>JAAGEH010000343.1:6707986-6724879 GCA_011751065.1 Lasiurus cinereus | reverse complement strand
AGAGAGAGAGAGAGAGAGAGAGAGAGAGAGAGAGAGAGAGAGAAAGGTTTTTATTTTTCCACTCATTTTTGCATTCATTGTTTTATATGCCCTACCAGGAGATAAAATCCGCAACTTTGCCATATCAGACAATGCTCCAACCAACTGAGCTACCCAGCCAGGGCAACTCTGACATATTCTCATTTAAACATCTCACACTCAGTTGTCATTTACAACTAGGTTTCATGGCTAGACTGCAAACGTCAGGAGCTCTGATCCCTAATATATTTTGTTTGCCATTGATTCTGTGGGACTGAGCAAATAGTAATAAGGTCCCCGTGGACATGTAATAAATATCCGTGGACCACTGACAAGCAACGAAGACTTACCCAGTAGTTTTTTAGTGTAAGTACACTAAATCACAAGAATTGCTAAAAAATATGTAAAAAATAATGAACCTTATTTTTTCAGTTTTCAAACATAGGTGAGTCCTATTTAGGTAAATGAGGCTTCAAATTCTGGAAGAGAATACTCTTTTGTAATAAAATCTCTTGCATTTAAAACCAAAGTGGATACCTAATTTGTTCCCATTGTATTTTATCTGGTATGGGAGGAAGTCAATATTTATTTCACTAACCCAACACTAGGTCATTTCATGGAGTCAATTCAACTCTAATTTCAAGTAAGATTTCAATAAAGTTTACATCACTTTTTAAAAGAATCTCTTGACTTTCAAGCATTTGGGCTTGTAATTTTAGCTGAGCTTTTCCCAGTGAGACAATAAAATGTTGTTTCTTTTCTTTTTGAGGGATTTTAATCAAGAGACAACGTATAGCATAGTAAGTAAGAATTTATTAGCCATAGCAAGAATATACTTAGGACAGTGAAACAAGAAAGGTGTATAGAAGAAGTAAGAGAAAGGCCTAGGTTGGGCTGCTCTGGGCTGACTGAGAAGTCAGAGAAAAAGGGGCTCTGGAGACAGGTTCAGGGGGTTAGCCCTGGACCAGTTACTGATGCCCTGGTTGCAAGTCTTGTAGGGTCCCTTAGAGGGAAGAAGGGGAAGGGATGGCATGGGTTTGCTTCCCTATGAGGTGAGGGGGTAGAGCGAGTGAGCAAGCAAGCATATGTATCTCTCTCTCTTTCAGGTAGAAATCTTAGGGGAGGTCTCTGGGGAGGTTCTCAATAGAATATTCATCAGCTCTCCAGGTGTGGTCTTTCAGGGTCTTGGTCTCTACTGATTGGTCAATGTCAGGGCAAGGGGTCATTAGTCAATACAGCTTGTCCTGAATTAGCCACAGAATCACTTGTCTGGTCGGGGTGCATATGGTAGGCAGCTGATCCATATTACTCTCTCACATCAATGGTTCTCTCTCTAAAATCAACAAAATACATATTATAAAGAGAAATGTAAAAGAAACTTACTGTGTTAATCAAAATAAGCCAGTCAGAGAAAGGTAAATATGACATGATCTCACTCATTTGTGGAATATAATGAACAATATAAACTGATGGACAAAACAGATCCAGAGACAGAGAAGCATTAATCAGACCTCAGACAGAAGTTAGGGAGGGTGAGAGTAAGGGGGAGAGATCAACCAAATGACTTGTATGCATGCATATAAGCATAACCAATGGACACAGACACCAGGGGGGTGAGGGCATGAGTGGAAGTGGAGTGAGGGGGTAAATTGGGGGATAAGGACACATATGTAATACCTTAATCAATAAAGGAAAAACTCCTTAAAAATAAAATAAAATTCATGGAGAAATAAAAAAATAATTTAAAAAAGAGAAAAGAAACAACACACTATATATAGAGAGAATTCAAATAAGTAAGAAAACTTGAGCAGATGGCAAATGCTGAAAGAAGAGTATCTGGCAATGGGATAATGAATGATTGCTGGCAGTCAAACCAGTCACTTTCTCGGGAGTTAATGTTCCAGCTGAGACCTTGACAAGGTGGATCAAATGTGGTGCTTGACCTAACTCAGGCTGGCTGACTAAGACAGCAGGGTCCTCTCTTTTATGGAAACTTCCAGCACTATAACCTTTTTGCTCAGGCCCTGATACCTACCCCTCCCCTATGTGCCTGACAACAAACAAGAGTTTCTGGCCTTATGTTTCCTGTTATTATAATATTTAACACAGATTGTTAAGTTTCAATGCACACAACTGCCAAGGTGCAGTTTTTAGCACTCCACTTCCTCTCTGTCTCCAGCCCACCTATCTCTGACTATGTAAGCTTTGTTCATCCACACTTTCCCAATTCTGGCCTACACTTCGCACATCTTCCCATTGCAATAGTCCCCCTTAATAAAGTCTTTCTTTACTAATGTCTAGAATTGGTGTTTTGTTGTTGTTGTTGTTGTTGTTGTTTTGGGGGGATACCAGCTTTTATTTTTCCCCTTTTCACAAAACAAAGTAGAAGAAGTAATACAGAATTAAAATCACAAAAGTAAATGGTAGAACATACACACACACACAAAAAAAATATCCAGATAAGAAGACAGGCTTATTTACAATGAGGAAACACATGTAAATTAAGGTAGTTTGTAGTTTTCATATGAAACAAAAAACTCAAACATATGCTACATGGGTGCCATTGTTGACAGCAATATTGAAGTGGAGAAAATAACACTTATTTAGGGACAGATATACCACAAGATCCAGGTTTTACAGCATCAGTGCAATAAATTCTCAGAACTATAATACAGCTAGTTAATCAAAATTAAAGAATTGTTCCCCAAAATGTCACATTTTCAGCCCTTAAAAGGTCCATTGCACAGATTTCAACTATTTAAACATCTAGCTACTGAGAGGGGAAATGATTCTACAATGCTTTCCAAGAGTTAGAACATCGTTATAGACAAAAGGCCATCTATCATCTACACGAGTTTGCTCTCATCAACAGCCCTTATAATCTTTAGAGAAATATCTAGGAAAAAAAGTCAGATGCCAACATAATCACCACCTTCTAGATAAAATCTATAGGGACCAGGCAGCCAACATTACCATAAAATGAGAATTGAAAAAAGACTTTTGTCCTTTATTAGCTGGTCTTAAAAGTTTAGTTTTAGACAGCTGAAAATCTGAAAGTAAAAGTATGCTAAAAACCCCAAATTCAAGCTTTCAGAAGCCTGCTATTAAAAAGACTTTAGGGCCCCCTAACTGGAAAGCTAAGTGCAATGGGACAAGAGCTCTAAAACTTTTAGATTCCCCATTTTAGAGGATCAGTTGCTCAGTTTTGCACAAGGGAGAAACCAACACAAACTAGAGCATGTATTAGTTTCATTTTATTTCTTGAGGATGCTTCTCCATGGTATAGAAACAGAAATGGTCTCCTCAGTGAAGTGGTAACTTGGTCTCTATATATTCTTTTTTTTTTTATTAATGTGTTACATGTATACATATCTTCCTATTGCCCCCCCTCCCAGGCATACCTTAACCCCCCAGTGTCTATGTTCATTGGTTATGCTTATATGCATGCATACAAGTCCTTTGGTTGATCTCTTATCTACCCCATCTCTCCTTAACCTTCCTGCTGTAATTTGACAGTCTGTTTGATGTTTTCCTGCCTCTGTATCTATCCTTTTGTTCTTTATTATCCATAAATGAGTGAGATCATGTGGTGTTTCTCTTTTATTGACTGGTTTATTTCACTTAGCATAAGGCTCTCCAGTTCCTTAAGCAGACTGGGAAGGAGATGGTACAACCAGTTTCCTATAGCCACAGGCCACTATATCTTGTATCTAGCTAAAGCAAAGATCAACTTGAACAATTATCCAAAGTCATTTGTTAACTGTACTGAAGACTGAAGTTTATCACTGTATTATTTTAAAGGAAGCTGTCTATAAGTAAGAAATCAATTAACCCTGCATGAGAAAAATCAAAACAAGAGGTATTCATGAGTTGGCCATGTAAGGCCAATCCATGAGAATGCACCCAGATACACTTGACATGAAGACACTGTATAAAGCCTTATGTGGCAAGTCTGACTTTCTAGTAACTAAGGGCAGAAGGCATGAGAGCAAAGAGCTACTTCTGTAACACTTTAGTATTCAGGTAAGAAACTGTCCCTATGCACAATGTATACGCCATTAATGACACTAAATAAAGAAGATGCGTTACTCATTTTTCTTTTCCTTTTGCTTAAGAAGCTTGTTCATCTCCCTCTTGGCCATTCTAATGTACTTGGAAATGAGCCCATGTTGGTTTAGTCCAGGAAGCAACAGTAAGAAAGTCACAATCAGGTAGGTGAGAAGAAGGTTGTGGACCTGCTGTCCCACCAAGCAACCGCAGCAAGAGAAATGATCATGGTCATGAAGTACATTTTCGGCTTTTTTTCCCTTAGTGTAAAGAGGCGTTTCCACCAGCCCACAGTTCTGCGACGAGTTTTTACTAGATTGCTGCAAATTTCATGGAATCTTTGCTGCTGTGCTCAGTGGTCCATTTATTGTAGCCAAAAATTCTACATACCAGGATGGGAACAAGGTAGTCAGCCAAGCACAAAAACATAACAAAACAAGAAACACCGGATAGAACAGATGGATCTAGATAATAGATATTCAGAAACACCAAGGAAACCACACCCATGTTGGCAGGTGGAAACCAGGCTCTTTCCCATTGGAGGACTTTATCAGCCATCAGCATCACCTTTCCCCATCCTTGCAGCTCCTCTTCCAGACTTACAGTCTCTGCAGCCTGCAAGTTGGTGCTGCCTCAGCGAGCCCAAGGCAACCTCCAAACCAGCTTCCATCCAAGATCCCCACAGCGACCCGGCCTGTTTGTTTTTGTTAAATTTCACAACCTGAATTATAAATGCCAACTATGGGAAGATCTGGGAGAAGCTTCAAGAGAGAAATGCCAGAAATGCTGGTACAAATGCCTTAAGGCATGAATAAACTTGAGGAGCTAGAAGAATAGAGAATTTCTTTAGGTGGTAGGCTGAAGTCTACTCTGCAGAGCTGAGCTTGCAATCTCTTCCTAACTCTGCCTTCAGTGACTGCCCACTGGTAGCTTGAAATTGACTGTGTAAAAGAATTTACACACAGGAATCAGTCCATGCTACAAATAAGAACTTTCACTGAATTCCCAGTAAACAACCACCTCTAATTATCAGTTTCTTCATTTCCATCATGGGTGTAATAATAGCACCTAATTCATGGGTTGACAAATTTCTTGATTCATACCGGTATTATTTAATCAGCTCCTATTGGGTCTAATACTGCGTTAAGCCATGGTGAGCAAAAATTAAATCCTTGTTCACTTGGAATTGACTTGTTCTCTTGGCGTAGTTTAGAGGGCAAAGTGGGCTTTCATCAAATAATTGCCCACATCTTGGATCTCAGTTTGTAGGTGAGTGCCATCAGTGATTACAGCACCTATGAGAAAGTCCCAAACCAAGAACCCTCGCCTATGGTGACTGTCAGAGGAGGCTAACTGAGTAGGTCTCATGAAGCAAAAATCTAGAAGCTATAGCCATGCATCACTACTTTCAAAATTGGATGCAGAGAGTATTTTAAAGACTCCATATTTTAATGTGTATTAGAAAGTACAGTTAACCCTTGAACAACACAGATTTGAATCACTTACACCAGATTTTTCAAACTAAATACATACAATCTTATAAATGTATTTTCTCTTCCTTGTGATCTTCCTTTCTATTGAATTTATTAGGGTCACACTAGTTAAAAAAAGTTAAGTAGGTTTCAGGTACACAGTTCTACAACACATCATCTGTACACTGTGTTTAGCACTCCAACTCAAATCTCTACCCATCGTCATTTATCCTTCCTATTCACCATCTCCTACTCCCACTTAGCCCAGCACCTAATGATTTTTTAAATAACATTTTTTTTTCTCTAGCTTACTTTACTGTAAGAATACAACATATAATACATATGAAATACAAAACATGTGCTAATCAACCGCTTGTGTTACCAGTAAGGCTTCCGGTCAACAGTAATTACATTTTGGGGGATTCAAAATTTATATGGGGATTTTTCCACTGCGTAGGAGTTCAGCGTCTCTATCCCCTATGTTGTTCAAGGGTCAAGTTTTTGTGTGTGTGTGTGTGTGCGTGCGTGTTGGGCATCTTGATCAACCCAGACTGTGAGCTTTTACTCTGGAACAGAAGCAGGAGAGAGGAAAAGGCTCCTGCTTATCCTCTCTCAGGTAATTAGCAAGCCAGTACAGTAGTTCCCTTCCTTCTACTGCAGGATTGGAATGAAGAGAACAATTTGGCAGGCCCCTAGGGATAGAAAAAAAAAAACTATAAAAAGACTACCTGTTCCTCATTAACACAGTTACTCCTGCCAGAAAGACACCTTGTCTCTTCTTAAACATTCTTGTCCAGAAAATGCAGGACTGTCTCTCTGAAATTCTCGAGAACCAATTTGTCTTCAACATTCACGTGAATTCTAGGAAGAAACTCTGCCTTAGTGATACTCTGTTGGAAAATCCTGGAGATACAGAAATTCATTATAAGTTCTGGAGGACAGGGGGCAACTTATTTATTTTTATTATTCCCACTTGGAGGTATTCCCAAGGTAATTAAATAGGAAATCTAAATCAATGGTACTCTCCAAATCAGCAGCCAGAGTTGGGTTCATGGGTTTGCGACCTGAGCAGTTGTAGAGGACCCCACTCTTAGTTTAATACTCTGTTGTTACTGTCTTGAAATTTTTGAACAAGGGATTCCCCCATTTTTATTTTGCACTGAAATCTGAAAATTAAGCAGCCCAGCCAGCCATAATCAGCATTACTTGAGGAGTTCTCAGAAATGTAATTTCTCAGACCTCTCCTACATGTGTGAAACTCTGGGGTGGGGCCCAACAATCTGTGTTTGCTATTTAAGTTTTTATTTGTTGATTTATTTCAAAGAGAGAAAAAGGGAGAGAGGGGGGGAAAGAGAGAGAGAAACATTGATTACTTATTCCACTTATTTATGCATTCATTGGTTGATAGTTGTATGTGCCCTGATAGGGGATTGAACCTGCAGCCTTAGTCTATATCAGAGGGATGCTCTAACCAAGTGAGCTCTATCAGCCAGAGTTACATCTGTGTTTTAAGAAACCCTCCAGGTGACTCTGATGCATGGTCAAGATTAAGAATTGCTGTCTAAAGTCACCTCTGATTTTCCATTAATGACTTGGCATAGTTCCAAGTCCACTGGCACCACATTTGCAATTGTTTCTGGCTTCACTGGCCCCTTTCTCTGACCCTAAAATGCAGAAACCAATTTCCTTATCAAAGGAATCAATATTTTTAAAAATTTCTAAGGATTCCAGGCTGCTCTGATGTACCCCTTTATTTCCCAGAAAGGCCAGGAGAGGACTTAGGCTGCTCTGTCCTTCAGAGGTGACACTGAGATTCAAGGGAAGAAGGTCAGTCTCCCTGTCAACTTGCTTCTAGATGTGATCAAGGGTCCTCATGGAATTTTTAAAATATCACTCTTTCCATGTTGTCTCATTTGCTTCCTCCTCCTCCCCTTTCTTTCTCCTCTTCCTCCTCCTCCTTCTCTATCTTCCTTTCCTTTCTCCTTATCCCCTCAAACACACAACCTTCTAGGGGAAGATCTTCTCAGGTCCTATCAATAATGATATAAATAATGTAAACTATGTGCACACACTTTCCTGTGTTGTTTATTTTTTCGTTCATGTGCATCCTGGAATGTCAGTAATATATTCTCATTCTCATTACACAAATAAAAGAAAATAAAAAGTTCAAGCATATTTGAGGATTTTCTTCCTTGGCTCCGTACAGGATTTAAATTCAGATGTGGCTGATCCTACATCATGCTTCAGGAATTTCTACAGCAGTGGCTCTCAGTGTGTGGTGCCCCGTCCCCAGCAGTACCGGCAGCATCTGGGTACTTATTAGAAATGACAATTCTTGCGTCTTACCCCAGATAAATCAATAATTCTTCAGTAGGTCCTAGACATCTGGGTTTTAGCCCTTTGGGTGATTCTCATGTACATGGAAGTCTGGCAGCCATGGTGCCAAAGTAATTGTTGTCTCCCATCAGAATAACCAATGTGTCATATTTTTGTCTCTATTTTCCCCAATGGTTTGTGGAGCATGAAAGCTGGGTATTGAGAACTCTGAGATCCGCATTCTTTTCTCTCTTTTTTTGCAATTTTTTAAATTAATTTTTATTAATTTTTTATACATATCTCTCATTGGCCCCCCTCCCTCCCAGGCATAACCCAACACCCCAGTGTCTATGTTCATTGGTTATGCTTATATGCATGCATACAAGTCCTTTGATTGATCTCTTATCTAGCTCACCTAACTTTAATCTTCCTGCTGTAATTTCACAGTCTGTTTGAAGCTTTCCTGTCTCTGTATCTATCCTTTTGTTCATCAGTTTATAATGTTCTTTATTATCCACAAATGAGTGAGATCATGTGATGCTTCGCCTTCATTGACTGGCTTATTTCACTAAGCATAAGGCTCTCCAGTTCCATCAGGGTTGCTGCAAATGGTAAGAATTCCTTCTTTTTAATGGCAGCATAGAATTCCATTGTGTAGATGTACCACAGTTTTCTGATCCACTCATCTGCTGACGGGCACCGAGGCTGTTTCCAAATTGTAGCTATTGTAAATTGTGCTGCTATGAACGTAGGGGTGCATAAATCCTTTCTGATTGGTGTTTGTAATTTCTTAGGATAAATTCCTAAGAGTGGGATTACAGGGTCAAATGGGAGATCCATTTTTAGTTTTTTGAGGAAACTCCATACTGTTCTCCACAGTGGCTGCACCAGTTTGCATTCCCACCAACAGTGCACAAGGGTGCCTTTTTCTCTGCATCCTCGCCAACACTTGTCGTTTGTTGATTTGTTGATGATTGCCATTCTGACAGGTGTAAGATGGTATCGCATTGTCGTTTTGATTTGCATTTCTCGGATGATTAATGACTTTGAACATGTTTTCATGTGTCTCTTTGCCTTCCTTCTGTCGTCTTTCGAAAAGGTTCTATTTAGGTCTGTTGCCCATTTTTTTATTGGATCGTTTATCTTCCTTTTATTAAGTTGTATAAGTTGGCTGTAGATTTTGGGGATTAAACCTTTATCAGTGATAACATTTGCAAATATGTTCTCCCATACAGTGATCTTTCTTGTCGTTTTGTTGATGGTTTCTTTTGCTGTGCAAAAGCCTTTTATTTTGATGTAGTCCCATTTGTTTATTCTTTCTTTAGCTTCCATTGCCTTTGGAGCAGTATCCATTAAGAAGTTCTTTCGGCATATATCTGAGATTGTGCTGCCTGTGGATTCCTCTAGTATTTTTATGGTTTCCCTTCTAATGTATAAGTCCTGTATCCATTTTGAGTTTATTTTTGTATTTGGTGTAAGTTGGTGGTCCAGTTTCAATTTTTTGCATGTATCTGTCCAATTTTCCCAACACCATTTATTGAAGAGGCTATCTTGGCTCCATTGAATGTTCATGCCTCCTTTGTCAAATATTAGTTGAGCATAGTGGTTTGGGTGGATATCTGGGTTCTCTATTCTATTCCATTGGTCTATATGTCTGTTCTTGTGCCAGTACCAGGCTGTTTTGAGAACAGTTGCTTTGCAGTATAGCTTGAAATCTGGTATTGAGATCCCACCAACTTTATTCTTATTTCTCAGAATTGCTGTAGCTACTTGTGGTCTTTTTTTGTTCCAGATGACTCTATGAAGAATTCTTTCTCGGTCTGTGATATATGTCGTTGGTACTTTAATGGGTAGTGCATTGAATCTATAGATTGTTTTGGGTAGTATGGATATTTTAATGATGTTGATTCTCCCAATCCATGAGCATGGTATGCTCTTCCATCTGTTAACATCTCCCTCTATCTCTTTTTTTCAGTGTCCTGTAGTTTTCTGCATATAGGTCTTTTACCTCTTTAGTTAGGTTTATTCCTAGGTATCTTAATTTTTTTGGTGCGATGGTAAATGGGATTGCTCTTTGAGTCTCTCTTTCTGTAATTTCACTATTAGTGTACAGAAATGCCACAGATTTCTTGACATTAACTTTGTATCCTGCTACATTGCCAAATTCATCTATTAAGTCAATTAATTTTGGGATGGAATCCTTCGGGTTTTTTATGTACAGTATCATGTCATCTACAAATAAGGACAGCTTTACTACTTCTTTTCCAATTTGGATGCCTTTTATTTCTTCTTTTTGTCTAATTGCAATGGCTAATACTTCCAGTACTATGTCGAACAGGAGAGATGAGAGTGGGCATCCCTGTCTTGTTCCTGTTCTTAGGGGAAATGGTTTTAGTTTTTGCCCATTGAGTATGATGTTAGCTGGGCGTTTATCATATATGGCTTTTATGATGTTGAGGTATGCTCCTTCTATTCCCACTTTGCTGAGAGTTTTTATCAAGAAAGGGTGTTGGATTTTGTCAAATGCTTTTTCTGCATTAATTGATATGACTATGTGATTTTTATCTCTCAATTTGTTTATGTGATGTATCACATTTATTGATTTGTGGATATTGTACCATCCCTGCATTCCTGGGATGAATCCTACTTGGTCATGGTGTATGATCTTTCTGATGTACTGCTGGATCCGATTTGCTAGAATTTTGTTGAGGATTTTGGCATCTATGTTCATGAGAGATATTGGCCTATAATTCTCTTTCATTGTGTTGTCTTTATCTGGTTTTGGTATTAGGGTGATGGTGGCTTCATAGAAGGTGTTTGGAAGTGTTCCTTCTTCTTGAATGTTTTTGAATAGTCTGAGGAGGATAGGTTTAATTCTTCCTTGAATATTTGGTAAAACTCTCCTGTGTAGCCATCTGGTCCCGGGCTTTTATTTGCTGGAAGTTTTTTGATGACTGCTTCAATTTCTTCCATAGTTATTGGACTATTGAGATGTTTGGCTTCCTCCTCATTGAGTTTTGGAAGGTTGTATTTTTCTAGGAAAATGTCCATTTTTTGCAGGTTGTCCAATTTCTTGGAATAGAGTTGTTCATAGTATTTTTTAACAATCCTTTGTATTTCCACAGGGACTTTTGTTATTTCTCCTCTTTCATTTCTGATTTTGTTTATTTGGGTCTTCTCTCTTTGCTTCTGGGTGAGCCTGGCTAGAGGGCCATCAATCTTGTTTATCCTTTCAAAGAACCAGCTCTTTGTTTTGTTGATCATTTGAATTGTTTCTTTGGTCTCCATGTTGTTTATCTCCACTCTGATCTTCACTATTTCCTTCCTTCTGAGTACACTGGGCTTTTCTTGTTGCTCTCCTTCTAGCTCTTTGAATTGTAGATGTAAGTAATTTATTACCATTGTTTCCTGTTTTTTGCAGTAGGCTTGTAGGGCTATGAACTTCCCTCTCAAAACTGCTTTCACTGTGTCCCATAAATTTTGTATTGTTGTGTTGTCATTGTCATTTGTTGCCATGATGTTTTTTATTTCTTCCTTTATCTCTCTGGTTACCTAGCCATTGTTTAATAGCATGCTGTTTAGTCTCTAGGTGTTTGATTTTTTTCTATTGTTTTTATTATAGTTGATTTCCAGTTTATGCCACTGTGGTCTGAGAAAATGCTTGATATGATTTCTATCTTCTTGAATTTGAAGAGACTTTTCTTATGACCCAACCTATGATCTATCTTTGAAAATGACCCATGTGCACTGGAGAAGAATGCATATTCTGTGGCTTTGGGGTGAAATGTTCTGAAGATGTCAATTAATTCCATCTGGTCCAGTGAGTTGTTTAGGATTGATGTTTCTTTGCTGATTTTTTGTTTAGAGGATTTGTCCAGTGGTGACAGTGGGGTATTAAAGTCTCCTACTATGATTGTATTGCTGTCAGTCTCTCCCTTAATATCCTCCAAGTATTTTTTTATGTATTTAGGTGCTCCTATATTGGGTGCATATTTGTTTACCAGAGTTATTTCTTCTTGTTGGATTGTTCCCTTTAGTATTATGAAGTGGCCTTCTTTATCTCTTATTATATCCTTCACTTTGACATCTAATTTGTCAGGTATAAGTATTGCAACCCCAGCTTTTTTTTCATTTCCATTTGCCTGAAATACCATCTTCCATCCCTTCACCCTAAATCTGTGTGCATCTCTTTTCCTGAGGTGGGTTTCTTGCAGACAGCAGATATATGGATCATGTTTTCTTATCCAATCAGTTACCCTATGTCTTTTGATTGGAGCATTTAATCCGTTTACATTTAAAGTTATTATTGATAAGTACTTATCTGTTGCCATTTTTAGTTCTTACCCCTGAGTTCCTTCTTCACTTCCTCTTTCTTTTTATTACAGCAGACCCTTTAACATTTCTTGCATTGCTGGTTTGGTGGTAATATATTTCCTTAGTCCTTTTTTGTCTGTGAAGCTTTTAATTTCACCTTCAATTTTGATTGAGAGTCTTGCAGGGTACAGTATTCTTGGATTCAGATCCTTCCTTTGCATCACTTTGTATATTTCATTCCATTCCCTTCTGGCCTGATGAGTTTTGGTTGAGAAGTCAGTAGCTAGTCTTATGGGGGTTCCTTTGTAGGTAACTTTCTGTTTCTCTCTGGCTGCTTTTAAGATTCTTACTTTGTCGTCGGTGTTTGCCAATTTAATTATAATGTGACTTGGTGTTGGTTTGTTGGGGTTCATTTTGCTTGGGACTCTGTGAGCTTCTTGGATTTGTGTGGGTTTTTTCTTTCCTATATTGGGGAAATTTTCTGTCATTATTTCTTCAACAGGTTCTCTAATCCTTGTTCAGTTTCCACTCTTTCTGGAACCCCAATTATGCGGATGTTGTTTTGTTTCATGTTATCCCAAAGTTCCCTTAGGCTCTCCTCTTGCCTTTTCACTTTTTTTTTCCTAGAAGCTGCTGTACTTGGGTATTTTTTCCTACCGTGTCTTCTAGCTCACTGATGAGGTCCTCTGCTTCTTCTAGTCTACTTTTGATGCTTTCTATTGAGTTCTTTATAGCAGTGATGTCATTTTTCATTTCTTCTTGTTTATTCTGCACCTCCTCTAGATTCTTCTGCATTTCTTCTTGCTGCTTCTTCATCTCCTCTTGGGTCTTCTTCATTTCCTTTTGGCTCTTACTCAGATTGTCGATTTTGTCTTCCATTCTTTTCATCCACCTTATGATCATTTCTCTGAACTCTTACTCTGGCAGGCTTATTTCTGCTTCTATTTCGTTTACTTCCTTTTCTGGTGAAACCTGCCTTTCTGTCTTATGTGGGCTGTTTCTTTTTCTGCCCATGGTCTTTCTTCTCTGGGTGTCTGGTTATGTAGTTCTCTCTCCTATGTTGATTGAAAGGCACAAACCTGTCCCAGGCGAAATCCGACCCTTCCGTGTGCCACGTGGATCTCCAAATCCGCCGCTCGTGTGCCCACAAGTCCTCGCCGCCTGAAGAGCCATGCTCTGGGTCCCTGGCTGTTCGGTGGGTGCCTCTGCCAGCCACAGCTTTCAGACCTCCGCAGACATCCACCTCCCTCTTATCTCAGGCGAAATCTGACCTTTCCGTGTGCTCTGTGGATCTCTGATTCCGCCGCGTGTCTGTGCTGATTGGAGAGTGGAGTTCTGGGTCCCTGGCTGCTCGATGGGTGCCCCAGCCGCAGGCTTCAGACCGCTGCAGACATCCACCTCCCTCTGCAAGATGGTGCAGTCTCCCGGCAAAGTCTTGATTGAAACTAGTATTTAACCTAAGCGGGACAATACCTTACTTCTTTAATCTGTGGTGCGTGCATTTCTTGGAGTGATTCCCTCGCCTCTTGCCTCTATACTTGCCAGACCATCTTGGACACCAAATATAGTGGGGTCTTGCCAGATCCACATTCTTTTCTTATCCCTGACCCCAAGGCACCCTATGGATGGTCCCTACTGCTTCATTCTTAAGAATAATTAGGAGGCCCTCAGAGACCCACCAACCCAGTAATCCCTTTGCCCAAGGATCAGACTTCCAGGATCCTGAAACAGAATAGGGGCAGAGAGGAGGTGAGGATCTAAACCTTTCATATGCCATGGATTCTCCCAGGAGACAGCACACACTAAGTCCTTTCTAAACTGGATGTGGATGCGATCCTACCAAGAACAGGAGGAAGTAAATTATGAGTCACCACAAATGATGTTAGCTAATCCCTGATCTGAAGGATTCCCTGATTGAGGGAAGAGGGTGAGAAAGAAGTGAGGATGAGGCTGTGTCCCTAAGAATATCTATGAGCTGTGAGAAGTCTGTGGTTTCTCAAAGCACCCGAAGGACAGGAGCATGACTAAAGTAAACCAGAAAAGTTAATTAATTTTTTATTAATTAATTGACTTTTTAATCATGGAAAAATGGACTTAACATAAAATTTACAATTTTACCCATTTTGAAGTGACAGTTCTGTGGTATTAAGTACCTTCTCATTATTGTGTAGTCATCACCACCTCCTAACTCCACAACTCTTTTCATCTTGCAAAACTAAAACACGTAAGTCCCCATTCTGCTATCTCCCTAGGCCCTGGCACCCACCTTCTGCTTTTTGCATCTATGAATTTGACTACTGTATAACACATATGTGGATCATACAGTGTTTGTTTTTCTGTAATTGGTCTATTTCGTTTAGCACAATGTTTTCAAGGTTCATCCATGTTGTAGCATGTGTAAGAATTTCCTTTCTTTTAAAAAATTTTTATTTATTGATTTTAGAGAGAACAAGGGAGAGAGGGGGAGGAGAGAGAGATTTGTGATTTCACCTATTTATGCATTCAGTGGTTGCTTCCTGTAAGTGCACTGACCGGAGATCAAACCCAAAGCCCTGGTGCATGTGGGTGATGCTTCTACCAACTAAGCTATCAGTCTACTGCAGAATTTCCTTTATATTTTAAGGCTGAAAATATTTATGTATATTCCAATTTTGCTCACCCAATCATCTTCAATATGCATTTGAGTTGCTTCCATCTTTCAGCTACCATAAATGATACTGCTGTGAAGATGTGTGTATAAATATCTCTTTGACCCTGCTTTCACTTCTTTTGGCTCCATACTCAGATGTGGCATTGCTGGATCATATAGTAATTCAATATTAATTATTTGAGAAACTTTTTAACATTCTAACACAGAAAAATTATTAAGTCTCTATCTTGAATTTTAAAATTTCTAAGTGTATAATAACCTCCACTCACTTATGTTTTCAGAATAGTGACTGTTGAAACAGGTAACACCCCGTGTGTCAGGACAGTGAAGGGAAAAGAAATATCCTAAACCAATCTCAACAGTTGCCACACAGCCTACTATAGCAATTATGTTATTATTAAAAATAATAATAATAACAATGGCAATAATTATAGCTGATATTCCTAAAATATCCACTAAGTCCCTAGTAGTGGGACCTTTTCTTACCTAATGCACAAAGCACCCTATTCATTTGAGGGACACAAATGTCCTATGAACATTGTTCAACCTCTTTTCTCTCTCTCATCAATAGACTCGTATGAGCTGTGATCCGTAAAGTGGCCAGAATGTTACTTGGGTTAGTTCAGCAATTCTCTCCCACACCCTCCAGTACAAGGGCAGAAAAAAAATGCTCACTCATCTACTTTGCTTTCTCAACACTTTATGCATCCCAGTCTTCCTTCACTTATGCTAAAAGCATGTGCTCCCCACCAAATAATAATAAAGAAATTAAAAAGAATAAAAGAATACGTGTCTTTCCAAAGCACACACCCTGAAATGAATAGTTCCGTTTTGCCTAGAGCAGAAAAATGACACATTTTCATCCATGATGTTTTGTGCTGGTATTTGCATACCAGCTCTTAGAATTATTCACACTTAACAATTTACTGACTCAACCACAATGCGCAGTATTCGTTTTAGGAGGCAGCAGTTGCTGAAAGTACATTACTTTCTGAGTGATTATTACAGGGGCCAGGTGATGCAGGAACCTAAGTGCCAGAATGAGGACTTGAGAGATTATTGGATAGAATGCCACCAAAGTGATCCACAAGGATGTGCTGGGCCTTCACTGGTTCTTTTGAGAAGATTTATCTGCAAAGATGCCAGGGTTTAAATGCTCTTAAGAGTGCTTGGAGGAGCCATGCTGCATAGCTCAGTTGGTTAGAGCGTCATCCTGATACACCACGGTTGCTTGTTCGATCCCCTGCCAGCCTGTTTGCCCCTAACTGCCCTCCCCTGCAGGCCTGGTCACCCAAAGAATGCATGAATAAGTGGAACAACAAATCTATATATTTCTCTCTCTCTCTCATCCATTTAAAAAAAGTGCTTGAAGGGCAGTAATACTCTCTGAGAAAATTAAGCCTTCTAACCAGGTTTGGTGCCATATGAAGAAACTACTAGAATTTAATCCCAGATTTTAAAATGGCATGCAGCCATGATAGTTCCGTAATAAAATAGAACAGCACTTGTTTTCAGTTTTTAATTATAGTATTAGAAAAATATATGATGCATACAAGTCACTCAAAAATTACTTGGTGAATGAATAGAGAAACACGAAGGGGAGAATTATTTAAATATTACTAGAATTTAAGGCCTAGCTAAAAAGACTTGTGTCAAACAAGTGATGTCTGTTTCATTGTAACTCATGTCTCCATTTTCCAGCAAACTCATCAATAACATGGAATCAGAAAACCAAATAGATGTAGCAGAATTCCTCCTCTTGGATCTCTCAGAGGACCCAGAACTACAGCCCCTTCTCTTTGGGCTGTTTATGATCATGTACTTGGTCACTGTGCTTGGAAACCTGCTCATCATCCTAGGGGTCAGCTCTGACTGCCACCTCCACACCCACATGTACTTCTTCTTCTCCAGCCTGTCCTTTATTGACATCTGCTTCACCTTCACTATAGTCCCCAAGATGCTGGTGAACATCCAACAGAAAACAAAGCCATCACCTACGAATGCTGCCTCACTCAGGTCAATTTTTTCTTTTCTTTCTTTCTTTCTTTCTTTCTTTCTTTCTTTCTTTCTTTCTTT
>JAAGEH010000343.1:6641257-6700203 GCA_011751065.1 Lasiurus cinereus | reverse complement strand
AGAGAGAGAGAGAGAGAGAGAGAGAGAGAGAGAGAGAGAGAGAGAGAAGGAAGGAAAGGAAGAAGGAAGGAAATACCACAAAATGAAGTGGAAGAGAGAGTGAGCTCAACTGAAAAAAAGCACAAGCTTACAGTTATCAGATTAACAACTTCGGGGTTATAATATATAGCAATGAGATTATACTAATAACGCTACATCTTGTATTTGAATGTTGCTAAAAGAGTAGATCTCAAATGTTCTCAGCATGAAAAATTAAATAGTAACTACATGGCTACATGATAGGATGGAGATGGTTGCTAATAGTATGGTGATGTGAAAGAAAAACACTAGTTCAAAATGGAGTCACTTGTGCTAAAGCTAATGCTACCAAACCAAGATTTAATACCTGAACTAACTGCTGCTTCAACCCCTCCCAGACATTTAATCAAAAAGTCTGTTTTATACAAATCTTTATTGTTCATATTATTATAATTGTTCCTCTTTTTTTCTCCCCATAGCTCCCCTCCACCCAGCTCCCACCGCACCCTCTGTCCTTACCTCTCCCTACATTGTCCTCATCCATAGGTGTATGATTTTTGTCCGGTTTCTCCCTGCACTCCCCTTTTCCCCTGAGAATTGTCAGTCCACTCCCTTTCTATGCCCCTGATTCTATTATATTCACCAGTTTATTCTGTTCATCAGATTTTTTATTCACTGGATTTTTAGATTCACTTGTTGATAGATATGTATTTGTTGTTCATAATTTTTATCTTTTCCTTTTCCTTCTTCTTCCTTTTTTTAAAGAGTACCTTTCAGCATTTCATATAATACTGGTTTGGTGTTGATGAACTCCTTTAGCTTTTTCTTATTTGTGAAGCTCTTTATCTGACCTTCAATTCTGAATGATAGCTTTGCTGAGTAGAGTAATCTTGGTTGTAGGTTCTTGCTATTCATCACTATGAATATTTCTTGCCACTCCCATCTGGCCTGCATAGTTTCTGTTGAGAAATCAGCTGACAATCTAATGGGTGTTCCCTTGTAGGTAATTAACTCTTTTTCTCTTGCTTCTTTTAATATTCTCTTTGTCTTTTGCTCTTGGTATTTTAATGATGATGTGTCTTGGTGTGGTCCCCTTCAGATTCCTTTTGTTTGGGGTTCTGTGTGCTTCCTGGACTTGTAAGTCTATTTCTTTCACCAAGTGGGGGAAGTTTTCAGTCATTATTTCTTCAAATAGGTTTTCAGTATTTTGCTCTCTCCCTTCTTCTGGCACCCTCATAATTCTGATGTTGGTACATTTGAAGTTGTTCCAGAGGCTCCTTACACTATCTTCACATTTTGGATTCTTTTTTCTTTTCCAGTTAAGTGTTTTCTGCTTCCGTGTATTTCAAATCTTTGACTTGATTCTTGTGATCCTCTAGTTTGCTGCTAGGTCTCTGTATAATATTTTTTATTTCAGTCAGTGTATGTTTAATTTCTAGTTGGTCCTTTTTCATCTCCTCTTGGGTCTTGCTAAATTTATCCATCTTTTCTAGGAAATTCTTGAAAAACCTTATAAGCTTGGTTTTGAACTCTATATTCAGTCATTGATTTTCCTCCATTTCTTTTGTTTGTGATCTGTTTCTTTGTCTCTGCATTTCTGCTGCTTCCCTGAGTTGGTAGAGTAGCTTTGTGTGCTAGGTGTCCTATATGGCCCAGTAGCTCCGCCTCCCCAGTTACCTGAGGTGGTCTCTCTTGGTGCACCCCTTTGTGGACTGTATGTATAGCCTTGTTGTAGTCAAGTCTTGATTGTTGTTGGTATCACAATTTTCTGGTCAACACCATGGTATCACCTGTCACATGGGCCCTCTCTAACCCCAATAGAAATAGTAGGAAATCCATATGATGAAAATGGTTGCCATTCCTTTTCTCCCAGCAGTAGATGTCCTGGTCTAAAAATAATCCATTCTTTTCTTTTGTTAGTGGCCCTCTTGCCCACCTTTCTTCCTATAAAAACCTTCCATGGAGCAACTTTCTGGTTGCTACACGGGATGCTGCCTGATTCACAAATAGCTTATTAAAGCCAATTAGATCTTTAAATGTAATTGGTTGAATTTTGTTTTTTAACAACTATTATTAGTATACTCAGGAAAAAAATCATTGCAGTTGTTTTTTTCTTTTATTGGAGGTGAGAGTCACAACTTTTAATATTTTCCTTTTCCTGTATGTGTGTGTCTCTCTGACTGTCTTAAGCGAGAGATTCTATAAATGTTATAACACTACTAGAGGCCCAATGCACAAAATTTGTGTAAGAGTAGGCCTTCCTTCTCTGGCACCTGGGACCCCAGCTTCCCTCACAGCCCCAGCTTCATCCTAAAGGACATCCAGTCTAATTAGCATATTATGCTTTTATTATTATAGATTATTGCTGCAGCCATGAGTAGGTACTTACATCACTTGCTTTTTCAGTGCTTTCAGACAATACTAACATTGACGATAACTTGGAGTAATTGTGATGCCACTTTCTGCCATGTGTTACCCATGCCCCATTTTCCCCTCACAAAGAGGTTATCCCTGAGCTGTTCAAAGTATAACCAACCAGGTCCTAGACTCCTATTTTGAGAGTTTCTTTTCTGGTGCCAATCCTGCTACCCTTTTCTATATCCATCAAGTGCCAATAGGATTCAGATAGCACACTGAGTTTAGAATAACTTGAGAAGAGTTTAATAAGGCCATATTTACAAAAATATAGGCAGGGTTTAGGGAAATCACAAGGCAGTGTGCAGTAATTTATGGCTATTTAGAGAAATTTGCATTACAAGAGTAGAGAATTTGGTCTGATGGATGCAGCCAGCCCTCAGGGACCTGCAGGGAGGGACACAGGGAATAAATATCTAAATTTCACTCTTCTTCCCTCTTGCTCATTTTACCACATTTACACAACCCAACAGGAAGCCAGAGAGCAAATAAATCTCTTAATGTAGACTATAAGATTAGCCTTCCTGGGCAACAGAGCAGGGTAGAATATGAGCTAGTAGCAAACAGAAAATATTCAACCTCAGTGTGAGAAATGCTCACCTGTCTGAAATGAAAACAATGGACTCAGAGACAGACGTATGGTGTAAACATGACTTCTAATAGTTCTTTAGAGCAGGCAAACTATTTACCTAGTCCCTCCTCTGGTTCCTCATTGCCTGAGTGCTATGGGGTCACCTATTTCCTCATATGTCACCTAAGTCTTATTGTCTCCCATTGGACCATTTTAAAAAATTGGGCAAATTGGGCTGAGGCCTTTACTAGGTGCCTCCCCCTCCCCCTGTCTAGTTGAGACAGGTGGGAGGGTAGGAGGGTGGGAGGGTAGGAGGGTGGGAGGGAGGACCATGATGCTGGCTTCCATCCACAGTTCTTTGTTCTTACATCCTCTTCCCTCCTCCCTGCCTTCTGTTTGCCCTGGGGTAATTCAGTAATCATTTCCTTTAAAAGTTGACTCTATTGGAGATGGGAACTGGAAGTAGCCAAGAAAGGTCTGTATTTACAAAATAAAGAGAAGAAAGCCTTTTTCCTCCCATCATTGAGAAGCCAGTGGAGAGAACCTGGATGGGGCTGCTTTGGCTCACTGAGAAGTCAGAGAAAAGGGGCCTTGGAGACAGGTTCAGGGGTTTAGCCTGGGTGACCTGCCACTGCCTGTTGCTATCATTGGTTGCAAATCTGTTAGGGACCCTTAAAACTTAGCAGATGCATGCCTGTGAGGAAAGAAAGGTGTGGACATCCATACTCCCAGGAGAGAGAGCATGCCAAGAATGACTCCTTTTTTTTTTTTTTTTTAGTTTTTTTTTTCTTACTAATTTTTATTAATTTTTTATACATATCTCCCCATTGCCCCCCCTCACTCCCAGGTCTGTGATCATTGGTTATGCTTATATGCATGCATACAAGTCCTTTGATTGATCACTTATCTACCTCACCTAACTTTAATCTTTCTGCTGTAATTTCACAGTCTGTTTGATGCTTTATGATTTTTGTCCCCCTGAGAATTATCAGTCTACTCCCTTTCTGTGCTCCTGATTGTATTATATTCACCAGTTTATTCTGTTGATCAAATTTTTAATTCACTTAATTTTTAGATTCACTTGTTGATAGATACGTATTTGTTGTTCATAATTTTTTGGCTTTTACCTATTTCTTCTTCCTCTTCTAAAAAAGTACCTTTCAGCATTTCATATAATACTGGTTTGGAGTTGATGAACTCCTTTAGCTTTTTCTTCTCTGTGAAGCTCTTTATCTGCCCTTCAATTCTGAATGATAGCTTTGCTGGATAGATTATTATTGGTTGTAGGTTCTTGCTATTCATCACGTTGAATATTTTTGCCACTCCCGTCTGGCCTGCATCGTTTCTGTTGAGAAATCAGCTGACAGTCGTATGGGTGCTCCCTTGTAGGTAATGAACTGTTTTTCTCTTGCTGCTTTTAATATTCTCTCTTTGTCTTTTGCTCTTGGTATTTTAATGATGATGTGTCTTGGTGTGGTCCTCTTTGGATTCCTTTTATTTCGGTTTCTGTGTGCTTCCTGGACTTGTAAGTCTATTTCTTTTACCAGATGTGGGAAGTTTTCAGTCATTATTTCTTTAAATAGGTTTTCAGTGTCTTGCTCTCCCCCACAATTCTGATGTTGGTATGCTTGAAGCTGTCCCAGAGGCTCCTTACATTATCTTCATATTTTTGGATTCTTTCCTCTGCTTGCTTTTCCAGTTGAATGTTTTCTGCTTCTTTATATTTCAAATTTTTGACTTGATTCTTGCCATCCTCTAGTCTGCTGTTAGGACTCTGTATAATATTTTTTATTTCACTCAGTGTCTCTAGTATGTCCTTTTTCATCTCCTCTTGGGTCTCACTAAATTTATCCAACTTTTCTAGCATATTCTTGCAAAACCTTATAAGCGTGGTTTTGAACTCTATATCCAGTCGTTTTTTTCCCTCCATTTCTTTTGTTTGTAATCCCTTCCCTTGTCTCGGCATTTTCACTATGCCAGGGAAACTTCTGTGTTGAATTCAGCTTTATGATACCAGACTTGCAAAACCGAAGAAGCCTCTGTTGAGCTTGGGAGGGGTGGAGTCTCAGGGCTTAAGGGACCGCCTTGCCTTCGAGTTGGCCCCGCCCTCCACGGCCCCTGAGACTCACGTGACTGGGTAATCGCTGGAGCAGTCCTTGTGCCCGAGCGCCCGCAGTGCCTCTAGACCGCTGCCTTTCCAGCTCCCCTGCGCACCAGGACCACACGAGTCTAGGTCCCCAGGGTTTCGCCCAAAACAGGGGCTTAGTGGAGTCAGAAGTGGCACAGTTGGGAGGGTCTGTCTCCCGCCCACTTGTGAAAGCCAGTGGCACAATCAGCAATCTGTCCTGTGCGCCGCAGTGCCGTGCGCGCCACCAGGCCTTTGATCTTCTGCAACTCCCCTAAATTTCCGTGCACCTCTCCCTTTTCACAGTCCAAACTCCCCCCGTATGAGTTTCAGCTGGATCTGGGGTTTAGTGTTGTAAGATAAGGGGTTCAATGCCTGTGAGAGTCTCCGTTTCCCTCCTGCCAGAGAAAACCAGCCAGGTACTCCAGCACCCGCTCTCTCAGCGTGCACGTCTCCGTACCTCAGCTTTTTGCAGCTCCTCTGGATCAGCTTTTCTGTGGTTCTGGATGATGTCCGTTCTGTCTTTTAGTTGTAGTTTTGAAATTGTTGTGCGAGGCAGCAGTGTAGGTATTTACCTATGCTGCCATCTTGGATTCTCCCAAGAATGACTCCTTTTTCATTTGAACTGATAACAGTTCCCATTTTCTGAGATGGGGGAATGTAGAGTTTAGCGGATGGGGTAGAATTAATTTTTTTTCCTGAGCTATAATGTACAGTCAGAAGAGGACACATATAATTTAAAGAGTTTTTACAATCATACTTATATTATCAGCATCCATCCAGATCAAGAAGTTGAACTCTATCAGCACCCAGGAAGTCCTCTGTTTCCCTTGCAGTCAACATCTTCCTGCCCCCCGGGTAATGACCATCTTAATTTCTAACAGATTATTTGGCCTGTTTTGTACTTGGTGTATTAATGAAATCATACATTGCGTCTAGGTTTTTTACTCAACTCATGATGTTTTGTGGATGAAAAGAGGCCACATGCCAACCTGACTAACTCAGAAAAGGTCTACATGGCGGCCTTGCAAACTCATAGTGAAAGGACAAAGCAGAAACAAACTCTCCTCCATCTTGTCCTATAGGGCTGGGTCCCCTGCCTAAACCCCCTCCCTTTTCTGGGAGTGGCCACAGGTGTGCCAGCAATATCCTAATTTCCCTGACCACCACCCAAATGGACCAATGAAGCTCCAGGAACACAGCGAGGGTCCTAATAAGGCTAAACCACAGAAGAACCCTGATTCAAGTGACCAATCTCTGTAACCCTCGTCACTTCTCTAAGCCCTCCCAATTATCCTATCCCATATAGCCCATTGTTCCTCCGGGGCTCGCTCTCTCGTCTGGCTGCTGCGCCAGAAAGAGGCTGGGAACCAAACCCGGGTTTGAATAAAGACTCTTTGCTTTTGCATCAGAAAAAGGTTCCCTGGTGGTTGATTATTGGGGTTCCCGAACTCTGGGCATAACATTAGACCTAAAGTAACCACAAAGGATGGTCTGAAATTAAAACCCTTTGATTAAAAAGCAGTTTATAGGGGGTAATCAGGTCTTAGGTCAGTACCTTCCCTGACAACGATCAACTTCGATCTTTACTGAGCCTATTGTCTTTTTGCATAACATACCTGTGAAATGTCAGGGTTGTGAGGTTCGCTGCACAGGTAACAAAGACAGAGAGTTCAGGCCAGTCAAAAGGAAGAACTTTTAATCTTGCATTCCTGGGCGAGGTTCACCGGTCCTGAGGGTAGGGCCAGAGAAGTAGCATTGGGTGGGAGTAGAGGCACGTTTTTTCTACAGGTGTTCAGTGAGGGTGGAGGACCATGAGCTGAGGGCGGGTGGAATTTCTGCCTCAGGCAGGGGTTCCAGGAAGGGACCAGCATATCTATGCCACCATTTGCCTGGAGCACTGGTCCATCACAGATTCCAGGAAGGGACCAGCATTTGTGTGGCCATCTGTCTGGTGCACTAGTATGTTATCTGCGTCACCACCGGTTGCATGCATGACTTCTGGAATTTCTCTGACCTAACAAGGGTAACTTGTAACTTCTCTTTTTCTGGACCACTCAGGACACAACCAAATGTGCCTGGGCACCAGGACAGAGAGCACAAATTCCTTCAGTGTTATTGTAATCAGGTTAATTGTTGACTATTAACTATCTTGTACCCACCTAAATAAAAGAAGTAGGTATCTATAATTTTAC
This sequence comes from Lasiurus cinereus, assembly GCA_011751065.1. Lineage (NCBI taxonomy): Eukaryota > Metazoa > Chordata > Mammalia > Chiroptera > Vespertilionidae > Lasiurus > Lasiurus cinereus. Next base: position 6,692,879 of record JAAGEH010000343.1, on the reverse strand, counting down.
TTTTTATCCAATCCCAGAGGTTTCTCCCCTCCCCCCAATCTGTCACCAATGGATTTTATGTAACCCACTTACTTACATCTCCTTTGATTGTAGTAATGTATAAAACAAGGTAAAAAAAAAAAAACCTGCCATTCTAAGGAGCATTGTCTCAATACGTTGAGATTTTGCTTCCTGGCAATTGTTGACAGTTTGGTTGAAATAAACTCACAAAAATTCTTTATAGGTTTGAATATGTTTTATATTAACAGTTTCCAATATTCATTCAGAATTTACATATAGTGTCAGCTTATTCATTCTCAGTGTATGAATATGCTGCAATTTATTTACCCATTCTTCTGTTAATGGGTACTTGGGTAGTTTCCAACTTTTGGCTACTAATCATAGTGCTGCTATAAAGATATTTGCACCAGTCCTTGGTTGAGGAACTGGAATTTCTGGGTTATGGAAAATACATATGTGCAGCTGTAGTAGATTCTGCCATTTTCCCAGTGTGATTAACCAGCAACCTGTGAGTTCTGTTTCCTTCATAGTGATACCGAGTTTTTGGACTAGAACCCGGATTCTTTGTTTGCCGGAATTGAAGAATGAATCCATGGACAGAAAGTGGTGTAAAAAAGGTGGAGATTTATTGAAGAACAAGTATAGATTCCCACGTGGGGAGAGGGAAGAGTCCCACAGAATGGATTCCCATGTAGGGAGGGGAAGAAGGGTCCCACTGGGTTCCCTATTCCTATGGCTTAGATAGGCTGCAGATCCTGGTGCTTTGATATCCCTTCCGATTGGTCACTATTTCCTTAGACTGGTTACTATAACTCCTGGGTTTTCTTCCTCTCCTTCTGAATGAAGGGCTTCCTTCTCTTTTATTTTGTAAATATAGACCTTCCAGTTCCCTTGTCTTATTGAAATATACCTGTTGCTGCTTCCTTGTGTTATGGAAATGTACCTTCTATCAGTCTGTAGTCCTTTGCTTTCTCCATAGATCCCAAATTCTGCCTGTCTATGTTCCCCCCAAATTCCTGCTTCAATACCCTCACTAACACTTGGCATTCTCAGCCTTTTTTCATTAGTCATTCTTTTGGGTGAATAGTGCTCCCACATTGTGGTTTAAATGAGCACTTAATTAGAATTTTCCCCCTCAAGTTGAAAACCTTTTCAATATATTTATTGGCCATTTGGATATCATATTTTGTGATGTGTTCAAATTTTGTTTTTTTGCCTATTTTTAAGCTGAGTTGTTCTTTTCTTGTTGATTTGTGAAAGTTCTTTACATATTCTGAACATAAATTATTTTTTTCAGATATATGTGTTTTTCTTCAACTTCTTGTTAGCTTTTTAATTATTAATGATGTCTTATGATGAGCAGTTCTTAATTTTAATACATTGCAGTTTATCAAATCATGCTTCCCCTTTTACCTCCTATTAAAGGAATCACTGCCTATTCCAAAACCATGAAGCTATGTTTGTGTCTCTGAATTTTTATGTTTTACCTTTCACATTTAGTTGTGCCATTTTTCTGGAGTGATTTCTATATGTGGTATGAGAATGTGATTGATTTTAATTTTTTCATGTGAATATGCAATGGACCCAGCTTTATTGAAAAGACCACTTGGGGTTTTTTGGGTTTTGAGTTTTTTCCCCCACTGCAATCATTGCCATCATGCTCTTGGTGGTGCTGTGTGTGTTGGTCTGGTTTTTGATTTTTTGCATTAGTTAGTTTTCTTTTTTAAAATATATTTTTATTGATTTCAGAGAGAAAGAGAGAGTTTGAAACATCAATGATGAGAGAGAATCATTGATTGGCTACCTCCTGCATGTCCTCTACAAGGGATCAAGCTTGAAACCAGAGCATGTGCCCTTGACTGGAATCCAACCTGGGACCTTTCAGTCCGCAGGCCAACACTCTATCCACGGAGCCAAACCGTGGATAAAAAAAAAAAAGGGCTTAATTCTATTAAAATTTAAAATTTAAAATAAAATAAAAAACAACAAGCAAACTCTTTTATGATGCATGTGTGTGCACACGCACACGCACGTGGAAGGGGAATCTTTCTTTTTACTCTCCTTGGCTAGGGTTCTGTAATAAAAGACAAATTAGGAAGAGAAGAAAGAAAGCATACAAATTTAAGTTTTACATGGCACTGGAGTTTCTTAGGAAATGAAGAAAAAAAGAAATGAGTGGTTAAACCTGACCATTTCTATGCTAGTTTTGATGAAAAGTGGAAAGTTGTGGGGAAAATGAAATGCACAAAAGAATATGAGCTAAGGGGAGTAAACGGAGGGAAATTTAACAGTCTTATTCATTTGGGTTCTTCCCTGTGTCTTTCTGATACAGAATTTTTGGACTGGAACCCAGATTCTTTGTCTGTCAGAGTCTAAGAATTAATCCACAGGCTGAGGATGGTATAGCAAAGGTGGAGATTTATTGAAGAACATGTAGAGACTCCCACATGGGGAGGAGGAAAGGGTCCCACCAACTTCCTGTTTCCATGGTTTATAAAGGCTGCAGTTCCTATGTCCTGATATCCCCTCTAATTGGTCAATATTCCCTTTTGAGTTGGTTACTACAGTGATTCCTGAGGCCCTCCTCCCTCATTGACCACCTATTCCCTCTGGGCTTTCTTCCACCTTCTTTATTTTGTAAACATAAACCTTTTTGGCTACTCCCAGTTCCCTTGTCTTATGGAACTGTAACTTTCGCCTGGTTTCTTTGTGCTATGGAAACCTCCATCGTCAGAGATTAGGGTGCTCCTTTCCTCTGTGAATAGAGAGGACACCTGTCACATGGGGGTCTTGTGACCTGCTTCAGGGAAAGGTCAGAAAGTCCTAACATTGGGGACTGAAGTAGAGTAGTAGGGACTAGCTATGGTTATAAGAACTATTACTCATGCAATGTTATCTGTGATTGTTTTGTTCTGATTAAAGAAAGCACATTCTAAGCTGGCTGGGAGTTGTATGCCCTGGGACCTGAGTTGACCTTAGAATGCAGTCCATTCTCAACCAAGAACTGCCTATCATCATGGAAAGATTAAAGTGCTTACCCCCAGCCTGCATGGCCTATAATCTGTAACCATAATACCCATTCTTATTCCGTTTGCCTGCTTCTCCATGTAATCTTTGTCCTTCTACTCAACCTAAGCAGCTGGCTTATGGAGGAGGGTGCAGAACAGATTTTCATGGAAGACCTACTGCCAGCATTATTGGAATCAACACTCATTTCTAACAGATTATTGGCTCACGTAGTGACAGGCAGCCCAGACCCATTGGTTGTCCAATTTCACTTCCTGAATCTGTTATTTATCAAGTTCCTTCTGCTCAAAATAAACCATGTGCTAAGGATGCCATTGTAATAAACCTAGTTATTAATAACTAATAAAGAGCAAATGGGAGGCCAAATAGCAGAGGCATGCCATTATGCAGCTTTGCCAGGAAGCTGCTCTTTAACACTCCCAGGCAGCGACCAGCCCATGCCCCACAGATCCCAGGGGGAAGGGACTAGGCAGGGGACAAATAGATGCATGCCCAGGGAAGTCTGGGTAGTACTTGTCTGTCAGTCACACCTGGGAACAGGTCACTGGCCAGAGTAAGCATGGCCAAAACAAGCATGGGAAGATTTGATACTTAATGTCCTAAACAAAAGCGTTCAAGTTCTTTCACTCTTGATTTCCTTGGGACTCTTGCTGCAAGGGGCATGATCTCTTGGCTTCCCTGCATTCTCCCACATAGCCCACAGCCATGTGGACCCCACACAATGGACTAATGAACTGTAACTAGTCTCATGCTAAACTAGACCCATCTCAACTATGGAAAGGAAACTTCGGATGCTGGCTTTGCTTCTAGCGCTACTAAATTTCCAGCTGCATATCTTCCAGGCCTGGATTAAGGGAAATGAGACTTTGGAAACCCACAGAAAAACTCTTTTTCTTGAAATTCATAAGGACCCCACCTCAAGCACGCACTCCCACCAATAACACCCAGGTACCAATATTTTAGAGTAGATGTTTTGCAAACCCTATCAGATATCATAATAAGTCATTATTGGGTTTTTCAAGGAGGATGAGGGGTTATAGTGACCAGGAGGACCATGACAAGAGCTATTGGGTTATGGGTAATTTTCTTTTTTAAAAATTTGGGTAGTGTTTGCATAGGCATGTTAATCTCTATTATAAAAAACCCTCGGCCATGATGCCGTGACGCCATAACACTGTAATGACCAAAGACTGGTTACCAGGAGGCTGCATGCAGGGCAAGGCACATGCCGGTGGGTGGGGCTGTGTACGCTGCAAGGCTTGTGTGGGAGGGAGGAGACTTGACTCTGGGTCCTGCAGCAGCACAGCAGGCAGGGCTCTGAGTCCTATGGCACTGGTGGGACTCTGGGTCTTGCACAATTGTGTGCGCTGGGCTTCTAGTTTAAAAATAAAAAGTCAAAATGAGAGGCAACAAGTGTTTTTTTGAGATCACAGAATTGCAATTCCAGGACACAAATTCAGGAGGAAACCCAAATGTGTCCAGATTTCAGGGTGAAGGCAAGGAGTTTTTATGAAAAAAAAAAAAAAGGAACAAACAATATTTTTCATTGGTGCTAGCAAGCTCAGTTACTCTTTAGCTACTTGTGGCTGGATACCTGTTCTAAAGAATGTCTGTAATAACCAGTTTTTGTGGTTAGGATGTCTGCTTTTCTGTTAGCTTCAAAAACAGTTGTTCTAAAGGCAATGTTGCTATGGTCCAATTCAAAAGTTATTTTGCTCAGTTCAAATATTCTAAAGACTCAAGGATCAAAACACAAGGCAGTTCCTCTGAAGTGGCTGCAATGGCTCCATTTTTTTTTTCTTTCTTTCTTTTTGTCAGAGTTGGAAGAAGTGAGTCAACTGGGCTGTTTGAGCTCAGGAAACAACTTACGGAGGTAAAAAGGGCCCTAGGAGTTTAAGAAAAAGAGAGGCAGAGAGAATGCACCTGGGGAAGAGAGAGAGAAAAGCATTGTGTGTGTGTGTGTGTGTGTGTGTGTGTGTGTGTGTGTAAGAGAGAGAGGGGGGGGGATGGAGAATATCTCTGGCTCCATTTTAAAATGGTTCCACTTACGTCACCATTTCATAGGCATGTGCCCTTTTTAGGATTTGTGCATATGTGTGTTTTCTTTAAAAATGTATGTGTTGCCGAAACTGGTTTGGCTCAACGGATAGAGCATCGGCCTGCGGACTGAAAGGTCCCAGGTTCGATTCCAGTCAAGGGCATGTATGTATCTTGGTTTCGGGCACATCCCCAGTAGGGGGCATGCAGAAAGCGGCTGATCGATGTCTCTCTCATTGATGTTTCTAACTCTCTATCCTTCTCCCTTTCTCTCTGTAAAAAATCACTAAAATATATATTTAAAAAATGTATGTGTTGACTTTCTGTATGTTTGTTATAATAAAACAAGTTATTTTCTTATTTTTAAATTACAGTTGAACTCAATATTATTTTATTTTAGTATCAAGTGTATAGCATAGTGGTTATGTTAGACCAGTGAGTCAGCCTGGGCCTTGGTTCAGCAACACCAATACTTGAGTTCTGACTAGGAAAGAATTGAGAGCCAAGACTCAAACTATAAGGAATGTTTTTTAGACAATTACTGAGGTGGAAGAAGTGAGTGGTAGAATAAATGTGTTTACGAAACAAGTTACAAAGGCAAAAGAAGTACTCTTAGATCTTGGGAATGAGAAAGGTAGTGGTAAGGTAGTGGAGGAGGAAGAGGGGAAAGGAACAGATGTTCTCCCAGGAAGGAGAGCACCCTGGGTCCTCCATCCTAAGGGTTTTAAGGGTGGAGATTTTAGGGGAGGTCCCAGGGGAAGATTTCAATAGACTACTCAGCAGTTTTCCAGGTGTGCCCTTTCAAGGTTGGGGTCTCCACTGATTGATTGGTTCATGCCAGGGTCATTATTCAATGCAGCTTGTCCTGAGGTCAGTCTTGGCATCGCTTGTCTGGTTTTGCTGCTTTGCTGGGCCTGGAGCTGAAATACAACTGTGGCTTAGATGTAATCTCTAAGGAGGAAAGGTCAGAGGGTTTAAATGGAATATGAAAGGTGGGGTTTGGGAGTCTAAGCCGAATGACCAGAGATATGCTAGGGGCTTAGGTCCCACTCTATAATAAGCAACTGAGGCTTTCTGCCCTGTGACCTTCCTGGCCCATCTTCATTGCTTTGCTCATGTCTGTCTAATTGCCTATCATAACTATATATTGTTCCCTATGCTGTACTTTACATCCTGGGACTATTTTAAAATTGCCAGTTTGAACTTCTTAACCTCTTCACCCTTTTCACCCAGAACTCCAACCCACTCCCTTGTAGCAGACATCAGTTTGTTCCTTGAGTCTATGAGCCTGTTTCTATTTTGTTTGTTCATTCATTTTGCTCTTTAGATTTCACATATAAGTGAAATCATGTGGTATTTGTCTTTCTTTCTATGACTTATTTCATTTAGCATAATATCCTCTAGGTACATCTACGTTGTCATAAATGTAAGATGTCATTCTTTTTTATGGCTGTTGTATATAGTATGTGCCACATCTTTACCCAATCATCTATTCACAGGCACTTAGGTTGCTTCCATATCTTGCCATTTGTTTTAAATAATACGGCGGTAAACAAGAGTGCATATATTTTTTCAGATTAGTGTTTTGAATTTTTTTAAGATAAATACACAGAATTTATCTTCTGTGAAATTACTGGGTCACTAAGATAATTCTATTTTGAATTTTTTGAGAACATCCATACCGTTTTTCATAGTGGCTAAGTCAATTTGCCACCCCACCAACAATACACAAAGATTTCCCTTTCCCCAAATTAGGACAACACTTGCTTGTTGATTTATTGATAATAGCCATTCTGGTAGATGTGAAGTGATTTTAATTTGCATCTCTCTGAGGATTACTGACATTGAGCATCTTTTCATGTCTTTTGGCCATCTATATGTCCTCTTTGGAGAAGTGTCATTCAACTCCTCTGCCCATTTTTTTAATTGAATTGTTTGATTTTTTGGTGTTAAGTTGTATGAGTTCTTTATAAATTATGGATATTAATCCCTTATCAGATGTAGTAAGAAGGCTAACTCCTATTTTGTAAAACTACTGTTTGGAATTCTCTGCTGTTTTTCTTAGACAACCTCTTATTCTAAAACAACTTTGCTTTCTAGACTGCTTGAGCCTGCTTGAATAATGAGGAAGATAACCTTAGCTATTTGACTTTGTAGGCCAGAGACTAGATATGCCCATAATTTCAATGCCATGTCATGTGCATTTTTTAATTGGATAGAAATATGTTGTTTTCAAGGCTAGCAGTGAGATAACCACTAAGTGCACATAAGGTTGGCTCCTTAATAAAAGGGGAAGTTCTGCTTGTGGCTTTGCTTAGAATTTGAATTCATTTTTTCTAAGCCCACCATGGTGAATAAAGTGTAACTCCAAACTCTTCAGCATTGTTTGATTATTCCGGTTCTCTGTAACATTTTTTGGTTCTCTGACCCAGAAAACCAATCTATGTTTGGCTTTTTAGCCTCTGGTGAGTGGACCGGGTTTGGGGCCTTGAGGGGCTTGGACAGGCTCCCGGGAGGCACCGCTCTGCTGAATTAGCAAAATTAGACCCGGGGACTCTGGGTGTTCTGGTACCTCAGCCCAGGACCCGGCTGGCATCTGGAGAGAGCAGATGGACACTTCTGGACCTGTCGATAGAATCGGTAAGGTAGGGGCCCCATCAGTTCAGCCCACTCCAAGTGAGTGGAAAGGGGAGCTTGATCACCTCCCCGGAAAGCCATAGGGTTTCCTCAGGCAAATTAATCAGGAATCAGGAATTGGGTGGATTGCTATTTAAACTCTGAGTGAATGTCTAGTGAAAGTGTGTGAGTGTGGAGGAGAGGGCATGCCCTCTCCTTTCCTTTGTGTGGCTCCATGACTTCAGTTACGGAATTCGAGTGGGTCCCAACCTGAGGTTCTGCGATTTGTTATATGGCACAATGGTGACTCACCCCCACGTGGAGGTTACCAGGCCTGGGGTTTATACAGGTGCATCTTAGCTAAGACGAATCTAAGCTCCCAAGGGACGCAGCTAGGCGGGCATCTGAGTGAGGATCTGTGAAAATTAGTCACCCCCTCCCTTGTCTGTCTTGCGCCACCGATCATCAGATCATCATGGGATTGGGACAGAATAAACCCACTGTTCTCAACTGCATGTTGAAAATTTTTAAAAAGGGATTTATGGAGATTATGGAATTAAAATGAATTCTGAATCACTGAGGAAATTTTGTGAAGTGGAATGGCCAGCCTTCGGGGTTGGCTGGCCCTTGGAAGGCTCTTTAGATGAAGGATTGGTCAGGGCAGTCTGGAATGTAGTCACAGGAGACCCTGAACACCCAGATCAGTTTCTTTACATAGACAGCTGGTTAGAAATTGCTCAAACCTTGCCGCTTTGGGTCCGGTTCTGCATTTGTAAGAAGGGACAGAGTAAGGTTTTAGGAGCAGGCTAAGGAGAGGCAGGCAGGGCAGGAACAGGTCCCTCAGAAGGAAGTTCAAACCCCTGTTTTCCTGTTATACAGGACCTCCCTGAGGAAGTCCCGTCAGTTTTACCACCTCCATATGAGCCACAGCCCAGCTAGACTGGAAGGTCTAGAAACTCTGGAAACACCGCCTCCCTCCTCCCCTCCACCAGGCTCTGCAGAACCGGTTGGGCGTCACTTGTGTTCAGCTGATTAAAGGTCCAAACAACAGCTGGCACGTCAGATGCCCCTCAGGGAGATTCGGGGTGCCCAAGTGCTTGGTGAAGATGGGACCTTACAGGAAGGAAGGCCAGTCTATTACTATCAGCCCTTTACCACAAGTGACATTCTGAATTGGAAGCAACACACCCCAGCTTATTCTGAAAAACCTCAGGCCATGGTAGACCTCCTAGAAATGATCTTCCAGACCCAGAAGCCCACCGGGGTGGACTACAAGCAGCTACTTTTCACATTCTTTAACACTGAGGAGCACATGAGAGTAGTATCAGAGACTCGGAAGTGGCTCCAGACCCAGGCCCCGGCATGGACATTAGATACAGACAGATGGGCAAGGGAGGCCCTCCCCGATGAGGAACCTAATTGGTCCCTGAACTCAGAAGATGGAAAGACCAGGCTAGAAAGATATCGGCTGGCTTTCCTCCAGGGGCTCAGGGCCGGAATCAAGAAGCCCACTAAATATGGCTAAAATCTCTGAGGTTTTCCAGAAGCCTGATGAAAGTCCAGCAGCTTTCTATTTGAGACTGTGTGAGGCACACCGGATCTACACTCCCTTTAACTCTGAGGCCCCAGACACTCAAATCATGGTAAATGCTGCTTTTGTAGGCTAAGTCCAGCTGATATCAGGAGAAAATTACAGAGGCTAGAAGGGTTTGCAGGAAAGAATGCTACTGAACTGCTAGAGATAGCCAACAAGGTTTCCATCAACCAAGACAAGACAGCAAAAAGGAGGAAGAAAAGAAAACACAAAGAAAGGCCAATGTGAGAGCAGCGGCTTTCAGAGGTTTGGGGTGCCAGACAGCCCAAAAAAGGGAAGCAAGAAGACAGATAAGGAGGGAAAGGAAGAGCAAGCCTGAGATGGGACCAGTGAGCCTATTGTAAGGAGACAGGGCACTGGAAGAATGAATGTCCCAAACAGCAAAGCAAGAAAACAGGGCCCCCTTTTCCACACAGTCGCTATCAATCAGAACCACCTGAAGCAGACCTTATTGGGCTGGTAACAGCTGACTCTGACTAGGACAGACCAGGCTCTTTTCAGCTGGCCCCCATGAGCCCATGGTCAGAATGAAAACTGGGGGCCAGACTGTGGACTTTATGGTTGATACAGGAATGGAGCACTCAGTAGTCACACAGAAAATAGCGCCTCTCTCAGGAAAGGAGGTCGCCATTATTGGAGCTACTGGGGACCAGACCCATAGACCATTCTGCCAGCCTTGCCGATGCCAACTTGGTGGCCACTGAGTAATTCATGAATTCCTGTATTTGCCAGACTGTCCAGTACCTCTGATGGGTAGAGACCTTTTAGCCAAAATGGGGGCAGAAATCACTTTTGCTCCAGATGGCTCAGCACAGCTTCGCCTAACTGAGGAGATCTCCCAAATGATCCTGTCCTTATCAGTCCTGAAGGAAGAAGAATGGAGAATTTATAACCCCCCAAGACAAAGGCCTCACCATTAGAACCTGAATTGGAGAAGGAATTCCCACTGGTATGGGCAGAAGGGAATCCTCCAGGCCTGGCTAAGGACCACACCCTGATACTAATTGACTTAAAGCCTGGGGCACAGCCTGTCAAAATCCGCCAATATCCAATTCCACGGGAGGCACGCCTAGGAATTCAGGTCCACTTAGACCTGCTGCTTCAGTGTGAACGCCTTAAAAGATGCCAGTCATCATGGAATACAGTGGTACCTCGAGATACGAGTTTAATTCGTTCCGTAACCTTGAGACGTGGGAAACTATGAGACGCTCGAGTCACGGTAAACCGGTGGGTCGTGTGCAGCCGGCCGATCCACGAGATTACTCCTATCACAAATGTTGCTCGTATTTCAAAGCAAAAATTGCTGGCTCGACTGCTCGTATCTCAAAAATCTCGTATGTTAGGGCACTCTTATCTCGAGGTACCATTGTACTCCCCTCTTGCCTGTCAAAAAACCTGGGACTAATGACTACCACCCGGTACAGGATTTATGGGCTGTTAATGAGGCTGTTATAACCTTGCATGCGGCGCTGCCAAACCCCTACACAGTTCTGGGACTCATTCCATCAGAAGCGGAATGGTTTACATGCTTAGATCTGAAAAATGCCTTTTTCTGCCTCCGATTAACCCCCTTCAGCCAGCCGCTTTTTGCTTTTAAGGGGGAAAACCCAAATATGGGAGACAAGGAGCAGTTCACCTGGACCAGACTTCCACAAGGATTTAAAAACTCCCCTACTCTCTTTAGTGGAGCACTAGCATCTGATCTGTCTAAATTCCCAGGACAGGACTTGAGGTGCATTCTACTCCAGTATGTAGACGACCTCCTACTAGCCAGCTCCACATGAGCTCAGTGCTGGGAAGAGACACGAGCCCAACTGAGACTGTTAACTGAAAAAGGCACAGATTTGTTAGAAAGAAGTCAAGTATCTAGGCTTCTGAATCACCCAAGGGAAACAAAGGCTAGGGATTGAAAGAAAGCAGGCAGTATGTGCCATCCCAGTCTCTAGCACCCTGCAGCAGATTCGGGAATTCCTTGGGGCAGCAGGGTTCTGTTCAATCTGGATACCAGGGTTTTCAGTTCTGGCCAAGCCTTTCTATGAAGCTTTAAAAGGGGAAGAGAAGGCACCCATTATATGGGGCCCCCGAACAGGAGAAAGCCTTCATCAGCATAAAGGCAAAGCTCACTGAGGCCCCAGCGCTAGGGCTACCAGATATAACATGGGACTTTAATCTCTTCGTCCATGAGAACAATGGAGTAGCCCTAGGAGTTCTCACTCAGAAATTTGGACCTTGGCAGAGGCCAGTAGACTATCTCTCCAAGCAGATTGATCCAGTTGCCTCCAGGTGGCCCCTGTGTCTCAGGGCCCTTGCAGCCACGGCATTATTAGTCAAAGAAGCAGATAAGCTTACCCTGGGACAAAACTTAAATGTAAAGGTACCTCATTCTGTTATTACCCTAAAGAGAGCTAGGGGGCAGCACTGGCTAACTCATGCTCAGATGACTCAATGCCAAAGACTGTTAAGTGAGAATGCACAGGTACAATTAGAAGCAGTGAGAACTCTTAATCCTGCCACCTTTCTACCTGTTGCTGAGGGGGCCCCTGAGCATGATTGCCTGGAAGTCCTAGAGGAGGTTTACTCTAGCTGGCCAGATCTAACAGATAAGCCCCTAAAGAATCCGGACTTAGTATTGTTCACAGATGGCAGTAGCTTCTTAGATGAAGGAAAAAGATGAGCCAAGTATGTAGTGGTATCAGACTTTGAGACAATTGAAGCACAGGCCCTGCCTGAAGGATGGCCAGGGCAGAGGGCAGAACTTTGGGCCCTCGCCAGAGCCTTAGGACTCAGTAAGGATAAGTGTGGCAACATCTACACTGATTCACGCTATGCCTTTGCTATCCTGGATATTAATGGGGTTATATACAAGGAAAGGAGGCTTCTGACAGCGGGAGGAAAAGGAATCAAAAATCAAAATGAGATTTTAAAGTTACTAGAAACAGTTTGGGAGCCTAAGGAAATAGCTGTCATTCATTGCAAAGGTCACCAGAAAAAGAAAGAGTCAGTATCAGAAGGAAACCAATGTGCTGACGCCACAGCAAAAAGGAGGCTGCCAAAGAACAAGCAGCACCAGCACAGATCACGTTGGCCCCAAATTATCTGAACCTCCAAAGTACACGCCGCAGGAGGAGGAATGGGCCCAGTAAGAAGAGGGCAAAAGTACAAAAGAAGGTTGGTGGATACTGCCAGATCATAGGGTCTATGTCCCAGAACAGTTAGCCCATAAGGTCGTCCTCCAGCAGCATGAACTTACTCATTTAGGAAAGATTGCCCTAGAAGCTTTGTTAGGCAATACTACCTAATTGCCTGTCTTCCCTCCTTGTGTGCCTCAGTTTCTCAGTGTTGCCTCCTCTGTGTGCAGAACAATGCCAAACAGGGTCCTGTGGGACTGATAGGAGTTATGCTAAGCCCCCTTTGAGGACTTAGAAGTAGACTTTACAGAAGTAGGGCCTAGCAGAGGGAATAAATATCTGCTAGTCTTAGTTTGCACCTTTTCAGGTTTGGTCGAAGCATAGCCCATTCGCACTAAAAAGGTGAGGGAAGTCACTAAGGCATTACTAAAGGACATAATTCCGGGGTATGGCATGCCTCTGACCATAGGGTTTGATAATGGCCCAGCCTTTCTAGCGGAAATAGTACAACAGATAACTAAGGCTTTAGGAATTAGATGGAACCCACATACATAGAGTGCATGAACCGGACTCTAAAGCAGGCTATGGCTAAGCTACATCAAGAGACAACCCTACCTTGGACAGATATCTTGCCTCTTGTACTCCTGCGGGTACGCTGTGCCCCAAGGGCCAGGGTAGGTTTCTCTCCCTTTGAAATTCTATGTGGTAGACCCCCTCCTTTAATTTGGCCAAAGGGAGATTTGGGGGAAATAGGAAACTTAGGAATCCAGAAGCAACTACAAGGACTTGGAAAAAAACTGTCTTCCAGGTCCACCAATGGGTTACTGATCGACTATCCATCTCTCTAGGAACAGCTATACATCCTTATAAACCTGGAGACGAGGTTTAGGTAAAAGACTGGAAAAAAGAGCCCCTTAAGCCAATTTAGAAGGGACCCTATCCAGTCATACTAAACATTCCACAGCTCTTAAGGTTGTAGGACTGCACAACTGGTTTCTCCACTCTTGGGTGAAAGCAGTCCACCAGCCGAGCGACGCCCAGCCTGAATGGAAGGTGACCTCTGACCAGAAACACCCTCTGTGGATCACCCTCAAGAAGACAACAGACCTGGCTGATCAACCTGTTCCAAGGAATTCAGAAATGCCCTACTGAATTCTTCCTTATACCAATCTTTCTTATCTTCTCTTAAAGGCAAAACGCTCTAGTATTCTGGATAATTATTGTTTTTATCTTTCTAATAATTCTCATTTTGTCTTTTTATGAGTGGCGCCAGAACCCAAGGCTAGTCCCAGGAGGAGAATTCTTCTGCCCTTGATGGAACATAGAGGCACCATAAAATTACTGCTTCTTACACAGCAAAGGAACAAGATGAAGCTAAGATGCCTTTAAACTTCAGATGGTCCTACAAGCCAGAAGAATTCCCTACAAACCTAGGGGAAGAAACGGAATATTAACCCCTTGGGAGTCACCCCTTTCCATCGGGGAAGTAGTAAAAGAGTTTCGTCACCCCTGTTCACTGTAACATCTTGTGGTTATTGTACCACAAGCCTGAAAAGCTTGTAGGACAAGCGGGGTGGGGGGAGGAGGGTGGAATGAGAAGGCTAACCCCTATTTTGTAAAACTACTGTTTGGAATTCTCTGCTATTTTTCTTAGACAGCCTCTTATTCTAAAAAAAAAACTAAAAAAACCCCTGCTTTCTTGCCAGCTTTAGCCTGCTTAAACAATGAGGAAGATAACCTTAGCTGTCTGAACTTGTAGGCCAGACACTAGATATGCCCATAATTTCAATGCCCTGTCACGTGCATTTTTTAAAATATATATTTTATTGATTTTTTTACAGAGAGGAAGGGAGAGAGATAGAAAGTCAGAAACATCGATGAGAGAGAGACATCGATCAGCCGCCTCCTGCATGCCCCACAGTGGAGATGTGCCCGCAAGCAAGGTACATGCCCCCGACTGGAATCGAACCTGGGACCTTTCAGTCCGCAAGCTGACGCTCTATCCACTGAGCCAAACCAGTCTCGGCTCACGTGCATTTTTAATTGGATAGAAATATGTTGTTTTCAAGCTAGCAGCGAGATAACCACTAAGTGCACATAAGTCTGGCTGGCTCCTTAATAAAAAGGGAAGTTCTGCTTGTGGCTTTGCTTAGAATTTGAATTCATTTTCTCTAAGCCCACCATGGTGAATAAAGTGTAACTCCAAACTCTCTGGCATTGTTTGATTATTCCAATTCTCTGGAACAGTAGCATTAATGAATATCTTCTCCCTTCAGTCAGTTGTCTTAAAATAATTTAAAAATAGGTAAATAAAAGGCTACTTTATTTCTTTCCAGCTCCTCTGGACAGTATGAATAAAATATTGATCAGCTAATATCCCTTAGGGCCAAGGGATATTAGCTGATTAATATTTTATCTGTCTACAATAATTATATACTTATATAGAAACAGGATATGAATGAGATTTTTCCAACCTTCTGGGATATTGCTTACCTTAGTAATACTTTCTACCTTTTAGGGAATATTGCAGAATTTTCCTACTCTTAACTTTGAAGGGTTAAGTGCCTGCTATCCCCTCCCTCCAACTTCATTCATTCGATCAATTAACCCTTCTTGCAAGCTCACTGGCATTCAATGTTGATAAGACATACTCCAATACTACCTCAGCATTTTGAACTAATTTGAACTACCCAGTTTCTTCCCTGGGTGCTGCCTGAATCCTAATGAACCTTTTTCTTTTCTTCCTTCTCTGTCCTGGCTCCAGATCTTGAAGATCTGATCCCTTACCTCTCCTAGAGTTTTTCCAGCCTAACTCTGAAGCACCTTGTGGGAATCAGGCCAGGACCTCGGATAGTCAAGGCCAATGGGAGTACAGAGGCCTTGTTATCTATACTCCAGAATGGCCAAACGCCACTCTGAGCATGAGCCTAATCAGGATGTCCAAGGACTCTGAACTTGGGAATCCTAATCAGGCCAAGATACCACGAGCGGGTGCAAGGATCCATGGTACACAGTGCCCTTCAGTAGCCAATATGATTGGTATAACTATTGGCACAAAGCCTACTTTGTGTACATAATGTTAAAGTAGGTTGCTGACCAGCTAGTAGCCTGGAGTGTGTGAAGACATCAGCTAGAGAGAACAGTTGGGCAGAACAAAGCTAGAGAGAGCTCAGAGAAGCAGAGGCGATAGGCATAGAGAATGTAGCTCCTATGTGTGCAAGGGAGATTAGAGAGCTCAGATGAAGCTGAGAGCTGGTACTGCTACGATGTAAAGCTAAGAGCTCACCGAGAGCTCAGATATAGCTACCATGTTAACCAGCCAGTGAGCTGGGCAGGGGAGGCAGGAGAAGCTGCTGAGCCAGAGAGCTCAGGTCCCACTACAGTGTAAGGCAGTGAGTCTAGAGCCAGCATGCGGCTGATTATGTAACAATTGGGTACAAAGACTGATGGTACTTAATAGGAAAGATATGTATTTACCAGCTGGTGTCCTGCTGCCTGCCTTTATGGACTTTGCTGTGAGGACTGTTCTTGTCTGATGGCTATGTGGCCACTGGCTTCTTATTAAAGACTCATTCTTATTTACCCACAACCTCTCATGGCTTCTCTGTGTGCCCCACCACCGAAAATTGGTCTGTGTCTCTGCTACTTGGTAATGGAGGAACTTGGACTAAGTTCCCAACAGTCAGTACGTAGGCAGAGTTCAAGAAGGAATCTGCTGTGTGCCGGGCATAGTTGAATGGGATAAGTTAGAAGAATATTCATGGACTCAAAGCCAGTCAGACCAGCAGTGCTGAGCACTGCTCCTACTGTCTCTGACACCCCTGCCCTGAAGTCTTTCCACCTTTGCTCACCTCTCAAGTTGGGCTTATGCTGTCAACTTCTTATCCCTGATGAGAAGTAATCAGTTATTTGCATTTCTCATTTGAGTCTTACAACAACTTTGGGATGTGGCCCTTTTATACAAAAGGAGAAAAAGGTGGTAGGCAATTTACTGGAGATGTCAGTCTCTTGGCAGAGTTAGAGTTAGAGTTAGAACTTTTGTTAGGAGGTGGATTTCTCTTTGTGCTCCACTAATGCTCCCACCACCTAGATAAATGTCTTTACCTGGAAGCTATGCCTCCTAAATTTCTGGCTCAGGTACTGTAAAAGAGGACCATGAAATGCTAACCCCGACTTTTCTGAGTCCTGCCATGACCTACCTTGAGTTGACACAGGGGCATGGAAAACATTTATGGCAAAGTGATCAGGTTCTGGGTTACCAATTAAGGTAGAATTAACCATTCCCTGATGGATCAATGGGACAAACAAAAGGGTTGAGGGTGTTGTGAAGGTTTACAAATGGAAAGATAAGGTTCCTGTTTTTTGAATTTGAGAAGGTGGAGTCTGGAGTTTGATTTGTGACATTTTAAAGTTTTTATAAAATATCCAAGTGGAGAATGTCTCATTCTGTTTGAAATTCAGGTTAGAGGTGTAGGGTTGCAGGTGGACATTTGAGTCTTAAGTGTATATATTGTATTTAAAGCGGTGAGACTCTTGCGAGTTTAGAGAGAACAATGATAAGAAGCTTGAAAGGTGAGTCCCAAGGCTCTCAAACAATTAGCAGTTGGGGACAGGTGCTGAACCATCAGAATCCACCTGGGCATACTGACGAGCATGCCCGCCTAAGCGCAGAACTACATTTCCCAGAATCCACTCCGCTCTGTGCTTCCGGGTTAAAGCAGCCAATGAGTCACGCGTGATTTAGAAGGCGGAAGTGAAACGGAAGCCATTATTCTCGGGAGGCGATAGTCGCTTTACACATAGGCTGTAGAGAGTTGCCCTCCGATTTCCTCCAGTTGTTGATGACCTTCCGCCTCCCTGCGGCAGGCTGGACCTTCCGTTTGAATTTCTCGGCTCTTCGGCGGCAGCTTCCGTGACCTCTGCTCCCTCTGATTTTACTCTCAGTAGGGTAAGCCCCGCTTTCCTCACTTAAAATTAACCCTTTACTCTCGGCTTTTCTGAGAACACCAGAGGCCTTCAAGGTAAGGAGTTATGGGAGACCTGGGCCCGGGCCTGGGCAGTCAGGTAGCCCCGCCAGTAGTGTGTTTTAGTCCCTGTGGAGCCGCAAAGACTGAAATTTAGAACCATATTTAGCGACATATTTAGGCGCTGATGACTGGTCAAAAAACAAACAAAAACCACACACCCGACACCTTGGGGTGGAGACAGAAAAGCCAGGCCCAGTGAGTGGAGGATATTATGGAGGCTCAGGAATGAGAGACCTTGAGGATGAATGACCTTTCTTTTGCTTTTGTGGTCAATTTTCTTTGTGGTTAGTTTTGTCTTAATATTAATACAGGCACATTGTTTTTTGGCAGCATTTGTCTTTAATGCTTTTTATACTCAAACTTTTGGTGTACTTGTCTATTTTTATTTTATTAATTTTAGTTGACTTGTATGTAAATAGCCTATAACTAGGTTTAAAAATTCAGTTGGGCATTGTTACTTAACTTTGAGAGTTAGTCCATTAATAGTTATTGTGATTACTAGCACTTCACTTTGCATTGATTTTTACCATCTTATTTGGTTCCTTTTATTTATCTTTCTATATAGAACATATGTGAAAAAAATGTATGAAAACGCATACTGGTACACACGGTTAAAAGGACAGCAATAAAGCGAATCCACAAATCAGGCCAAGAAAATATTGTGAAACCTCAGAAACCTGTGTGCTCCTGAATTGCATCCTCCTCTTCTCCAAGATTTTCTTTATGGATTCTACTGTTTATATGCATTTCCCCAAAACCACATTTCCTAATTTTAATAATTTTTTTTTAATGTACTCACACTCTAAAATATTTTCGTACACATCCTTTTTCCATACTGATGCCATTACACATTCTAATTTAGAGATTTCTAAGTATCTTGAAAATGGAATTTGTACACATACCATTGTTTTTTAGGTACCTCGTGGCTTAAATTTTATTTTTTCAGAATGTTTTTATTGATTTTGAGAGAGAGGGAAACATCGATTTGTTGTTCCTCGTATTTATGCATTTATTGGTTGTTTCTTATATGTGATCTGACCAGGGATGGAACCTGAAATCTCAGTATATCTGACAAAGCTTTAGCTAATTGAGCTATCCAGCCAAGGCCTGGAAGCTTTTTTAAGATAATATTTATTAGGTCAAGGAAGCTCCCTTCTTTCCCTGGTTTAAGAGCTTATCTTTTTTCTCATGAGCAGCTGTAGCTTTTTCAAGTGATTATTTTTCTTTCTAGCATCTACTTGGATATCTGTTGATGTATTTCAAACACCTAGGGATGCCTGGCTTGTGATAAGTGCATGGAATGAATGAGTGAATAATAAATATGCTTTTCTTATTTGTCTGATAGAGTGGTGAGTTATATTGATGAACACTTCTAAGATGCATTGGTAAATAAATTACTTGGAAAGGATACTTATTGTATCATTTTTTGGTGATTTGTGTTTCCCTGTCCTATTCAGGTTTATGCCAGCCATATAAACATATTTCTAAATTTTGCCTAAGAATAAATTGACTTGTTCCATAAAGGGAGCTATACCAAGAAAAATCATTTAGGTCTGGAGTTTTCTTTGTAGGGAGTTTTAAAGCTGTTGTTTCAGTTCCTTTAAGGGTCATAGGGCATCTAAATTCTCTATTTTATTATAGTAAATAAAATTTATTTTCATTCCATCTAAGGTTTAAATTGCATAGTCAGAGTTGTTAATGTGCTCATATTTTTAAATGCTTGCTACATCTATAATGTTATTTTTCACACACACACACACACACACACACTCGTTTCGTTTAAAAATATAAATCCTATAGAAGTTGGTCAATTTTGTTTTCTCAAAGAACTTTGGACTTGATTGAAGCACTTTATAATGCTTTTTTTATTTCATAACTTTCTATTCTTTATAATTTTCTTTCTTTTACTTTTTTTGGGATGTTTCTAATTTCTTACATTGGGTATCTGTAACATCCCACAGAAGTGCAGTATGTAGTATTAGATTTCAGTTCTAAATATGACTTCCTTGACCTATGAATCACTTAGAATTTTCTCTTTTAATTTTCAAACTTTCATTCCTATGACTTTGTTGTTAACGACGTTTTTAATCATAATTTGCTTAACATCATTGCACTGGTCAGACTGATCCATTTACATTGTGCTTGTATGATTGGATTTTATAGTTAGGAAATATTGTTTCATTTTAATCAGACTACGTATAGTTATTGAATTAACTGCCTGAACTATATTAGTGAGAACTCTGGTGGTGCTTTTTAATTTTTTTCATACTTTTGAGGCTGTGTCATAACATAGGCAGATATACACAGCATTTTCTTCAGTTATACTTGTCACTGTAATAACTTAGTTTTCTCTCTGAGCTTTATTGCCTTAATCCATTTTGTCTTGTGTTAATATTTTTAAACCAGCTTAATAAAAAGTGTGTACCTTATATATATTTTAATTTTCATTCTTGTTATATCCCTATGTTAAATATCTCTTAGAAACAGCATATAACTGAATTACTTTTAACCCATTTTTAGAATATCTATTTTAGTTGAAGCATTTTCATTTCTTTTTAATTTTTTAATATATTTTTATTGATTTCAGAGAGAGGAAAAGAGAGGGAGAGAGGGACCCGGGAGAGGGAGAGAAAGATAGAAACATCAGTGATAAGAGAGAATAATTTATCTGCTGCCTCCTGCACACGCCCTACTGGGGAAGGATCCTGCAACCTGGGCATGTGCCCTGACTGGAAAAACATCACCTCCTGGTTCATGGGAATTACTGAGCCACACCCTCCGGGCTGAAGCATTTAGTACATTAACATTTTATGTGTTAATATATTTAGCTATTGAATTTGCCTTATCTTTTTCCATTTATTTTTTCTTGCTTCCTTTGATTTGAGTATTTTTTAGTCTACTTTTTTCTTTGAACATTTTGAATTTATTTTACATATATATTTACTCTGAAGACATTGGCCTTAGAAGGGAGAATAGACATCTCTTGTTTGTAATAGGAGAGGAAAAAATAATAGATTAGTTGTGGGAAGAATTTTTGTATAACTAGAGACCAGAAAGTAAGAAAAATTTCTTTTAAGTATAGATTATAGGAAAATGCACAGATCTTAGGTGATCAGTTTGATTAATTTTTTTGACAGTTGGGTACATTGTGTAACCACTAACTAAAAAAATACATGTAGGTTTTCCTCAGTCTATCCAATACCATCTCATGTTCTCCATCAAGGCAACAACTTTTTTACTATGGACTTAAACAAGTTTTTTCATTGTTTAAATAAGTTTTGCCTATTCGTGAACATGATGTAATTGGAATCAGAGAATTTCTTGTATCTTCTGTTTGTCAATATATATTGTAAATCTTGGTAGTTTCTTTTTATTGCTGAGGAGTATTTCATTGTACATGTCACTGTTTGTTTTTTCTCTTTTGTTGATGGATATTTACATTGTTTACACTTTTTGGCAATTATGAATCAGAATGTTTCTTGGGTAAATATCCAGATGTGGAATTACTTGGTCAAATAGTAGGTCTACTATTTAAGAAACTGGCAAATAGTTTTCTAAAGTGTTTGAACCATTTCACATTTCCCCCATCATTATATGAGAATTAGAGGCTTGGTGCACAAAATTTGTGCACAGGTAGGGTCCCTAGGCCAGACCGGTGATCAGAGCTGATCTGCGGGGTGACTGGCAGGATGATTGGGGGGACCCTGCTGCCACCCGCCTTGGCCATCCTAGCACTACCCGCTTGCCAGTCTTGCCCCCCCCACTGCTGCCACCACTGGTTACCTCTCTCTCTGGAGTGACCAAAGGGGTGATTGGGGATCCCTGCTCACACCTGCCTTGGCTGACCAGGGGCCTACAAGCTGGGGGCAGCTCCTGCGTTGAATATCTGCCCCCTGGTGTTCAGTGCACATCATAGCAACTGAATGTTCTGCTGGTTATTCCACCATTGTTGATTTGCACATTAGTCTTTTATTATATAGGATAGGGTGTATGCCACATCCTTCAGAACATTTAATGCTGATGGTCTTTTATTTTGGCCACTCTGGTGGGTTGAAATGCTATATCATTAGTTTTAACTTGTATTTATCTCATGATAAATGATGCTGAGTACCTTTTGTCATGCTTATTTTATTTCTCATTACATTTTGTAAAGTGTCTTAGTTCTGACTTTTTTGTTTTATAGGAGTGCTTTAATCTGAATATGAAATTTTTGCCATCACCATGCATAGTTTCAAGATCCACTCTTCTAGCTACTTTCAAGTATGCAACACAGTATCATTAACCACTAGAGGCCTGGTGCACGAAAATCATGCACTGGTGGGGAGTTGTCTCTCAGCCCAGCCTGTGCCCTTTTGTAGTCTGGGAGCCCTCAGCAGATTTCTGACATCCTTAACACTGCCACTCAGGCGGGAGAGGCTCCCGCCTCTTCACTCACCAGCTGGGAGCCTGTCTTCTGTCTTCTGGCTGAGTGGTGCCTTCTGGTGGTCAGTGCACATCATAGTGAGTGGTCATTCTGCCATTTGATTTGCACATTAGCCTTTTATTATATAAGGCTAGAGGCCTGGAGAATGAAATTCTTGCATGGGCCCAGTTTGCACCCTCTCCAATCTGGGACCCTTCGAGGTAGGATCAGGCCTACACGGGCAGTTGGTCATCCCTCTCACAATCCAGGATTGCTGGCTCCCAGTTGCTTGCCTGCCTGCCTTCCTGATTGCCCCTAACTGCTTCTGCTTGCCAGCCTGATCACCCCCTAACCACACTCCTGCCAGCTTGATTGATGCCTAACTGCTCCCCTGCCAGCCTGCTCTCCCCTAACTGCCCTCCTCTGCAGGCCTAGTCCCCCTCAACTGCCTTCCCTGCAGGCCTGGTTCCTCCCCCAACTGCTCTCCCCTGCAGGTCTGGTCGCCTCTAACTTCCCTCCTCTGCCTGCCTGGTGACACCTAACTGCAGACTCAATCACCCCCAACTGCCCTCCATTGCAGGCCTCATTCCTCCCAACTGCCCTGCCTTGCTGGCCATCTTGTGACTATCTACACTAATAAAAGAGGAAAATGCAAATTAACCATTGCTTCCCTACGCCAATCAAGAGCAAGTATGTAAATTAACCCAAGCAAGATGGCAGCCAGGCATGGAGCTGGAGCAAGCAGGAGGCTTGGGTTGCCCCTGGTGATGGAGGAAGGCAAGCTTCCCGCTCGCCCTGGCCTGCCCTGGCCTCTGCTCAAGACTACAAAATTTCAATTATAGAAGATAAATAAATCCCAGATACCAGGGCCTCCACTTGGGTCACCAGGGGGCGTGGCCAGCCTGCAAACCACTACAGGCCCCTCGCCCAGGCCGCCCTATGCCCCAAGGGAACCCCCACTCTGATCCAGGACACTCTTCAGGGCAAACCAGCCAACTACCACCTGTGCACCAGGGCTCTAGACTATCAAAGAGTAATATGCAAATTGACCATCACTCCAACACACAAGATGGCTGCCCCCATGTGACCACAAGATGGCCAGCAGGGGAGGGCATTTGGAAGGGACCAGGCTTGCAAGGGAGGACAGTTGTGGGCAAACAGGCCAGCAGGGGAAGGCAGTTGGGAGGGACTAGACTTGCAGGGGAGGGCAGTTAGAGGTGACCAGGCTGGCAGAGGAGGCAAGTTGGGGGAAGTTAGGCAGTCAGACATCCCTTGAGGATCCCAGATTGGAGAGGATACAGACTGGACTGAGGGACACTCCATCCCCACCCTGTGGAAGAATTTCATGCTCCAGGTCTCTATGCCTGTATAATAAAAGTTCAATCCACTTGACCAAATCATCTAGGGCAGGGCAAGCTTTTTAATTTGATGTAGTCCCACTTGTTCATTTTTGCTTGCTTTTGGTGTTAAACCCAAGAAAATCATTGTCAGGACTTTTGCCAAGGAGCTTACTGCCTGTTTTCTTATCGGACTTTTATGGTTTCAGGTCTTACATTCAAGTGTTTAGTCTGTTTTGAGTGTAAGATAATGGTCCAGTTTTATTTAGCACATGGCTGCCCAGTTTTCCCAACAGCATTTTCTGACTGTCCTTTCCCATGGTATATTCTTGGCTACTTTGTCTTACAATTAGTTGAGCATGTCTGTGTGGATTTATTTCTGGGCTCTCAATTCTGTTTCATTGATCTATGTGTCTTTTTATGCCTGCTTATTCATTTTTAAAATAATGTTATTTGATGATTAAAATTGTTTAAATTTGGTAAAGTTCAGCTTACTGTTTTTTTAAAATTTAGTTCTATTTGTGTCTAGTCTAAAATATTGTTATGTAACTCAAGGGTCATTAAAATAGTTTCTGTGGGTTTTATTTTCTGGTATCTAATTCATCTTAAACAGAATTTTTTAATTCAAATTTTTTTGTGTATGTAGTGATCAAAGTTTATTTCCACTGAGTCAACACCATTTATTAAAAAGATAGCTGTCCCATTTTTGCTCTGTTATGTCAATAATCTTATGTAATAAAAGGGTAATATGCAAATCTACCAAACAGCAGAATGACTGGTTGCTATGGCGCGCACTGACCACCATGGGGCAGATACTCAACACAGGGGCTGCCCCCTAATGGTCAGTGTGCTCCCACAGTGGGAGCACCACTCAGCCACAAGCCGGGTTGATGGCTGGTGAGTGCAGCAGTGGTGGTGGGAGTCTTTCCTGCCTCCACAGCAGCGCTAAGTCCAACTGCAGCTTAGGCCTGCTCCCAGCCTAAGCTGTCAGTTGGACATCCCCCGAGGGCTCCCAGACCGGTAAAGGTCACAGGATGAGCTGAGGGTCCTCCCCTCCCCTGCCAGTGCATGAATGTCATGCACCAGGTCTCTACTATTGTAATAACTGTGCATGGTGTTAGATGGATACTAGACTTATAATGGTGATCACTTCGTAAGTTACATAAATGTTTGATCGCAATGCTGTACCCCTGAAACTAATATAATATTATATCCTTTATAATGAAGAGATAATATGCAAATTGACCATCACTCCAACACACAAGATGGCTGCTCCCATTTGGTTAATGATGGCTGTCCCCATGTGGATGCAAGATGGCTGCCATAAGATGGTCAGCAGGGGAGGGCAGTTGTGGGCGATGAGGCCAGCAGGGGAAGGCAGTTGGGAAGGACCAGGCCTGCAAGGGAGGACAGTTGGAGGGAACCAGGCCTGCAGGGGAGAGCAGTTGGGGGCAACCAGGCCTGCAGGGGAGCGCAGTTGGAGGGAACCAGTCCTGCAGGGGAGGACAGTTGTAGGGAACCAGGCCAGCAGGGGGAGCAATTAAGGGTGACCAGGCCAGCAGAAGAGGGCAGTTAGGGGTAATTGGGCTGGCAGGGAAGTTAGTTAGGGGCGACCAGGCTGGCAAGGGAGGGCAGTTAGAGGTGATCGGGCCAGCAGGGGAAGGCAGTTAGGAGAAATCAGGCTGACAAAGGAGCAGTTAGGTGTCGATCAAGCTGGCAGGGGAGGGGTTAGGGGGTGACCAGGCTGGTGGGCAGAATCAGTTAGGGACAATCAGGCAGGCAGACAAGTGAGCAGTTGGGAGCTAGCAGTCCTGGATTGTGAGAGGGATGTCCTACTGCCTGCTTAGGCCTGATCCTGGGCAGTCAGACATCTCGCAAGGGGTCCCAGATTGGAGAAAGTGCAGGCTGGACTGAGGGACACCCCCCCCCCCCATGAACGAATTTCATGCACTGGGCCTCTAGTGTCAAGTATAATTTTAAAATGAATTTTTTAAAAAGACGGCTTTTCTACTCAGCCGGTGTGGCTCAGTGGTTGAGTATCGATCTATGAACCTGGAGGTCATGGTTCAATTCCTGGTTGGTCAGGGCACATTCCTGGGTTGCAGGTTCAATCCCCATAGGGGATGTATAGGAGGCAACTGATCCATGATTCTTTTCATTGATGTTTCTTTCTCTGCCTCTTCCTTCCTCACTCTGAAATCAATAAAAACATGTTGTTGTTTTTTAAAAAAGAGTGCTTCTCTTATTGAATTTCTTTGTTCTCTTATTGAAAATTATTTGACTCCGCACTTGTATTTCTATTTCTAACTCTATTCTGTCCCATAGACCTATTTATCTATACTTATTTCAATAACTCTTCATTACTGTGGTGAAGTTCATAATATGAATCATTCATGTTTGTTTTTCTTAATATTCTGGCTCTTCTAGATCCTTTGCATTTCAGTACACATTTTAGATTTAGCTTGTCAGTTTCTAGAAAAAAGCCTGTAGGGAGTTTGCTAGGAACTGTATTCTATCTGCAGATGAATTAGGATAGCATGAGTACTTTAATAATGGCTCTTGTAATCCATGAAAGTGATATTCTTCCACACTTATTTAGGTCTTTAACTTCTTTCATCAGTGTTTCAATTTTTTATTGTAAAGGTCATACACTGCTTTTGATTACCAGGTACTTTGCTTTCTGCTATCATATATGGAATTGTTTTTTGTTTCATTTTCTATTCCTTGCTGAGATCCATTTTTCTGGTTGTGATTACTATGAAAGGAACTTAAGATTATTTGCTGAAAGAGGATAATGGTAAGACAGCTATTTATTTTTCAGAAAAACTGTTGAGATTTTTACCTGGTTATGGGGATATTGGAAGATTGGATTGCCTAGTGCACTTTTCTTTAGTGTAGATGCTCCTTTAGGGTTAACAACTTTGAGGTTTGAAGGTGACCAGCTGTGTGTGGACTAATCTTCCCAACTATCTTTATAGAGAGGAAGGAGATGGTTGAAATCGGATGGCTGATCTTTGCTCACTCAGGGTTATAATAGGCAGATTGTAGAAATGATGGATTGTGATGAATCTTAGCTTGATAGGTGGAGCAGTGAGAAGAGGAATTTGCTGTGAGGGAGCAAGATTGTAGAAGCATGAGTGGTTTGGAATCCTCTGTAAAGTGAAAGAGTTCATGCAAGAAGAATGTTGTGTAGAAGTGCAGATTTCTGAATCATTGCGAGATAAAGTTGGCAACTAGAGATGACAAGACCTGTGCATTAGCCTACAGTTGTGTATGTTGATATGGGAGGGGGAAAATAGCATTGAAGATTGGAACATGTAATCCTAGATAAACCATACTCATGGATACTTTAATGATCCTAAACCATGGCATGTATCAAAGTTGAAGAACAGAAGTATGGGGCACAAATATTTAATGAGCGAGGAAGTTTAACAGAGTTGTTCTTGCTGACACAATACTCGGGGGTCTGGGTTGTCCACCGTATTGCCTGGAGGTTTTGCGTAAGCAAGGGAAAGGCTTAGGATCAGACAGAATTTGCTGCCCAAAAGGAAAAATACTGGAAAGCAGAAGTCAGATTGTCCTGTGAGCAGGAGAAATAGAAAGCCTTGACTTCTCTTAGTAATCTTTTTCTCTTTTACTACAGATGCCTGCTCAAGACTCCCATAAGAACAAGAGAATAGCTTTCTGATACCAGTGCCTTGTTGTTCAGGCAAATTTACTATCATTCTCACAGGATGGCAGCTCTTGATCTCTCTTCCACATGTGGTAAGTTCTAGGGGTGAAGAATGCTCTCAGAATTCAAGCTTAAGTGGCTAGTGCCACTTCCCAAGGACAGAGGGAGGGTTACCAGGGGAGGATGAATCAACTGGAAAGGAGTGGGAGCAAAGTCCTGGGAAAGCCCCTTGAGGTGACTCTCTGATTTAGGCAGGATCTTTGTGAGTTTGGGTGAGAGAAGGAGTGTGTATAATTGGTGTGAGAAGAAAAACACCTTATGGGTAGTAATCCTGAACTACCTCATTTATTATTTTGATAAATCTGAGCAAAGCTCTATCTCTTAGAGATTTAATTTCTTCTCTCATAAATTGAGAAACATATTTTGTTACAGGTATATTGACCCACCTCCCTTTTTCCTGACTTTGAGTAGAGCAGGGCTGCTCTGGATTCTTACCGAATGTGGTGGTGGTGGTGGTGGTGGTGGTGGTGGGTGTATTTTGATTGGGAATGTGCACTACACACTTACAGTTTAGTAGTTTGTGAGTGTTAAGCAAGTTTTTATTCTCATGGATCATGTCTTTCCTAGCTATATCCATCCAGGAACCTGCTCATATCCAAGAGTCAGAAATTCCTCTTGCTTCAAAAGACCATTCTTGTCACCAGAATGTGGACCTGTTTGCCTGTAATGGCCTGGAGTCTCATATGCCAACTACTGTTGTTTCCCAGGTACACTAACATCTCTGGGCCCTTGAAGTGGAGAGAGGTACTTCCTAGGACACCCTCAATATCATATAATGAAATTCTTTTAGATTTTTATTCTGGTTAATTGATGCCTGATCAGGGATCAAGAGAAAGAGCCAAATAATGTTTCTAGGCTGTCACGGTATCAAAGTTGTTAGGGAAAATGACTTACATACCAAATGTTCCTCTGATAATATAGTTCAAGTGCTCAGGCCAGGCTAAAAGTGGAGAGTGATTTTGATCCCATGTCAGAGTTGCATTTGAAGCAGTGAGATAGGATGAGATCACCTCATAAGGAAAACAGAACAGCTGCTGACTGGCTTCTGGAATAAATTTTGAGACATCAGAACTGCAAACTGAAATCTTAAGAGTCTTTCATATTCAGTCTTCAGCCTCTACCATCTTTGAACACAAGCTGTCTTCTCACTGACCCCAAATGTGGTGTTTCAGGACTCAGTGACTTTCCAGGATGTTGCAGTGGACTTTACTGAGAAGGAATGGCCCTTGTTGGATTCTTCTCAAAGAAAACTATACAAAGATGTAATGCTGGAGAACTATACCAACCTTGCCTCAGTGGGTAAGACTGGCATTATTTCTTTATTTATTAATCAAATAATTTTGTTTTAAGGAGTTGGCTGTAACCTAGGAGCAGTGGGGGGAATGTGAACACAATTGTTACCTGGTGCCTAACCTCTTCATGTCTCCTATGGATTTTGAGATCTGTTTATTGCATTGACCTTGGAGGTTGCCAAATAGGTCTGAGCTTGGGCATAGGTTTCTGAATTAAGAATTCCTTACCTTCTGATTAAGAAATCTTTTGAAGGGCAAAACATGTGGGTATTTGTGGTTTTGTTTTTTATGACAGCCTTTAACTGTATCCCTTAGAAATTTGTCACCATCATTTTACTACTCCTAAATCAGTCTGTCCATCTTCAGAACTCTGACTTCAGAACACGTGTCCTGTGCACAATCCTCCCTTACCATGTTTCTTTCCCCATGAGTAGGGTGTCAGGTGGGGAAACCCAGCCTCATCTTCCACTTGGAACAAGAAGAGGAGCTGAGAACAGAGGAGAGGAGACTTCACCAAGGCACATATCCCGGTAAGCACCTCTAATCATAGGTGCTTCTGAGTAGTGGCTGTTCTCAGTGATTGGCGTGGAGGGATATCCATTAGGAAATGTCACTCAGAAATATATAATATGCTCATTTCTTTCACTGCTCCTCCATTCTCTGACAGATTTTTTGGTTTCACTATCCTTTCACCTTTAAATTTGATATGTCCACACAGAACTTTTTTCTGTCCTTTTAAATTCATTCCTGATTATATTTTTTCTTTCACTAATGTTGGTCTTTGAAAAATTACTTCTTAGTGTGCTGACATAAATGTCTACACCTTGTCCTTGCCAAATATCACACAGTCAGATATTTCAGTCATTTTTACTTTTGCATTCTTCCTTTCACCTCATCTTTCCTTTTGTAGGATTAGTATTTTTTTAAAAATTACCAGTTTTTGTCACCGGCATTCTACCATTTTCTTTTATCAGGAAATTTATCTTTTCTAATTTGTTTCAGATTGGGAGATTCCTTCTAAAAACAAGTGGTCTATTCTCATGGAAAATATTTTTGGGAATGAAACACCTAGTGGTGTGACAATGGTAAGATTTTGGGGGGAATACTTCTGGATCTTCTATATTAGGAGTTGAGTGGGGCAGCTTAAGTTAGACAAGGAGCTCAAGAACTAGGCAGGTGGCATTCCCCAAGAGAAAGCAGTGTTAGAGACACTAATATTACCAATTACTAACCCAAAACTTTACACTTAGAGTTCTGATGAGTATTTTTATAGATATGTCTTAGATAATTGAATGTTAGTTCAATTCAGATTTAAACAAAGTCTATCTTGTAAAAAGCCTTGTTATAGTTACACACATGGTACCTTAGGGCATATATAACATTCACTTATTCTTCCTGATAGAATTCACGGGGCAGGAGTAATACTTTTACATCTATAATCATAATGATGTGCTTTAATTTATGTCAGTTTATGTGGGGATAATTCTTAGGAATGAAATGAATATTGGAAATGCCTTAGTCAGCATTCATCTTTAAATTAACAGGATGGAACTCATCTTGGAGAGAAATCCACTGAATATGCTCACCTGTTTGAAGTCTTCAGTATGGGTGCTCATCTTACTCAGCAAATGGGAAGACACACTGGTAAGAGGCCCTATCACCACCGAGATTATGGGGTGGTTTTCAAGAACAGGCCACATCTAACACAACATGTGAGCATTTACAATGGGAGAAAAATGCATGAATGTCATCAATGTCAAAAAACCTTCACCACAAGTGCTTCTCTTACACGGCACAGGAGAATACACACTGGGGAGAAGCCCTATGAATGCAATGTCTGTGGGAAAGCTTTCAATGATCCCTCAGCCCTTAGGAGTCATGCAAGAACTCACCTCACAGAGAAGCCCTTTGATTGCAGTCAATGTGGAAATGCATTCCGAACCCTCTCCTCCCTGAAGATACACATGAGAGTTCACACTGGGGAGAGACCTTACAAGTGTGATGAATGTGGGAAGGCATATGGCAGGAGCTGCCACCTCATTGCACACAAAAGAACACACACTGGAGAGAGACCCTATGAATGTCAAGACTGTGGGAAAGCTTTCCAGCATCCATCACATCTCAAAGAGCATGTCAGGAATCACACTGGGGAGAAACCCTATGAATGCACACAGTGTGGAAAAGCCTTTCGATGGAAGTCTAACTTTAATTTGCACAAGAAGAACCACATGGTAGAGAAAACATATGAATGTAAAGAATGCGGGAAATCCTTTGGTGATCTCTTATCACGGAGAAAACACATGCGAATTCATATTGTAAAGAAACCCGTTGAATGTAGACAGTGTGGGAAAACATTCAGAAACCAGTCCATCCTTAAGACACACATGAATTCTCACACTGGAGAGAAACCATACAGGTGTGATCTATGTGGGAAAGCCTTCAGCGCCAGCTCAAACCTAACAGCACACAGGAAAATACACACTCAAGAGAGACGCTATGAATGTGCTGCCTGTGGGAAAGTCTTTGGTGATTATTTATCCCGGAGGAGGCACATGAGCATTCATCTTGTAAAGAAATATGTTGAATGTAGACAGTGTGGAAAAGCCTTCAGAAACCAGTCAACTCTTAAGACACACATGAGAAGTCACACAGGAGAGAAGCCGTACGAGTGTGATCACTGTGGGAAAGCCTTCAGCATAGGCTCAAACCTTAATGTTCACAGGAGAATACACACTGGGGAGAAGCCCTATGAATGCTTGGCTTGTGGGAAAACCTTCAGTGATCATTCATCTCTTCGGAGTCATGTTAAAACTCACCGGGGAGAAAAACTCATAGTGTCAACAGTGTGGAAGAGGCTCCAGTGATACACCTTCTTTAAGAAACACAGAGAGCTCAGACTGGAAGAAAACCTTATAAGTTTCAGGAAGGCAGTAAAGCCTTTTTTAACTCATCTTACTGAGCACAAGGGAATACATGTAACTGGAAGAAAGCCAGTTTGTATAATGACTGAAATGACAAGTTTTTTTCTCATCTCTGAGAATTAACACTGGGGGAGAAAATGTGTCTCTATGTTGTGGAAAAGCCATCAGTATACATTTATGTCTTAACAAATGTGACAGCTTAGAAAGAGAAAACCTAGCCTGATACTTAATGTTGAATTTACTGTACCATCTGGCACCTTTTAAGCATACGAGTAAAGTAAGCACTCTAGGGAAACATGGAGAAGTCAGTAATGGGTCAGGAAACTACAGCCAGCTATCTATTTATGTACGGTTCTCAAGCTAAGAATAGTTTACATTTTTAAGGAAGAAAAATATGTGATACAGACTGTGTGACCCACAAAATCTAAAATACTCATTATCTGGCCCTTTACAGGAAAAATTTGCCAATTCCTGTTTCAGAGCCATGGTTATTAACATGGAGTAGATATGCTCCCCAGGAGACATTTGGCAATTTCTGGAGACATTTTTGGTTGTTAAAACTGGGGAAGGCATTACCTTCATATATTGGAAGACATCAAGGATGTTGCTAAGTAGACTACAATGCAGAGGAGCACCCCAGAACAAAGATTTGTCTTAACAAATGTGACTAATTTGTTAATATTGCCAAGGTTGAGAAACCTTGTCCTAGAAGAGCTCCTCGATTTTTATGAAACTTGAGTACTTTAGTACTCATGGTAGGCGAATTTCTATTTAAAACTTCAAAAATATAACCAATGTAATTAATTCAAGAAATTCAAGCATCCATACCGCAGGCCATCTCTATGTGGAAATGATTTCAGCCACAGCCTCCTCACTTTGCTTATGATAATTCATTCATACCCCAAAGGAATTATCTAGTGAGTGTGAAATTACATTTGATGTATTTCACCATGAAAATAGACACTAGCTCATAAATATTTAATCTTTAAAGTTATGCTCTAAGCTACCTTTACACACATCACAATATGTTTGTATGTAGTATTTTAATTATAATTTTATTCTTAAGATTGTGTTAACTTCCTTTTGAATTATTTACTTGACCAATAGACTCTGTAGAATCTTTTGTACTGTGAACCATTGATATTTTTAGTGCTTGTTTGAGTATCTAAATCAAATACATTGTGATCAAGCTATGATATCTTCATCAGATGAGTCCTTTGGGATGTTCCAGCCAATAGTGGCATATACTTCTAGTTACTTCCCTAATATCTCATCATCCATATCAAGAAAACTCAATTTTTATCAGATTAGTAAGGTGTACTATTTTTAAAATCTCTTACAAAAAGTTTCCTTACAATTCATACAGTTCATGTTCCACAGCCTATTATCAAATAAGTAGATGTTACTATATGGGCTTTGAGAAGACTCCTGAAAAAAGGGCCATTCTTACCTGGATTCTTTTCCAGTTGTTTTTTCATTTTTGTTCTTCACCCCCACTTCTCACCTAATAAGGAAGTCCAGTATTTAGTGTTAAAAGATCCATCTTGTGACCATGAGGATGCACAGGCTAAGAAGGATCCTGCAAAAAATTCACAAAGGATTCTGGTCTCCCCAGGGGCTTCTTTAGGTGTCTATACTAACCCTGAATTTACTTCCAGACTTCCTATTACATGAAAAAATAAAACTGATGATTGGTTTAAGCTGCTTTGGATATTCTTTCTTTTTTTTTTTTCTTCTAGTAATTTTTTTAATTGGCAGAGGGTGGGTTCTACCTCATCTAGCTGGATGCTCTCTAACCCAATCACCTGTGACAGAGACTGTGTGTGGCCCACAAGTGAGTTTTTATAACTGTTACACATGTGGGTATAATCTGCTTATGCTTTTAACTGTTGGATATTGACTTTTAACTTCTTTAAGCCAAGTTTTAAAATTGCATTTCATAACTTGGATCTGTTTAAACATCTCTTTTCCTTTCTTCTTATATTGAAGAACTATTTGTTTCCACAGAAGTGCTAAGTGGACATC
This sequence comes from Lasiurus cinereus, assembly GCA_011751065.1. Taxonomy (NCBI): domain Eukaryota; kingdom Metazoa; phylum Chordata; class Mammalia; order Chiroptera; family Vespertilionidae; genus Lasiurus; species Lasiurus cinereus. The sequence goes on along the minus strand of JAAGEH010000343.1, from coordinate 6,659,740 downwards.
AACTTTATTCAGTTTCTTCTTAAGGTGAAGAATACTCTTTGTAAATGTCCTAGAGAAATATAGTAGCTTTCTGTTCACACTTTGCAAGTAAAAAGGGTGGATCGTTCCACTGCTGACATATTAAAAAAAAAAAATAGTACTGAGAAGCAGGTGCCATCACTTTCTTTTGCATGTGGAGAATTTGAGGCAAGAAAGTTTAGGTGACTTGTCTGAGGCCAACCTGTTAGCAGGCAGTAATGCTTGTATTTAAACTCTGGTGCCAGATTCCAGAGACCCACTATGTCAGGTCTTGTTTGCCCTAAGTCTGTAGTGAATCAAGATATTTGCCTTGAGGTTGCTTACATTCTTGGGGTCGAGGCACCTGTAAATGAGTAACTATATCTCTAATGGTGGAAACATTAAGCATGTGATGATGAGAATGTGGGACTGAGTGGAGCTGTGGGGTGTGAAAGGAAAGCCTTTTGTGTAAGGTGACATTTGCAGAGATGTAAATGAGTTGTAAGTGTGGGCTATATTGTAATGTGGGGAGGAGCACCTTCAAAAGCAGTTCAAAGGCCATGAAAAATGTGCTTGGGACAAAGGGGCCAGTGTGACTGGAGTGGGTCAAACTTGTGAGTTGCTGAAGATGATGAGGTCAGAGCTAGATCAGAGTCCTGATCATGGGGACATCCTGTAGGGTTAACTGGAAGGACGTTACCTTCATTCTCAATTTGGAGGGCTTTGAACAGAGGAGTGGCAAGTGTCCAACTTATAATTTTAAAGGATCACAGTGGTTTCTGGGTTCATAGGCTAAATAGAAAGACAAGGTGCAAACTGTTAGGCCAGTGGTCGGTAAACTCATTAGTCAACAGAGCCAAATATCTACAGTACAATGATTAAAATTTCTTTTGAGAGCCAGATTTTTTAGACTTAAACTATATAGGTAGGTACATTATTATTTAACTTAATTAGGGTACTCCTAAGATGGCCTTTGCTAAAAAACTTCCTCAATGTGATTGAGGTATGTTCGCTGAGGTCGACCCCTTCCTTCCAAAGAGCCGCTTGTGGCTCGCGAGCTGCGGTTTGCTGTGATAGGCCATTGCAAAATTCAAGTTACATGTAATGGTGGTTAGATTAGTAGGGGTAGTGGTGGTTTGAGAGTCACATTAATGACAGTAGCCCTCATTTCATTTTCAGATTGGATTCTTTCTATTAGTATACCACAAGTTATTTACCTGAACTGCTGATGTACAACTGTTACTGGATGTTTTCACTTTTCTCAGTTATGAACAGTGTTGCTTTAAGAAATTTTGTCACATGTCTTCTGGAGTATTAGTGAGTTATTACAGGAGTGTGAAATTGCTGGGCTATAAGGTTTGCGCATGTTCTGTTTATTAGTGTAATGCCAAAGTCATTTCTAAAGTGTATAATGATACCTTGTGTATGTGCAGTAACATTTTAAAACAGGTTTTACTAAAATGCAGAAAAATACTTAATTCATACATGTACAACAGCTAAATTATCACATGAACACATCCGTACAATCAGGCCAGAAAAAGTACTACCAGCATTCCTGATACCCCTTCTTGCCTCTTTCAAATGACAAACCCTTCCCTACTCTCCATAGGTGACCAATATTCTGACTGACAATATGGCTTGGGGTTTTTGTTTCTTACCCCTATACAAGTGGAACCATACAGTATATGTTCTTTTGTATCTATCTTAATTTTCCCTTATGTTTTTGTGAAATCGATGCATATTGTTTTGAGTATCTCTAGCTAATACATTTTATTGTGTTCCATTGTTTTGAATATCCCACATTTTGTTTAAGCAGTTTGTGTTGTTGGGCAGTCATTGGACTTTTTAGCATGGGACTGTTATGAATAATGCTGCTATGAGCATATTTTAATATTTCTGATAGTGCACAAGTGTATGTATTTCTATTGGGTGTATACCCTGTACTGAAATTGATGGTCATATGGGATGCATGTGTTCACTTTTTTTAGATGATGCCAATTTTCCAAAGTGGTTGTGCAAATTTGCTTTCCAAGAAGCTATTTTATTAAATTACCTGCCTTTTTCTTATTATGAGCCCTATGGTTGGATATATTTTACAAATATTTTCTCCAACTTTGTGGCTTGTCTCTTCAATGTTTTAATTGGTATTTTTTAATGAAATGAATTAATCTTAATGTCATCTAATCTTTATGGACAGTGTTCTTCTGTTCCTGAGTATTTGCCTACCCTAAAGGCAAGAAGATATTCTACAATGTTTTCTACAAGTTCTATTGTTTCAATATGTACATTTAGATATACAATTCACCTATAATTGATTTTTGTATATTTTTATCTTTTCCACATTGACCCAGATCATTTATTTTTAAAAAACTACATCTTTACTCAAGATTTTAAGATACTCTCTTTGTCATATACTGAGTTGTATGTGTTTCTAGCCTAATTCTGAACTTAATTTTTTTGGCCAGTGTTTAAATTTTAAGAAGCTTTGTAATAAGTTTTAATGTCTATGTGAACTGGTTTCCCCTCACTGTTTTTCAGTGTTTCCCTAGGTATTCTTGCCCTTTTTTATATGCACTTTCCTATTGTCCAACTCCATAAAATTAGCTTGTTGGTACTTTTATTGGCATTGCCTTGAATTTATAAGTTCACTTGGAGAGAACTAACATCTTTATATTGTTAAGTCGTCTTATCCAAGAACAGGGGATGTCTTTTCATTTAAGTCTACTGTTGTGTTTGTCAGGAATGTTTAAAAAAAAAAAATCTACTTTAGTGTTTGGCAGGATGTTTAAAAACTTTCCCTGTACAAGTTTTCCTTATAATAAATTTTTGTTGTTTTCCTTAATATTTAATTTTTTATTTAAATGTGATTTTTCTATATCATTATGATTTCATAGTATACATGAAAGCTACTGATTTTGTATCTTAATTTTATAACTTGCTTCTTGACTGAATTCTTTTACTTTTTAAGTTTTATTATTGCTTTTTTTTTTTTTTGGAGTTTTCCAGGCATAATACTGTGTCATCTGTAAATTATGATAGCTTTACTTGTTTACCAATTCTTATGCCTCTAATTGATTTTGTTTGTTTAATTGCATTGGCTAATACATCTATTGCAGTGATAAGTAGTAGCAGAAATAGTAGGCATTCTTGCCTTGTTCTAGGGGTAAGGTCCCTTTTGTTTTTCCATTGATTAAATGGAAATATTTATTTAGAGTAAATATTTATTTTATCATATTTAGAAGGTACATTAAACTCTTGGACGTTTACCATGAATGGGTGGTGAATTTTGTCACAGTTTTTCTGATTTATTAATACCAGTATATGATACTAATAAATTTCTCAGCATTCAAAAAGTCTTACATTTGAATGACTTTTACTTGGTCATGGTGTATTATTTTCTTGATGTGGCTTTGGAATCTGTTTGTTAGTATTTTGTTTAGAATTTGTTGATTTTCATGAATGATAATTGGTCCATAGTTTTCTTTGTCTTTATCTGATTAGGTATTTGTATTATACTTGCTTCATAAGAAGAGACAGTAATATTTCTTTTTTTCAATGCTCTGGAATAGTTTATACAGCATTAGTATGGTATGGTTTTGGAAGATTTGTTAGAACTCACTGTGAAACCATCCTTGTCAAGTGCTTTTCTAGTGTGATATTTCCTTAGGAACTTTATTTCTTTTATGACATTGCTCTGTTTTAAGCTTTCAACTTGAATGATGTCAATGTCGGTAATCTGTATTTTCCTAGGAAATTGCCTAATTCATCTAGTGTAGAGATCAGCAAAATCATCCTATGATTTAAAAAATGTTTTCTGACTCTGTGTGTCATATCCTGCTTTTTTGTTTGTTTGTTTATTTGCTTTTTTTTTTTCTGAATCAAATGAGTGGTTTATTTGTTTAAAAAAAAACACAGAATTTTGACTAATTAGATCGATTGCTTTTCTGTTTTCCTCATTAATTTCTTTTTTGTTTTTCCAAACAAAAAACCAAACAAAAAATACCTTAATTCCAGCCTAACAGCACCAGGTTGCAATGTCTGGACACAGATAATGTACAATGCTGTGTGGTCAATCACTCACATTTACAGCTCTAAGAAGGCTTCCGAGGGGAACTTACCTCCAGGGGGCTGAAAGAAGGGGAAAAGAGGAGTCCCCGATGAGGTATGGACAGGCATGGGAGAAAGGTGCTATTTCTTGACAAAGGAGATCTTTGCAAGGTAGTTCTGGGTGATCTTGAACCGCTGAAGGGAGTTGCAGAGGGTCCCTGCTTGTACTCCATTGTCAGACTACACAAAGGTCATATCATGCTGCCCTGGAACCAGCCAGACATCCGGTTGAAAAACATAGACAGCATGAACTTGTTGGTATCTAGCAGGCTGGTGAGGAATAAGATGTGATTTAGTGGGTTTTCTGTAGGTGCCATCTGACCTGGCATAAGCTGCTGTGGGGGCAGTGACCCTCAGTGGGTACTGGCCAAGTTAGAGAGCTGGAGATGGGATCATGCCAGGGGACAGCATGTAGGGAGACTGGTCCCAAATGTGTGCATGATGGGGGCACCTGAGTCATGGCCTCATGCTTAGGACAGGCTCTGGGTCAACCCTCACGATGAGAGGGACTGCCACTTTCTTGGGAGCTGGGGTCTCCTGGCTCTTGAATTTCTTCTTCTCCGATTTCTAGTCCTGCTTCACAAATGCACCCTTCATCTTGGCAACGATATCCGAGTCACTATTGGCATATGGGTTGTGCATGGATTTGTTGTAGAAAGGCAAACCTGCATGGAGTGCAGGGCACTGGTGCTGGCCTTTTTGAAGATGACAAGGGCCTGGACCTCATCTTCAGGCTCTGTGACAAGATATTCAGAATCTGGCCAAACTGAGAGAAAATAGCATATAAGGACTTCTTCAACTCATCCTTCTTGATCTAGTTGAGGTTGTTGATATAAACAGTAAGGCTGGGGCAGGTCTGAGGAACTCCCATGAAGGGAGGTGTCATGATAGGGTAACATAGTCACAAGTCTGGCAAGTGGCTTCTCAGTACTCAGTGCCTTCCTCATTGATTTTTGCTTTTATCTCCATTTTTTCTTTTGGTTTATTTTTTAAAAAACTGGTAATTCTTTTATGATTGGCTGCTTCCTGCACACCCCACACTGGGGATCGAGCCTGCAATGCAGGCATGTACCCTTCAGTCTACAGGCTGATGCTCTGTCCACTAAGCCAAACTGGCTAGGGCTGGTAATTGATTCTTAATCTTTTATTTTATTGACAAGTATTTTATGCAGTGAGTGTCAAACTACAGCAGGAAGGTAGGGGAGGGTAAGAGATCAACGGATGGACTTGTATGCATACATATAAATCCAACCAACAGACTCAAGACACTGGGAGTGGAGGGACGAGGGCAAGTGCCAGGGTTGGGGGGATAAGGGAGGTGGGGCAGATGGGGGGAGGAAGGTCAGTAGGGGAAAAAATAAGACCTATGTACTACTATTTGTAATACCGTAAATATTAACATTTTAAAAAATGATCACTGCTTTAAAAATGCATTCTGTAGATTATAACATATGTCTTGGAAATCATTATTTCTTTAAAATTCTATAATTTCAGTTTGTATTTTTCCTTTTGCTCAGGATTAGTAAGAGTTTTTAAATTTCCAGATAGAAGAGCCTTTTTTGTTTTTGTTAATAAATTCTAGGTGTAGCGCCCAAACTGGTTTGGCTCAGTGGATAGAGCATTGGCCTGCAGACTGAAGGGTCCCAGGTTCTATTCCAGTCAGGGGCATGTACCTTGGTTGCGGGCACATCCCCAGTGGGGGGCATGCAGGGGGCAGCTGATTGATGTCTCTCTCCCATGGATGTTTCTAGCTCTCTATCCCTCTCCCTTTCTCTCTGTAAAAAACCAATAAAATATATATTTTTTTTAAAAATAAGTAAATTCTAGGTGTATTTATATGTTGATTTTCTGCAGTCTACTTAATAAAAGAGTAACATGCTAATTGACTACTTTCACAATGCCCACCAGCCAATCAGGAGTGAGTATGCAAATTAACACAACAAAGATAGTGGACTAATTTGCATATACAGGCACCTAGTGGCTGTGGGTGGGGCTGGATAGGACGCTTGCATTGTCACCATGGCAACGACACAGGCATTCCGCACCACCCCAGCCACTCCAGGCCTCTGGGAAGGCAGAAAGGCGCCTCCGGGCCAGAGCAAAGGCATGATTCTTCATTCGTGCATTGGGCCACTAGTTTAAATATAATATGCCTCAGTGTAAATTTACTTTGGTATTGATTCTGCTTATTGATCTCTTAGCTTCCTGGCTTGGTGTTTGTAACTAATTTTGGAAAATTCCCATTCATTTTTACTTCAAATATCCTGGTCCTTTCTCATTCTTCTTCTAGTATTCCCATGACACATGTTACACCTTTTATAATTGCCCCACAGTTATTAGATATACTGTTCATTCTTTTCTCTCCTTATATTTTCATTTGGACATTTTTTATTTCTAACATTTCCTTTTGATTCTTTCTTAGAATTTCTCTTTGCTTACATTACCCAATTGTTTTTGCATGTTCACTTTTTCTATTAGAACCCTTTACATATTGACTATAGTTATTTTATTTTATTATTTTTTAAAATATATTTTTATTGACTTTTTACAGAGAGGAAGGGAGAAGGATAGAGAGTTAGAAACATTGATGAGAGAGAGACATCGATCAGCTGCCTCCTGCACTCCCCCCACTGGGGATGTGCCCGCAACCAAGGCACATGCCCTTGCCTGGAATCGAACCTGGGATCCTTCAGTCTGCAGGCTGATGCTCCATCCACTGAGCCAAACCAGTTTTGGCGACTATAGTTATTTTAAATTCCCCATCTCATAATTCCAAAATTTCTGCCATACCCAAATCTGGTTCTGATGCTTGCTTGCCTTCTCATTTTGGACTTATTTTTTTCTTGCTTTTTCACATGCCTTGTTGAAGGCTTGGCATGTGTTAGGTAAAAGGAACAGCAAGTATATAGACAGGCCTTTAGTGTGTGTTTTTTCTTGCTAGATGTTAGTCTTTTTACTGGTTGCTGTAGCTACTGTGTCAAAGACTAAAGTTTTCTCCAGTGTCCTTATTTTTGTCTCCCCTGTTTTCTTTGGGTTCTATAAACTCCTTAAATAGGGTTAAGACTAGCAACTTTTTCAACTGTATTCCCATTATACAGGAGCTTAGACAAATCTTCTCACCCTTTAGTATAAGCAATACAAGCTCTGTTATGTATTTAACTAGCCTACTGCTACTTTTCTGAATTCAGAATAAAAGCTGATTTTTTTTCCAGCCTACCCAATTACTCCTTGGGAATCTAAATAAATAAATCTGCTTCCTAAAGACAAGTTCCAGACTCAGACCCTTGACAATTGTTTTGACATGTTTTTTTATAATTTTTAAAAACTACCTTCCCCACCTCACAAAAGATGTCAGATTTGAATTTTTCTTTTTACATAGATTAACTACAGTCTTCCACACACCACAATAAGGTGATCATCTGTAAAAGATAGGTGGGAAGAGTCAGCTTATCAGCTGGAAATGGACCCTTTGTTAGAGTGCTTACTCTGTTCAGATCCTGCTTCCCTTCTTGACTGCTCTGCCTTTCATGTCTGTATCAGCTGATGAATCGGTTGGGCTGATGGTGCCTGATGTGGGGGGGGGGAGGGGAGGGGAGGGGGCACATGGTCATAGGTCACATGAATACATTAAAGCATTATTATCCTTTATCTTGGGATGAATGTGTGTGTAGGTCTTTGGGTGAGTGGTGGGGACACTTTCTTATCCTTGAATAAAGGTGCTGAATGTTACATAAGCCTTGGTCAAAAGTTTTCCATACTCATTAGTGAAGAAATAGCAATCATTGCCCAACTCTTGCCTAGGAAAAAGTAAATGTGTATACCCTAGATGTCAGGCATAAGGGGAATAGAGCACTTCTCTCAGCATTGAGTAAAATGGGGCTACTTCTTTAATTAGGAGCCTTGGAATCTAATGTAATTACTACCTCTGTGCCCAGTTGCTCTCACATTAATTATTACAAGAGGAAACTCAATTCCCATCTCCACCTAAGTGTCCCAGAGCTCTTGAATCTCATTGTACTGCCTGCTAGTTCTTGGGAAAGACATCATAATCTTGCTCAATCTCTCTGGAGGGAACTTCTAATTATACTCTTACCTAGTGTTGCCTCATTATGACTTTTAATTCTTGGGCTCTCTCAGCAGTGAGCAGCTCTGCCTTGTGTAATGTTTGGGTAACACCAATTCACTGAGGATTTTTCCCTCTCTAGAGAACTAGTGAATATCAATTAAGTCTAATATGTAATTAGGCTTTGGAAAGAAAGACAATAAGACATACTATTGTCCTTAAAAGAATAATGGTCAAGATGAGACAGACATAAACAACAAGATAGTCCCTCCAGGAAGTCTCCACGAGAGGGTGCTGCGTGTAGAGTGTTGAGGGAAAGCCATAGGGAGCAGGTGCAAGCCAAGTGTGGATGGCTTATGTATCATGTTGAATGAGTATGTCAATCCCGAGTATAAGGCACGGCAAAAACACATCATGTAAAGATCAATCTTAGAATTAGGAGATAAAGCTGAGGGGTAAAGTGAGATAGATTATAACGCGCACACACATAGAAACATACATTAACACTATATACCACTCAATTTAAATGTTAAAGTCAATGGAAATCCATTGACATTTGATGAGATTTTTAGCTGAGAAAGGTGACCTGTACCCCATAGTAGAATAGAATAAAGAGGTCTGTTTATATTTGCTGCATAGTGTACTGCCCAAAACACAGTGCTTTAATGCAATTACACTTTCTTTAGTTAACATGGTATTGGCTGACAATTTGGGTTGTGCTTAGCTGTGCTTAATAATGTGTCTGCTCAGCTGCCAGTTTGGCTGAGGCAATGGTTAGCAAACTCATTAGTCAGCAGAGCCAAATATCAACAGTACAATGATTGAAATTTCTTTTGAGAGCCGAAAACCAACTTCTGTGCATGGGCCACGAAGTTTCAAAACTGTACGTGCGCACCCGCACATATTTTGTGTAAGAGCCACACTCAAGGGGCCAAAGAGCCGCAGGAGGTCACGAGCTGCAGTTTGCTGACCATTGGGCTGGGGGGTTACTTGCTCTTCATTGAAGTCGATCCTCCAGCCATTGAAGTGGGGCCTGTATGCATGCTGCTGGAAGGTTCAGGACAGCTCAGCCTCCACTGTTTACGTGTTTGCCAAGTCCCTGCTTGTGTCTGTTTGTCTTGCACTCTGATGCTCAGTGCAATCACATGGATAACCCCAGAGTTATCCAACAGGGCCATAGGCACAGGAAAGTGAATAAATGATAGCTATTTTTGCAGGCACCACAAGGCCAGTGTTTGTATGGCAAATGTCCAGTGGAGAGAGGATAGCTTTATATAGTTAAGATGGACATATAATAAATGTTAGGGTTTTGGCCAGCGATGCAGGCTGTGAAAGAATTGACAACCTAAGGAAGAGATGCAGAGAGGAAGTTTATTTTACTTTTCCCAAGGTAGGGAAAGTGCATTGCCAATCAGTACAAGGACAAGAAACAAAAAAGTGGTTTCCCCTTTTAAGCCCTGGTTATTGCTAGAGACAAGGGAGAGAGGAGGATTTGGGAGCTGAAATTGTACAGACGTCAAAGGGGATTGTAATTTGTTCTTAAGGAGACAGGGCAGGGCAAATATTCTAGGGCAGTTGTCGGCAAATTCATTAGTCAACAAAGCCAAATATCAACAGTACAACGATTGAAATTTCTTTTGAGAGCCAAATTTTTTAAACTTAAACTTCTTCTAACACCACTTATTCAAAATTGACTCACCCAGGCCATGGTATTTTGTGGAAGAGCCACACTCAAGGGGCCAAAGAGCTGCATGCGGCTCGAAAGTGGCAGTGTGCTGACCATGGTCCTAAGGAGGTGTTTTAATGATATTTTCCCCTCGCCTGTAAAACATGCTTAGAGCAGAAGTTATGAAGAGTTCAAAAGAGGGTTGTTTGAAGGGGAAGGAAGAAGGGAACTTTCTACTAACTATCCCTGAGTTGGTAAAACAGCAAGAGGTATATATGCAATACTGACTATAGCCTTGAAAGTAACTTGTTCCTCAGTTTGAATAGAGGGACTGTTTAAATCAGAGGAGCTAATAATCTTGAGGTTTAATTACCAGGTGCTTCTCATAAATTGTGGAAGGCTATAGTAAGGAAAAAGAAAGGCCTTTTTTAGTATACTGATAAATTACATTCTTAAAATATGCAACCTGATTAGCTTTGACCTCTGTATACACTTGTGAAGCCATCACCACAATCAAGTTGGTGAATTCCCATAGTTTCCTCATATCCCTTTGAATCCTTTCAAGCAGCTATTGAACAGGCAAGGTTCTTGTCCTCTGAAGTTTTGAGGCATTAAAATTTGTGGCATTGGTGCTTCTTTTCCAGACCTAAGGCCTTCTCCATAAGGACTCTCTTGACTAGAGACTGGTATCTTCGTTCCATTCTGTTCTGGGCCATAGAAGACCAAGGTCTTTCTTCCCCTTATTTATTTTTCCTGCACTTTCCTCGAATCTTCCGAGTTATGGTAGATCAGTGGTTCTCATCCAGCAGTGGTTTTGCCCCTTAGGGTTATTTGGCAGTGTCTGAAGACATTTTTAAGTGTTGAAACTGGGTCGTGAGGGTGGGGGAAGCCACTGGCATCTAGTGTATAAGGCCTTGGATGCTGCTAAATTTTCTATGCGTAGAACAACCCCCACCATAAAGAATTATCTGGCCCCAAATGCTAACAACCCAGATTGAAAAACTGTGATAGAATAATAATATTCCCTACCAGTAGCTATTTGAAGGATAGAAGACAAATTAGATAGTGCTGTAGGCTCATTAGTATGGTCCTATGCTGTTGGCTTCATCTAATCTGCCCAAGGCACCAGGAGCAGATGCTTGGTAGAATGGCTGGTAGTAAGACCTTGCACTGAAAAAGGGGTCTTTTTTGTAGCATCCTGCCAGTAGATCTACCTCTTTTTGGCATAAGATGGGATCACAAATAAATGCTGTGTTCATAAATACAATGACCACTATTTTTGAGAATTTATATATTAGACAATAATAATTTTCTGCAATCACCCCAACAACTATTTTACACATAAAGAATCTGAGACTGCATCCTAGCTGGTTTGGTGCAGTGGGTAGATGATGGCCTGTGGACTGAAGTGTCCTGGTTTGATTCCAGTCAAGGGCATGTATCTCAGTTGCAGGCTTAATCCCCAGCTAATTGGGAGGTGTGGGGGACGCAGTCAATCGACATGTTTCTCTCACATCAATGTCTCCCTCTCCCTTCTGCTCTCTCAAATAAATAAATAAATAAATAAAATCCTTGGATGAGAATAGAGGGAAGGAGGGAGGAAGGGAGGGAATGAGGTTAATGGTAAAATGAGGATTCAAACATTGGAATCTGAAACCAGTGACCACCAAGAGGACTCTGCAGGCATCAAGACAGCCCAAGATAGATATTTTGTTAAGTTTTTAATTTTTGCTCTGTTTAAGAGATTCTCCCCATGGAGCTGAACCAGTATAAAGGATGCTTTGTTTTCCCAGTTCCCTGTTGTAGGGAGTCCTTGTCTGGGGCCATTTCCTGGTCTAATCCTTAGTTTCTAGGTCCAATCTCTGACTAGCATGTGGTGTTCTTAAGACTGAGTTCAGGACTCAGTCTCCTATGTGGCTTTCTTGGTGCTCCAAGTCAGAGTTCTGGAGATGTACTCAATCAACCCCATCTAAACCCATGGCCTGATAAACTCCAGCCAACTCTGTTCTGCTGATAATGGATCCCTCTCCTGTATTGTGTGCCCCCCTTCCCCCCTTCCTCTCTGGACCCCCCCCCACCACCACCACCACACACACACACACGGCAGTGCAAGCTGTAGTAGTTAATAGAGTTTAAGGGAGAGAAGAGTCCCTGGCTGGCTGTTTATAATCTCTGCATCTTTATGTGGTCAACATAGACCTCCTTGGTGGTCCTCATGGGTCTTGATGGCTAACAATTACTGAGTGCTTGTGTCAGACACTGTTCTGAGCTCCCTTATGTGTAACATTTAATTCCTGCCAGAACTCTAGGAAATGTCTTGTCATCTTTTTATGGATGAGGGTATGGAGGCAGAAGTAATTTGAGCAAGATTATACCACTTGTTAGTGAATGATGAAAATATGCTATGCTGCCCCTCAATATATAAGTGCTATGAAAACTGGAATGAGCCGAGGTTGGTTTGGCTTAGTGCAGTGGTTCTCAACCTTCCTAATGCCACGACCCTTTAAGACAGCTCCTCATGTGGTGGTGACCCCCAACCATAAAATTATTTCTGTTGCTACTTCATAACTGTAATTTTGCTACTGTTATGAACTGTAATGTAAATATCTGATATGCAGGATGTATTTTCATTGTTACAAATTGAATGTAATTAAAGCATAGTGATTAATCACAAAAACAATATGTAATTGTATATTGTGAAATATTTATTTCTAATTACAAATGAAATTTTGTCTTGAATCATGGTGTAGCATGGGTAACAGTCTTCATATGACAACAGTAAACTACATTGCTACATTTTGCTACACCGAGGAGCGGTGTGTTGGTTCCTAAGACCATGGGAAATAGGTGCTTTCCAATAGTCTTAGGCGACCCCTGTGAAAGGGTCGTTCGACCCTCAAAGGGGTCGCGACCCACAGGTTGAGAACCACTGGTTTAGTGGATAGAGTGTCGGCTTGCGGACTGAAGGGTCCTGGGTTCGATTCCGGTCGAGGGCATGTGCCTTGCTTGCGGGCACATCTCCACTGTGGGGCATGCAGGAGGCGGCTGATCGATGTCTCTCTCTCATCGATGTTTCTGACTTTCTGTCTCTCTCCCTTCCTCTCTGTAAAAGATCAATAAAATATATTAAAAAAAAACACGAAAAAACAAACTGGAATGAGTAGGAGGATGGTGGCCAGAGTAGACCTCTGAAGAGTGTATAGTTTTTGTTTTGAAATCTTTATTGTTGAAAGTACTACATATATGCTCTTTTTGCTCCCATTGACTCCTTATAGCTCACTCCACCCCCCACCCCTTACCGCCCACCCTATTATCTGTGTCAGAATGGACAGTTTTGATTTGAAGCCTAACTTGTGAGAAGAAGCCAGGCATGAGCAAATTTAGTGAAGCATGATCCAGGCAAGGAAGTGAATTGCTTTGGACTCTCATTTCAGATCTGCTGGCTCATGGATCAACAAAAAACAGAATTTTCTCTTTTAAAGTACACACTACAAAGAAGTTTCTTATTTAAGTCCTCAATATAGGTCAATGGCCACCATAGGCAAGATACACTAAAAGTAAAATTTTATGGGGTCACAGAGGTCAATATGAGACAGTCCGGATAACAGTTCTAGACCAAGGAAAACATGGCCCAGCGGGCATGGTGATTTGTTCTAGCTAGAACATAGCAAAGGGGTAAAGATGAGTTAATGTGTACACATTTGTTATCATTCTTCTCTTCTCCCCTGCTGCACTGCTGCACTCCTTGGCTTGCTTTCTCCTCCTTTGATGCTCCCAGGAATCTGCATTCTTTTTATTTTTATTGATTTTAGAGAGAGGCAAGGAGAGAAAGATAGGGAAAGTGGAGGGGATGAGAAAGAGAGAGAGAGAGAGAGAGAGAGAGGGAGAGGGAGGAGGGGAGGGGAGGGGGAGAAGAGAAGAGAAGAGAAGAGGAGAAGAGAGAAAGAGAAAGAGAAAGAAAAAGAAAAAGAGAAAGAGACATTGATTAGTTTCCCCAGAGTGAGGATTGTACCCACAAACTGAGTATGTGTCCTGACTGGGAATTGAACTCTCCACTTTTTGGTGCATGAAACAACACTCCCACCAATCGAGCTACACTAATCAGGATAGGAGTATGTGTTCTTGAAATAGTTTATTTCCACAAGAAGTGTAGTAATTGGTTGGCCATTATTTTTCCTTGGTAGATGGTGAGCCTTTGGGTATACAACTACAAGTTCGTCTTTGGTCAGGAATATCTTCTAGTATGTCATGATAATATTTCTTCTCTATGTCTTTAGTATTCTTCAGGAATACTAATTATCAACATTTTGGATCTCTGTTCTTAACTTGCATGATCTCACTAAAAGTATGCTCTGCTGAAAAGTTTCCTCAGAGCCTCTTTTATGTCCCTGTTCCGCAGACTGTAGATGAAGGGGTTCAGCATGGGGGCGACCACTGTGTACATCACTGAGGCTATTGAACCCTTTCTGGAGGGTTGGTTTATCCCAGAAGTGAAATAAACCCCAAGGCCGGCACTGTAGAACAAGGAGACAACTGAGAGATGAGACCCACAGGTGGAAAAGACTTTATACTTTCCCCCATTAGATGAAATTCTCATTATGGAGGAGATAATTCTAGAATAAGAAAAAAGAATCCCAGTCAGGGGAATAACACCAAGCAGGCTAGTTATAAAATATTGTAAGATGTTGTTGACAAAGGTGTCAGAGCAGGCAAGCTTGAGGATCTGAGCAAGTTCACAGAAAAAGTGAGGGATTTCTGTCTCTTTGCAAAAGGACACCCTTAATACCATCAGACTTTGCAACAAAGAATAGGTCAGGCAGATTAACCAAGAAAGCAGAAGCAGGATACTACAAAGGCTAGGGTTCATGATGACTTTGTAGTGCAAGGGGTGACAGATGGCCACAAATCGGTCATAGGCCATTGCTGTGAGTAGCAAATTATCTAGCTCAGCAAAAAGCATGAAGAAATACATCTGGGTGAGGCAGCCTTCATACGTGATATCTTTGCTCTGTGTTTGGATGTTCACCAGCATTTTCGGGATGGTGGTGGAAGTGAAACAGATGTCAGTGAAGGACAGGTTGGAGAGGAAGAAGTACATGGGCTTGTGGAGGTGGGAATCAGAGCTGATAGCCAGGATGATGAGCAGGTTTCCTACAACACAGACTATATACATGTAAAGGAACAACCCAAAAAGTAGGGGCTGCAGGTCCATATCTTCTGAAAGTCCCAGAAGGATGAATTTTGAAGTAGCCGTTTGATTTCCTGCTTCCATATACATTCAGTGGAATTGCCTGAAGAGAGGCAAGAATTATGTTAAAACAGTAAAAATAGGAATGTGCCATCTATTTCAGACTCATTAAGTTTTATGTTTTATCTGAGAGTTTTATTTTCTTACGTTGATGAAAATGTCTTCAATAATACTGTTCCTTGCCTGCTTCCATCACTACTACCTAGAACAGTGACTCTTTTTAAAAAAATATATATTTTTATTGATTTCAGAGAGAAAGAGAGAGAAACATCAGTGATGAGAGAGAATCATCCATCGTGCATCCTGCATGCCCCACACTGGGGATCAAGCCCGAAACCCGAGCATGTGCCTGACCTGGAATGGAACCATGTTGACCTGGTTCATAGGTCAACACTCAACAATTGAGCCATGCTACCTGGTCTGGAACAGCTACTCTGTAAAATTAATGTCCCACACTATTCAGGGCTCTTTTTTGCATTGTCTCTGACTACTGGCTAGTCCACCTCTCTATAATCCCTGTGAAAGGACAATCAGCCTCCTGAATCTCTCTTTTTTTGCCTTGTAGCTGTGATCTCTTTGGGTCCCAGGGAAATGTAGAATATGGGAAGATCACTGGAGTTGCAGAATTTAATGCTTTTTAAAAAATATATTTTTATTGATTTCAGAGAGGGAGAGACACATAGAAACATCAATGATGAAAGAATCATTGATCAGCTGCCTCCTGCACGTCCCAAACTGAGGATCGATCCCGCAACCTGGGCATGTGCCCTTGACCAGAATCAAATCCGGGACTCTTCAGTCCACAGGCTGACACTGTATCCACTGAGCCAAACCAGTTAGGCCTTTAATGCTTTTTTAAAAGAGAATGTTTATTTAGAAAGGTGTAAAAGTGAGTCTTCAAAGAAATGGGCTTAGGAAACATGTTATAGAAGCAAAAGAAGGGCTTAGAGCTTAGGCAAGTACACTCGAAGATTCTAGTGGGTGTGCTCGGAGGGAAGAGGGAGAGAGACAGAGAAAGCTAATTGTGTTTTTCTTTGCCCTCATGACATTTGCCAGTATCTTGAATTAGACCATTCTCCATCTCAAGATTGACCCAGAGAAGGTTATTGGAAAAGACTTTATAGATAATTCTTTCAATAGTATAGTAACTTTATTACTATCTCAATCTATTCCTCTGCCATTGTAATGATCAGTGTTCCATAATACACTCAATTCCTAAGACCACATCAGACCATTTTATGTCCTGCATGGTTTTGGGACACCTATGACTTTTCTGTTTCCATATCCCAAGCACTTAGCACAGTACCTGATACATAGAATATGGGAAGATCACTGGGAGTTGCAGAATTTAATGCTTTTTTAAAAAAGATATATTTTTTAAACACATGCTCCATAAGTATGTGTTAGAAGAGCTTTTCAGGGCACAGTAGAGGCAATTCCCTATTAAAAACCCTTTAACCAAGAATAAAGACACCATTTATCATGAAGGCTTTTCAATTGAACATAATGAGAATGAGAGCTTCTTTCCTAAGCAGACTAGTGAAAGTAATTACAAAGGAATAGATCAGTAGTTTAAACTACATACAAGAAAGTTTGAAAAAGATTAATGATGAGGACAGGCACTTTAAGAATGGGAATAGACATAAATACAGGATTGGCAAAAGTAGATTTCCCAGTTGTATGTGGAACACAGTTTATTCTTTTTTTTTTCTCTTTTTATTTTTTCCATCACCATTCAGTTTATTCTTACATTATTTGTAAGTTGTATTATTTTTCATACAAACAACTGTAAATCTGCTTTTGTAAATCCCTGTATGTAGAGGGATCAATGGAACAAATTGAACAGTCAAGAAACACACTAGCTAATATGAGAATTTGGTTTAATATATACAGAATATATACTAGAAATGGTGCATAAAATTCATGCCCGAGAAGCGGGGGGAGGGTGTCCCTGAGCCTAGCCTGCACCCTCTCCAATCAGGGACCTTAGGAGGATGTCCGATTGCCAGTTTAGGCCCAATCCTCATCCATTTGGTTGTTTTGGATGTGCTGGCCCCTGGCTCTTTATATATATGTAGACTAGAGGCCTGCTGCATGAAATGTGTGCATGGTTGGGGGGGGCGTGTTCCTCAGCCCAGCCTGCACCCTCTCCAATCTGGGATCCCTCTCACAATCCAGGACTGCTGGCTCCAAACTACTTGCCTGCCTGCCTGCCTGATTGCCCCGAACTGCTTCTGCTTGCCAGTCTGATCATCCCCTAACCACTCCCTTGCCAGCCTGATCACTGCTAACTGCCCTCCCTGCTGGCCTGGTCACTCCTAACTGCTCTCCCCTGCTGGCCTGCTCACCCTTAACTGCCTTCCCCTGCCAGCCTGGTTGCTCCTAACTGCCCTCCCCTGATGGCCTGGTCGCCCCCAACTGCCCTCCCCTGCTGGCCTGGTCCTAACTGCCCTCCCCTGCTGGCCTGCTCACCCTTAACTGCCCTCCTTTGCCAGCCTGGTCACCCCTAACTGCCCTCCCCTGATGGCCTGGTCGCCCCCAACTGCCCTCCCCTGATGGCCTGGTCCCTCCCAACTGCCCTCTCCTGCTGGCCTGATCACCCACAAGTGCCCTCTCCTGCCAGCCGTCTTGTGGTGGCCATCTTTGACCAAATGGGGGTGGCCATTTTGTGTGTTGGAGCAAGTCAATTTGCATATTACTCTTATTAGATAAGATATATATATATAAATACAAACTGGCAGTCAGACATCCCCCACACAATTCAAGGCCACTGGCCCCTAACTGCTCACTGGCCTGCCTGCCTGATCACCCCTAAATGCCCCCCTTGCTGACCTGGTCACCCCCAACCGCTTCCTCCTCCCCACCTCCCGCTGGCCTGATTGCCCCCAACAGGCCCTCTGCTGGCCTGGTCATCCCTAACTGCTCCCCTTTCTGACCTGGTCACCCCCAACTGCCCCCCCCCCACTGGCCTGGCTGCCCCTCACTACCTCCCCCTGCCTGCCTGGTTGCCCCATGCAGCCTGCTGTTTAGTCGTTTGGTTGCCCTTCACTTCCCACTAGCCTGGTTGCCCCACGTTTGGTCATCCCTCACTAACCCCCCTGCCAACCTGATCAGACCACACAGCCTGGTGTTCAAGCTGGTTGTCCCTCACCCCCCTGCTGGCCTTATTGCCCCATTCAGCCTGTTTGATTGCCTGTGTGGTTGTTTTAGATGTGATGGTCCCTGGATCTTTATATATATGTAGATATATACATATCTATATATATCACAAAACCCATAAAAGGTTAAGGGATATAATTAACAATGTTTGGAAAATAACATTTTATTTTTTTAATCTAGTCATATATATATATATGTGTGTGTGTGTGTGTGTGTGTGTGTGTGTGTGTGTATATATATATA
>JAAGEH010000343.1:6578037-6640857 GCA_011751065.1 Lasiurus cinereus | reverse complement strand
TTGGGGATCAGGCCCACAACCTAGGAATGTGCCTTTGATTGGAATTGAACTTCGGACCTTTCAGTCCGAAGACTGATGCTCTATCCACCGAGCCATACCAGCTAGGGCAACTCAATTACATTTTAAACACCTCAAAATAAGTAGTAGGAAAGAGCATGACTGGCAAAATGGAGAACAGAACACTACTAGAAATGAATATAGATAATATATTTATGTGACTTCTTTTTTTTTTTAAATATATTTTTATTGATATTTTACAGAGAGGAAGGGAGAGGGATAGAAAGTCAGAAACATCGATGAGAGAGAGACATCGATCAGCCGCCTCCTGCACGCCCCCTACTGGAGTTGTGCCCGCAAGCAAGGTACATGCCCCCAAACGGAATCGAACCTGGGACCTTTCAGTCTGCAGGCCAATGCTCTATCCACTGAGCCAAACCGGTCTCAGCTTATGTGACTTCTTGAAGTATAAAAACTTCCTAAGCAGACCAGTGAAAGTAATTACAAAGGAATAGATCAGTCATTTCAAGTACATGCAATAAATCATTTGTTTGCCAATAATATCACATGACATAAAAAGGCAAATTCAAATCTGAGGGATGGGGAATTTATAACTTAAGAAAAAAATATAAAAGTGCACTAATTTACAAAGCTCTTAAAAATAATAAAAAACAAATAGAAAAACTAGGATAAATACAAGTAGATAAAAACATGAAAAAGTGCTCAAATGTCATACTAAATGAAAATTAAAATAGGACAAGGAATCAGGAATGGATGAGGATGGCTGTTATAATACTGTTTCATAAAATAGATGAATAGATGAAGATTCATATTTAAGAAAACTGTCCATGGTATCAAAATGGCAAAATAAATTGCCACTGGATACTTCCTTCACTCACAATGCTGCTTTAATTCAGGTCCTGCTAACCTCTCATCTGCTACAAATAGATTGGCATCCATCTGGCTCATTCTGCAGAGGATGTCAGGATAGTTCCAATCTCAGCATCATGCATCTTAAAAATTACTCAGTGGTTCCATATCCCTCCAGGGGAGAGCCCAAACACCAGTGCCCTCCATGATCTGGCCCCTGTCCTATTGCTGTGTCTTCATCTCCCATTCCTGGCTTCTAATTCATCCTTTACATTAAAGAGGGAATTCCCCAGAACTTTTTAGTGAGACAAAAGGATGACTCTCACTGAAGCATTGTCCCATGGCCTGCCTAATTCTCTCACTTTCTGGCAAAATGTTCCCTTGTTTGCCTGAGACCTAGACTCTGAAGTTAATGCTCATATGAGTTTAATAAATTGCAAGTGATTTTTGTCCAACATACATGCAAATTATTTCAGGTAAAAGGATTACCTCAGAGTTATTGTTTATTGCCCTCTTACCCCAAAGTTACTGTTTATTGCCCTATGGGAATCTCTATCTAGTAGAAAAGATAACCCAAAGCTGTGATTTTATTTTCCTATTTTTTTGCATCTAACTTAGAAAGCCAATTTCATCATTTCTTTCCTGCCAACATAAATGTCTATTCTTCAAATGCTCCACAAACTAGCTTCACTCCCTCACTTCTCATTAATAAGTCTTTGGCATATGCTCTCTATGTATTTGTGTGAGTCATATTTTTATCCGCATTTTATCCAAAGTGATGCTTTGACATTAGATACTCAATGTCTTTTAATTCTGGAAACATTGTAGTTTCATAGCTTTGGGCCTTTGCTTTTACCAGCCCCTCTCACCCTGGGTCCTCCTCCCTTCTTCACATGGAATAGTCCTATTCCTTTCACACTGTCCTGAAATCTTTATGCTGCACTACCCACTCTCTTTGGACATTCTCTGTACCTTGGAAGACTAAACTACATATGGGGAAAGCCATTACATTGCATGCATGTGTTTGTTTCTAGAATTTTAATCCTCCCAGGAGAGCAACACATTAGAGCTACCTCTTTATGTGCAGTACCTAGCTCAGTGTTAGGCACAGGGAGATGCTCTATCGATGTAGAAAGGTCCCATTGGAGAAAAAATTGGGGGAGGGCAAGTTCAAGTGAGAAAGGATTATGAGGGGAAGACCCCAAACTGAGAGGCAGTGAAGGACAGTAGACGTAAAGATAGAAGTAAGAGAACATGAGGTCTAGTGAAGCTTGGAAGAGCTCTGTCCAGAGCCGGGGACTTAAACTTGATTTTGGTGGGCTTTTCCTCCTATACATCCCTTCCTATGTGCCAGGAAAGCATGCAAGTAAAAGTTTTGTCCCTCTCTTACCTCTGCCACACAGTTCTGAGAATGCTGGGGCATCACAATAGAGTTTCTGAAGGTCTGGGCTCTATTATCTTTGCTTCTTCCAATGGAGGACAAAGACGGAGGAACAGAGATGAAACACTAAGCACAGGGCCCATTGATAAACTGACACCTGATGTAGCTCAGGGGAATTTCCACCTGGCCTGGGACAGGTGAGCCTGAAATGAAGGACACAAGAGGATTATTTGTTTTGAATCATCTTGCTTCTCATTAAAAAAATTGCTGTTTTGATAGTTTGTTTCTGGAGACCTCCTCCCTGACGGTCAGTGGAATGATTTATCCACTGAGAGGAAGATGAGAACCACATGTTGGATCCTAAGTGCCAGGCTTTGAGTTCTGTGTACCATGTTACTTGTTTCATCTGCAAAATCTCCCTCAAAGTCTATGTGCATACTTTATTATTATTTTATAGATTAGAAAAGGAACAGCATTTTTATGTCATCTCTACAGGTGATGAGGCAGAAAGGAGTAAAGCCAAGTTTAAATCCTCAGTCTGACTCCTGACCTGGGCACCTGGCCAGTGTTCTGCCTCTGCCAATCCAACTAAGTTATTGCACTTCCCGGGTTGCTCTGGGAAGACATCACCTATTCATTGTGTGCTTCTCTTTGGGGCTTTCTGGTAGACCACAGCAAAGAGCAGTGAGGGGTGCCTGCTGCATCAACTATATAGGATGTATGGATGGCTGAGGTCATAGGCACAGAGCACAGAGTCGGCACATGGTAACTTAGGTTAAAGCCCCTGCTCCTGGATATCCCAATAGCATTGTCCACTTCTTCCCTCAGTCATGTAATCAGCCCAGACAATCTCAGAGAGACATAACATCAGGGTCTTAATCCTTGTCTGCTCTACTTGTCAGCTTTGTGACATGGGGCAAGTTCTTAATATCTCCTGACTTAATTTTGAATTGACACAACTGCACTAAGTAATGATTGACAGATAACAATGCTCCCTGTGGGGTCAATATGTGGTGGGTGCATAAAGTAAGGGGAAAATAAGTTTTAGATGTTATCTTTAACAATATTAAGGCTGATTCTTATGTCATTTAACTTAAAAGTCCTGTGATCTGAAGTTATGACATCCTTTGATTCCTGAGAGGACATTTTATTTTTGTCTTCATATAACTAGATATTTACTATTTGGAGAAAAACTGTTGAGTCTCATTTATTTTTTATCCTCTAGGGCCTATACTTCCTGGTACAGAGTAAGCATTGAATACATAACAAAAATCTCCCTCAAATATTGAATACACCCCTCTTCAGTTAATAAAAAAAGCATAGACAGTATGGCTCCCACAAATTAGGTTCCTCCTTTTCAAGGATGCCCCATAGAATGAGAGAAGATAAAATAGTTCTTGCTTTAAATTGCCTATGTAATGGCAAGTTTTTGATGTACCAATGTAACATTAAATATCTTTATATAAATATAAAGCACAAGTTATAGTGATACTATGCACATTGTAATTTCTAATTAAATTGAATATTTTAAAATTACAATAAAATTAAACTTTTTAGTTTTAAAAGTAAGTATGGGTAAGATTTTGAATTTCAAATGAAGGCACACGAAGAACTGAACGGACATGCAGAAAGTAGTACTGTACCTAGAATATAAAAGAAAGAGAAAGAAGGTATGTTGTAATTGATGGCATTTACAATTTTCTGCAACAGAGCAAAATAAAAAAGGTGTGTGTTTTGTAAAAATTTTTCACTGACAATGTGGACACGAGGTATTTTTAAAGGAAATAATTAATAAATTAGATAAGATTTCTAGTACCGATCAAATAATTGATTAATTTTGACATCAGAAGCATGGTGGTGTGAGAGGCTCCTCTGGTTTCTGTCCCTGGAGTTACAATAGTTTTAACAATCATAATTCAACACAGAATTCCCTGCACAATACACAAACATCTGAAAGATCTGTACATTGAAACATCTGGCGATGGGAATATTGGAACCAAGAGGAGGAGGGAAGGGTAAAGAGCAGAGCCAGGTGCTGCAGACGCAGCCCAGTGATCAATGCAGGGCTTGGGAAAGGAGAGAAATCAGGTTGCAGTCTGCATTCTGGAGAGCAGAGAGGTAGAGGAAGCATCTCTGCCTGAGAGGTCAGCACATACTTTGTCTGCACCCAGTGACCTGGGCAGAGACGGAGTGTAGATATGCGGATGCGGTTGTCTGGCAGCTGCTACTGCTAAGCAGAATAACAGCCATAGAGCGTGGATGCCTCCCCTTACACTCCCAGAGTTGGCATTGGGCCCCAGAAGAAGCTGTAGCAGTGACTGTTGAGCTACAGAGCACACTTTATGCAGCCCTGAGAACTGGAGAGGCAGAAGCATTTTCCCCCAAGGGGAAGATGCATGCTGGGCTAAATCTAGAGACATGTGGAGATACAGAGATAAGGGAGCTTAGGTCAGGCAGTTGGCATTACTGGGAGGAGAAAAAGCCACAAATGCACCAGCCAGCCTATTTTGGCTCACTCCTCACCAATTATAGCTGAGCCTAGTTGGGGCACTTAGCCTCCTCCAGCAGTGCAGCACTGCTGGCAACATCTGGCTGCAGGGACAGCACTGGGATTTCATGGGATCAAAACCCCATAGTCTATCACATTCCCCCACAGGGATGGTACCCTGAGATCTAATAACCTGGTCACAAAGGCGGTGCCCACCTCCCCAGGGAAGCAGCATTTTCCACTGCTGTATAGGAGCAGAGATCCAGAGAAGACAGCCCTGCAAGAGAAACTTAAAAATTTGTACTTTAGCACCACCTACTGGCAAACGAAAGATTATCAACATATTAATTAGAGAAGTGCTACTAAAAACAATACCCACACACAAAAAAACACATTTTATTCCCATGCTTAGGCAGAGAAAGAATTCATCAAATGCTAGGAATAACCAAGGTAACAAGGCACTTAGAAAGAAAATGAAAATCTCTAGAAAATAAAAGTTTTTTGAATTACATATCCCATGTAATTCAAAAGCAGAGAATTCAAAACTGAAGTTCTAAAAAAACAAGGTACAAGAAAACAGGAAGTTTAATGAACTCAAAAATAAAATCAATGAATGAAAGGAGTATTTTACCAAAGATATTAAAACTTTAAAAAAGAACCAACTAAATCCTGGAGATAACTCGATAAAAGAGATGAAAATAAACTACATAGTGAGCTTAGGAAATAGAGCTAGCCAGATGGAAGAAATAGTGATATTGAAGATAGAAATCTAGAAATGATGCTGATGGAAGAAGAGACTTGAGAGTAAAACAAATCTGAGATCTGACTCCATCAGAAGGAATAATCTATATATATAAGCCTAAGTGACTGAACAACTGGTCACTATGACGCATCCTGACCACCAGGGGGCAGAAACTCAGTGCAGGAGCTGCCTTCTGATGGTCACTGTGCTCCCACAGTGGGAGTGCCACTCAGATCGCTGATGGGTGCCAGAAGCAGGGTCATAGCTGCCTGCTACAGCCTGGAGATTGCAAACAGAGCAGCAGCCAGCCTACCAACCTTCAGGTGGCATTGGTCTGCCAGTTTCAGCCTGATCCCCAAAGGCCATGCCAAGGGACCCCACCGGTGCACAAATCCATGCACCGTGCCTCTAGTATAAGAATAATAGGCATAAGAGAAGGAAAAGAAGGAAGAGCTTGTTCAAACAAATAGTTCATGAGAACTTCCCAAACCATTGGAAAGAACTGGATCCTCCAATCCAAGAAGCAAACAGGACACCTAATTATTTCAAATAAAAAAACACCTTCTTGCCAAAACCAGTTTGGCTCAGTGGATAGAACGTTGGCCTGCAGACTGAAAGGTCCCAGGTTCGATTCTGGTTAAGGGCATGTAACTTGGTTGCAGGCACATCCCCAGTAGGGGGCATGCAGGAGGCAGCTGATCGATGTCTCTCATCGATGTTTCTAACTCTATCCTTCTCCCTTTCTCTCTGTAAAAAATCAATACAATATATTTTTAAAAAAAGAACTTTAAAATAAAAAACACCTTCTTCAAGGCACATTATATAAAACTCTCAAAAATTAATGACAAAGAATTCTCAAAGCCAGGGAGAAAAAGATAGTAATTTATAAAGGAAACCTCATTAGGATATCATAGGTGTTCCCAGCAAGAAACCCTACAAGCTAGGAGGGAGTGGAATCAAATATTCAAACTACTGAAAGGCAGAAATAATCAGCCAAGAATAACATACCCAGCAAAATTATAATTTACATATGAAGGAGAAAGACTTCTAGACATACAGAAGCTGAATAAATTTACCACCAGACCTGCATTTTAGGAAAGAATGAATCTATATATAAAAGGCTAAGTGTCCATCCATCTGACCAGTAACTATCAGGTGTACTGAGACCACCAGGGAGCAGCTCAATGCAGGAGCTGCCATGATGTGCACTGGCCATTTAAAAATAAACTGCACCACAGACCTGATGCCAGTAAACAAACACTCGGCTTCTCCCAAGTAGGATACAGGCCCTGTTGCCACACTGGAGCAACACCCCACCACATGCTGCCAAGATCCCATGGCACAAAATGCAGTCCTGGGTGCTGGGAAATGACATCACATAGCAATGCCAAGCTTCCTCCCCCTAGTGACTAGCCTCCTTGGAGTTTTTTCAGCCCAGAAACCCAACTTGCTTTATAGTCAGGTGCAAACATTTACAGTTTAGCAAATGTTTGTGAAGCATTTTCACATGTCTCATCTCGTTTGATCCTCACAGAAGTCCTGGAGCAGGTATATGGGAAACTTGGTAGAATCCTATTTTCGTTAACCAGAAAACGAAGATTTAGAACATTTAGAAACTTGACCCGACTGAAAGTAAGTAAGATGTGGTTGAATTTGAATATGACTTCAGGTTTTCTCACTGCACAGAATATAGTCAAACAATGCTGCAATTAAATATTTTACATTTTGTTTTCCCTGCGTGATCTAAAATAATAATCTGCTTTGTGTAGATATTTACTATTGTGTTGCTGACAATTATCTGAAAGAGAAGTTGGGGTGCTTCACTGGGCTAGAAAAAGTTTAGCTAAATCAGAAAGCAGGTCTATTTAAGCAAATTTATTCTCTATATAAAAGGCTAAGTTGACTTGTGCATGCACCATACTATAAAGTTCTTGCTGGCACCAATCACATGCATGTGTTTTGATCTGCCATTGTTGATCATGAATTTGGTTGACAATTCTGTTATAGATAAAGGGTGAATAGTGATATTAAAATATTTCTTCTAGTTAATTTTCTTTCAGTGTGCATGAATCTGTCCACCAAGACATTCGTGTTATTTGATGTAAAACAAAAAAACAAAACTGTGAGTTAGATAACTAGCAGCCAGAAACAGGAAATTGCAACCTTTATTCAGAATAGGGTATTATACCCTTAAGTATAGTATAAAGGTTAAAGGAGGTAAAAATATTTTTATTTTTTTAAATATATTTTATTGATTTTTTACAGAGAGGAAGGGAGAGGGATAGAGAGTTAGAAACATCGATGGATGAGAGAGAAACATCGATCAGCTGCCTCCTGCACACCCCTTACTGGGGATGTGCTGCAACCAAGGTACATGCCCTTGACTGGAATCGAACCTGGGACCTTTCAGTTCACAGGCTGACACTCTAACCAATGAGCCAAACCGGTTTCAGCTAAAAATATTTTTTTAAGAGAAGAAAATTAGCTACTGCAATTGGGAAATAAACTTAAAGCATAAATAGAGCTAATTTGTGACAATAGAAACAAAAGAGGAGAGAGCAAGGGTCTGAATTTATAAGGCCAATGGAGATTAAATGCATTAAAAATAAAAAGACTACTATATTTATGGAACATTATTTTTTTTTTACATAAACCTAGTGGTAAACACACAGACACAGACCAAAACTGAAGACATTTAACTTAAAAAAGAGGAAACAGAGGAAAAAATATGGAATACCACCAAACACAACTAACAGAAATACAAAGGAAAACAACCAATGAGGCCACAGAATTACCAGAAAACAAAAGATAAAATGGCTATGTATCTTTATACATACATCAACTAGAGGCCCAGTGCATCCCCTCCAGGGATGTCCAACTGCCTGTTTAGACTTGATCCCACAATTCAGGACTGCTGGATTCCAACCATTTGCCTGCCTGCCTGAATGCCCCTAACTACTTCTGCCAGCCTTATCACCTGCTAACCACTCCCCTGCCAGCCTGATCAATGCCTAACTGCTCCCCTGCCAGCCTGGTTGCCCCTAACTGTCCTCCCCTGCCAGCCTTGTCACCTCTAACTGCCCTGTCCTGCTGGCCTGGTCACCCCTAACTGTCTTCCCCTGCAAGTCTGATTGACCCCAACTGCCCTCCCTTGCAGGCCTGGTCCCTCCCAACTGTCCTCCCCTGCTGGCCATCTTGTGGTGGCTATCTTGTGTCCACATGGGGGCATCCATCTTTAACCACATGGGGGTAGCCATCTTTTGTATTAGAGTAATGGTCAATTTGCATATTATGCTTTTATTATATAGGGTAATAATATATATACCATAAATATAAGTGGACTGAATTCACCAATAAAAAAATGGCACAGAATAGCACATTGCATTTAAACACACACACACACACACACACACACACACACACACGATGCCTTTAGGAGACACATCCCAGCTGCAATGACAAATATAGGCCCAAAGTGAAAGGGGGAATAATTCTCCAAGCAAATGGCAACCAGAGGAAAGTGGGTGTAGGCAGACTTAAATATGACAAAATAGATTTTAAGATTTAAAAGAAAAAGATAACAAGACAGGTGGACATTTTATTATGATAAAGGGACCAAAACATCAAGAAGACATTACACTTCTTAATATCTATGCACCCAATCAGGAAGCACCAAAATAAATAAAGCAACTACTAACAGGACTAATGGGAGAAACTGACAAAAAAACCAAACATTTATAGTAGGGCATTTAAATACCCATTGACAACTATGGATCAATCATCCAAACAGAAAATCAATGAGGAAATACAGGCCTTAAATAACACATTAGATCAACTGGACATAATCAACATTTAAAAGGTCTTTCACATTCTAGGACACCAGATTATATATTCTTCTCTAGTACACAGAAATGTTTCCAAGCATGGACCGTATGTTATACAAAACAAGCTTCAACAAACTTAACATTTAAACCAACAATCATGTTCTCCCACCACACTGCTTGGAAATTGGAAATCAATGTAAAAGGAAAGCAGGTAAAATCACAAATATGATATTAAACAATATGCAACTAAAGAATGATTGAGTCAAGAAATAAAATATTATAGATATACTAGAGGCCAGTGCACAAAATTCATGCACAGGGGTGTGTATCCCTTCACCCAGCCTGCACCCTCTCCAATCTGGGACTCCTTGAGGGATGTCTGACTGCCTGGTAGGACTGAATTCACCAATAAAAAAAATGGCACAGTAGGATCGGGCCTAAATGGACAGTTGGACATCCCTCTCACAATCCAGGACTGCTGCCTGCCTTCCTGATGGCTCCTAACTGCTTCTGCCTGCCAGCCTGATCATGCCCTAACCACTCTCCTGCCATCCTGATTGATGCCTAACTGCTCCCCTGTCAGCCTGATTACCCCTAACTGCCCTCCTCTGAAGGTTTGCCCCTCCCCCTAACTGCCCTCCCCTGCAGGCCTGAGTCCCTTTCCTCCCCCAACCCTAACTGCCTTTCCCTGTAGGCCTGGTCTCGCCCAACTTGCATTCTCTGCCGGCCTGGTCACCTCTAACTGCCCTCCCCTGCAGGCTTGATTGCCCCCAACAGCCCTCCCTTGCAGGTCTTATCCCTCCCAGCTACCCTCTCCTGCTGGCCATCTTGTGGTGGCCATCTTGTGGCCATCTTGTGTCCACATGGGGGCAGCCATCTTGTATGTTGGAGTGATGGTCAATTTGCATATTACTCTTTTATTAGATAGGATAAGAGACACATGGGCATGACAACAAAACATATCAAAACTTTTGGGATACAGCAAAAGCTCAGAGGATTAACATCCAAATATGTAAAGAACTCGTGTACTTCAACAACCAATAAAACAAACAATCCAATTAAAAAATGACCAGAGGGTCTGAAGAGACACTGCTCCCAAGATGACATACAAATGACCAACAGATTTATGAAAAGATGCTCAACTTCACTCTGAGAAAATTGTAAATCAAAACTACATTAAATGCTTCTTCACACTTGTTAGAATGGCTATAATCAACAACACAGGTAATAACAACTGTTGGAGAGGTTGTGGAGAAAAAGGAACCCTTGTACACTGGTGGTGGGAATGTAAACTGGTACAGTGACTACAGAAAGCAGTACAGGGCTTCCTCAAAAAGGGATCTAGTTACCATATGGTCCAGTAACCTCTCTTCTGGATATCTGCACCAAAATTTTAAAAACATTTATTCACAAAAATATATGCACTCCTATATTCATTACAGCATTATTCACAGTGGACGAGACATGGAAACAACCAAAGTGTCCTTTGCTAGATGATTGGATAAAGATGTGGTACATATGTATAATAGCATACTATTCAGCATTAAGAAAAGATGAAATAGTACTGACTTTGTGACAACATGGATGGATCTTGAAAATATAGTAAGCAAAATAGCTCAGACAGAAAAAAATCAAGAACCATATAATTTCATTCATATCCTATCTAATAAAAGAGTAATATGCAAACATACAAGATGGCTGTCCCTCATGTGGTCAAAGATGGATGCTCACTGACAATGTGGACACGAGGTATCCAGCTTTAACACAAGATGGCTGCCATAAGATAGTCAGCAGGGCAGGGCAGTTGGGAGGAATGAGGCCTGCAAGGGAGGGCAGTTGGGGGTGATTAAGTCTGCAGTTAGGGGTGACTAGGCTGGCAGAGGAGGGAAGTTAGGGGCGACCAGGCCTGCAGGGAAGGGCAATTGGGGAAGGACCCAGGCCTGCAGGGGAGAGCAGTTGGGGGTGACCAGACCTGCAAGGGAGGGCAGTCAGGGGCAAACAGGCTGGCAGGGGAGCAGTTAGGCATCAATCAGGCTGGCAGGGGAGTGGTTAGGGGTTGATCAGGCTGGCAGGCAGAGCGGTTAGGGGCAAGCAGGAAGGCAGGCAGGTGAACAGTAGGGAGCCAGCAGTCCTGGATTGTGAGAGGGATGTCTGACTGCCTGTCAGACATCCCTTGAGGAGTCCCAGATAGGAGAGGGTGCAGGCTGGGCTGAGGGACAGTTCCCCCATGCACAAATTTTGTGCACCAGGCCTCTAATGTAAGATATAAAACTGAAAACAGCAAATGAGCCATCAAGAGAGAAAGTGCTCATAGACACAGATAACAGTATGGAGGTCCCCTGAAGGAAAGGATGGGATGAGGAGGAAAGGAGATTAAATATATGGTAATGAAAGATTTGACTTTGGGTGGTGAACCCACAATGCAATATGTCAATATGTATTATAGAATAGTACACTTGAAACCTATATAATTTTATTAACCAACTAGAGGCCCAGTGGACAAATTTTGTGTACAGGAAGGGAGGTTCCCTCAGCCCGGTCTGCACCCTCTTGCAATCAGGGATCCCTGCGGAATCAGGCCTACAGTGCCAGTCAAACATCTCTCTCCTAATCTGGGACCTGCTTGCCTGCCTGATTGCTCCTAACCACTCTGCCTGCCTGCCTGCATGCCTGATTGCCCCTAACCCCTCTGTCTGCCTGTCTGATCGCACCTAACCACTTTTCCTGCCTGCCTGATCACTCCTAACCACTCTGCCTTCCTGATCACTCCTAACTGCTTGCCTGCCTGCCTGATTGCCCCTAACCACTCTGCATGCCTTCCTTTAAAAAAAATATTTTATTGATTTTTTACAGAAAGGAAGGGAGAGGAATAGAGAGTTAGAAACATCGATGAGAGAGAAACATCCATCAGCTGCCTCCTGCACACCCCCTTCTGGGGATGTCCTTGCAACCAAGGTACATGCCCTTGACTGGAATCGAACCTGGGACCCTTCAGTCTGTAGGTCAACGCTCTATCCACTGAGTCAAACCAATTAGCGCAGCAGAATTTTTTAAAATCCTCATCTGTGGATATGTTTTTTATTGATTTGAGAGAGAAAGAGAAGCACCAAACTGAATGAGAAGCATCGATTAGTTGCCTCCTATAGGTACTCAACCCGGAGCCAACCAACAACCTATATGTACTCAACCCGGAGCTCAACCAACCGAGTATGTACCTTGACTGGGAATCGAACCTACAACCTTTTTGGTGTATGGGACAGTCCTCCACCTGGGCCATCTGGTCAAAGCAGAAGTTCTTTTTTTAATTTGCTTTTTTTTTTTAATTGTGGTAAATATATATACACACACACACACACACACACACACACACACACACTAAAGGCCAAGTGCACGGATCTGTGCCCTGGTAGCGTCCCTCAGCCTGGCCCGCACCCTCTCACAATCTGGGACCCCTTGGGGAATGTCGTACTGCCGATTTCGGCCCACCTGCAGGGATCAGGCCGAAACCAGCAGTCTGACATCCCCCAAGGGATGTAGTAGTGTGCAAATCGCAAGAGGCCTGGGAGGAGTCCAAGCCTGGGCTGGGAACCACACTGATCCTGCTCATTCCAGCCCCACTGTGCCTGCTATCGCAGCCCCACTGCTCAGTAGTGCTGCTGCAGAGGTAGGAGAGACTTCCGCTGCTGCAGCTGCACTCACCAGCTGGGAGCCGGGCTTCTGGCTGAGCAATGCTCCCACTGTGGGAGCGCACTGACCACCACGGGGCAGCTCCTGCATTGAGCTCTGCTCCCTGGTGGTCAGTGTGCATCATAGTGACCGGTTGACTGGTTGCTTAGGCTTTCATATATCTAGATAATATATGTAAAAATATAATGTAAGAATTACCATTGAAGCAAATTTTGGGTGTATAGTTTGTGGCATTAAGTGCATTCACATTGTTGTAATACCATTACTACCTTCCATCTTCAGAACACCTTTTCCAACTGAAACTTTATCCCACTAAACACTAACTCCCTATTTCCTCTTGCCCCACCCCTGGCCACCACCATTCTTTCTATCTTTAAGAATTGACTACTGGAGGAACTTCACATAAGAGGAATCATACAATATCTGTGCTTTTATTAGTGCCTTATTTCTCTTAGCATAATGTGTTAGAATTTCCTTTTTAAGATGGTATAAAATTATTTTGTATATATATGTCATGTTTTGTTTACCTGCTCATCTGTCAAGATACTTGGGTTGCTTTCACTTTTGGATGTTGTGAATAATGCTGCTATGTACATGGGTCTACAACCAATAAAAGTTTAAAACCTTTTTTTTTTTTCACTGATCTGAGCTGGTAACTTTGGTCAGCTATAAAATGGCTTGGAATCTTGCATATAAAATAAAGAAAAGCCTTTTTTGATAGATGATAAAGCAAATTATTTCAGTTATTAAAATTTTGGTAGAAAATTAATAGGAAAAGAGTGAACAGGAATTTTTAAACATGAAAAATTTAACTTAGCCATTGAACAATTGTCCATAGAATAAAGACCTTTCTTAGCATATTAGAGAACGGCTGATTCAAAATTTAAAAAATTGCAAACATTTTTCTTTTCCCTGGTGTTGCAGTATAAGAGATCCTGTCCAATTAACATTTTAATAAACTTTATTTCAACAAATTTACAAATTTATTAAGTGTGTTCAGCATTTTTTCATTGAGTAGGTAAAGATTGCATCAGAATTTTTATGAATTTATTGTAGTTTGCAAATTCTTACTAATTGAAGATATAAAGGAGTCAATGCAAATTATTTTTAATCTTTTTTATCTTTTCAGCAATTTATATTTTTGTGATTTTATGCAACCATATTTTACTTCATTTTGATAACTGAAAGATGTATAAGGGTTTTTGACAGAAATGTACTATATACACAATTTTAAATATAACAGATTTTACTGATATGCAAACATTTTGCCATTAAAATAAATGATTTCTCAAAAAAAAGAAATGTGTTCAGTTTATAGCCACAAAATATGAATTCATAACATACATAATTTTGAATCTTGCCATGGTGGAGTTGTTACACTCTAAGACTTTTCTAGATGGAATGATGAAATTACTTATATAATATTTAAAGATGCGAATTTATATTTCCAATGGTTATTGGACTATACCATTGAGATTACAGGTTTTTCAAGAACGAAAGTTCTTAAAAGTGTTCTATTACTCACAAAGTCCATTTCCTCATTGCTAAGGCACTCCCAGACCCAGCAAAAGTAGACTCTTTTCCATTACTCTATCAAAATTGCTCTATTGCAACAATTTAACTGGTGTGCTGCAAGAATTTTTAAAACATGCAATACCTGACTACTTAGTCAAAGCACTAGCCTCTTTCCCCTTAGTTTGTCAAATAAAAAATTACAACAGCCAACACAACATCTGGTGTGAATGAATCACAATTATATCTATTGTTTTTGGTCAGATCAGCAAAAACTTTGGTGTGCCTCAAAATTTAGTAATTAGTTTATGTATGCCATCAGGTGAAAAAAGTTGAAAATCTCTGCTCTATTGTTTTCCATATCACTAAACCAGAGACTTACTGTTCAGCCTGTATTTTATTTGCCTTCAGGTCATGGTTTTATAGGGTTGACACTCCCTCTCTTGAAACACGACTTTCTTCATCACCACAGCATGTTCAGCACCACATACACAAGGGATTCACTGAGAGATGCATCTCCGTTTTCTTCTGTGTTACTTTGAGACCCTAAGTACTGGGGCCATAGGGAGTTGGATCTTTGCAGCACAGACACATTCCTGAGGGGGAATCTCTTCCTCAAAGCCAGATCAACAGTGATGAAAGTAAGGGAAGAATTGTGTGTGTGTGTGTGTGTGTGTGTGTGTGTGTGTGTGTGTGTGTGTGTGTTTGGGGTGGGAGGGAGGTGGTGGTATGGGTCCTTCTGGCTCAAAAGCTGCCTTCCTGGAGACAGAATAAGCACAGGCTTTCAGTTCTGCCATTTGCTCTGCACCCAAGGGAGCTGAGTGACTTCAACAAACGTCAGAACGTCAGAAAACAATTTTTTTTTTTAATGAGGAATGATGAAAAGTCATTGAGATACTTCCCTAGCATCCTCATCCATAGTTCAGTGAGGCCTGTCCTGGGGAAGACTACATCTGTGCCTCTCACAGACATGACTTTATACAAGTTCTATCTCCCTACCATTCCCTGGGCGAATCTGTCTTCAGCATCCAACAGTCAGAGAAGAAAGAATGTATATAAATATTTCTTTAAGCAATGCCAGTGAAGTGAGTCCCCTGGTCTGGTAAGTATGCTGTATGAAAAATGTGGTGAGGGGTCCCTGGCCAGGTAGGTCAACTACTTAGAACATCATCCTGATACAACAGAGTTGCAAGCTTGTTCTTTGGTCAGGACACATACAAGAAGCAACCAACAAATGCATAAATAAGTGAAATAATAAATCAATGTCTCTCTCTCAAATCAATAAATTAGATAAAAAGTGGTGAGGGAAGGAGATAGTATGGCTGATGATGTCCCATGGAAATTTTATTTTAATCTTTGGAATTTATTTTCTTGGTTATATATGTCTTTTTAGATTCTGTTGTCTCTGTTGCCTCCAGCTCTGATGGAAACTCATTCAGGAACCAGTAACTTGCTCAGTGTCAGTAGGAATTTGGCACTTTCTCCAGTTTCCACCTTCCTGCTCAGAGCTTTCTGTCTTCTTGTAGTACAGTATCTGTCCCTGTCCAGATGGCATGGCTCACCAAGTGTGGTGCCTGAAGCACTGGCATCAGCACACCTTGGGGAGTTTGCTGGAAATGCAGAGCCTCAGGCCCACTCCTGCTGACAGAAATTCCAGGGATAAGATCTGTTTTATCATATCCTCCAGGTGATCCTGATGCCTTCTATAATTGGAGAACCTCTGCTACAGCAAAGTGTCTGCTTCTCCTCCCTGGCCCCATCATCATTTGGTTTTTATGAGGTTATACATACAATTTACAAAATAATAATAGTGCATTGATTTTTAGAAAGGGAGAAAGAGAGAAAGAAACATCATTATGAGAGCTGTAACATCAATCTGCTGCCTCCTGCATGCTCTGCATCAGGGATATAGCCCCCAACCTGGGCATGTGCCCTAGACTAGGAATCGAACTAGCAACCTCTTGGTACATGGTATGATGCCCAACCAACTGGGCCATATTGGCCAGGGCTTATATATACTCCTCAATGAAAAAATATGTACTGAATGCTGATTATGTGTCAGGTATTATCTATGTTGTTATTGCAATTGTGAATGGACCTATTTTCCCTCTTTCCTAATGATTCTTTGCAGAAACAAAGCTAATGATACTGATTAGTTCTAATTGTGCTTAAGTTGACTTCAGTGTTCCCAAGTAGTGTTCATATCAGCAGCTAATTGTGACCAATTTTGTTTTTCATTTTCAACTATTATATCTGATTTACTTTTCTTGTCTTACAGTATTTCTTTTGAATTATTAGGGACTATATTAAATAATGATAACAACAGGCATAATTTCTCCTTTCTGCTTCTTATGAGTTTGTTTTGTGTTTTATGGTTTAATGATGGATCTTGGATTAATACTTAAAATTCTACTGTTTCCTTCCAATCAATGACTGTTAAATTTTATTACATACATTTGTGTTGAAACTGTCATTATTTCTGCATTGGTCTGTTCATGAAAATACTTTGTTATCTGATCTTCTAATATTAAATATTTTTATATCTTTCAAATGAACATTAATTCATAAGGGAATATGTTTATTAAGCAGATAGCTTCATCTTACTCCTTTTTCAGTTTGCTGCATCTATAGTCAATGTGAGATTAACTTGTAGATTTCTTGTTTATATTATATATTGCTCTTGGTTTCAACCTTCATTCAACTTTTCTTGCTTTTTGAGAACAAACCACTGGAATACCAGGATCAGTAAATTTTATAACATGTGAGCTGAAATGTATAGCTTATGTTTCAGTCATGAGAGGGACAGATTTTTAAAAAATATATATTTTTATTGATTTAAGAGAGGGAGGGAGGGAGGGAGAGAGAGGAGAGAGAAACATCAATGCTGCAAGAGAATCATTGATTGGCTGCCTCCTGCACACCCTCACCATGGGTTTTCAGTTCTCCTATGACCTCCTGGTTCATAGGTCGATGCTCAACCACTGAGCCATGCCATCTGGGCAGGGACAGATATAATAAAATAATTTCATAAGTAAATGCAAAAACACAACAATGACTTAGACGATGAAGAAGACTCCAGGAGGCTATAAAAGCATGAACTAGGGGGACTGCACTTGCTGGGCAGGGAGGGTTCAGGAAGGCTTCTTTGAGGAAGTGATATTCCATATAAGAGATAAGTTTAATATCACAGGAAGACAAAGGCATGAAGGAGCACCTCAGCTGGGAGGACAGTACTTACAGAAGCATGGCTGGGGATGTTTAGGATTCCTAAGAAGGCAAAAGTTTTATTCACTCTGCCTTTCATATGGCTATTGTGGAATAAGGGTATCATAAGATCAAAATACAGTAGTTTAGAAAGCTGGTAAATACATATAGGACTTTTCTGGATAATTGCTCAAGTCCATATATGAATGATTTTTTAAAATAGCAGGAATTCCATTACTGCCAGAATTCATAATCTTTCAGTGTGATATGATATGAGAGGAGTATTTTCAGCACATCCAATTGCTACTTTATTTACCCAGAATATTGCTAGGTTTTCTTCGGGATTTACTCCTACCTCAACATCTCAACATCTTGGTCCCTCTCCCATGTCGAACATTAATAGTTCAAAAGTCTCAAGGCTTTACCTATCATCCAGTGATGGTGATGTATTCAGTGACAAAGATACATCAGATTACTACCAGGTTACTTTGTTTAGAGGAAAAATTAATATTCAAGAAAAATTTGTTGTACAACTTAGTGCTAATATATGACGTATATCTATATGTCTGTCTGTCTATCTATCTATCTATCTATCTATCTATCTATCGAATCACATAAAATTTCCCAGGGCTGAGAGGAGAAAGAGGCTGACAATTCTGTCAAACATTGAGAGTTCATGAAGGGAGTTTTCAAATAAGGCTTGCCTTGTGCGGCAGCTAGGCAACATGGATATCGTCCATGCTATGTGGTAGATGCTGAGTTATATAGGATGGGGCAAGATGGATGGAGTACTGAGGCATGACCTCTCCCTTATATGCTTGCCTGGGGAAGGGCAACAGCCTATTCCAGGAAATGGCACTCCTGGGGCCTAGGGAGAGGGTCAGATAGTCTCTAAGAAGATTTATAAGGAGTAATCTCTGTTCTGTCCAGCATCTAGCTGGATCTAGATTAAAGTCCAGCTATAGTCATGTTATTGAACAGCCCTATCTATCTATCTATCTATCTATCTATCTATCATCTATCATCTATCTATCTAAGGCACCAATGTATCCCTGAGCTCTTCCCTCTCCCTGTCTTAGTAAATGAGGAAGTTTTTGTGGAGAAGATGAAGCAGGGTGTGTCTGAGTATAGACAAGCCAGTGGCACAATTTTTAGGGACTAAAGATGGTTCAATGATAAAAAAAAGAATCATGCAGAAATATATGAATGAGAGAAGTAGAACTGATAAAAGAGTAGAAAGTCTTATGTGGGCATAATATTTAATATCTTAACTGCCATAATAACTATATTGACTTTGTAACTACATATAGTAAATAAAATCATACTTAATGTAAATATTTCTTGTTTTTAAAATTAATTGATTTATATTTTTAATATTTACTGACTCATTCTTTTACTAGATTTATTTTCTTAATTTTTCTAAATATATAAAACAACACTTCTAATTGCTTGATATAATATATAATGATATTAGGAAACTTGAAAAATGCAAATAATGAAAGATATGGTAGGAAACCTAAAAGATAACCACAATTTACATTTTGAGGAATTTCCCATTTATGTGCACTATTTGTTTACAGACAACACATTCTTTCCTGATTATTCTTTCTAGGCTGCAACGGGGTTAATAAGTGTTTTCCCACCCCAGATGAGTTTGACAAATTTGATTATTGTTATATTTTAAAAAACTTATACTTTCAGATGAAAAGGGAACTTTTTGTTTTTATTCACTGTTATTTT
The DNA here is from genome assembly GCA_011751065.1 of Lasiurus cinereus. NCBI lineage: Eukaryota > Metazoa > Chordata > Mammalia > Chiroptera > Vespertilionidae > Lasiurus > Lasiurus cinereus. The sequence goes on along the minus strand of JAAGEH010000343.1, from coordinate 6,621,412 downwards.
TAGTAAATTGCACAATGTTTAATACTAGTTGAACTATGGAATTATTCACTTTAAAAAAGGCTCATGAGCTAGGGTACTGAGGATTAAACCCCCATTTTTAATCTTTCTGGGTATATGATCTTAGGCAAGTCATCTGACTTCCCTGGACCTCAGAACCTCTGGGAGGAGAGTTCGGATCACTCCACCAGGTAAGCCATCTAGAGATGTTACTCAAGGGGGAGGGGAATTGAGAGTGGATAGAGGAGAGAGACACTGAGTGTCAGTTGTGGCTTTGAGACCACATATAGTAGCAGAAGCTATAGTTCTTCCCACTGATCCTCCATTTTTTAGTGCATCTCATTCACCCTCTCCCTAAAACAGACACATTGAAACCTTGGAAGAGCTTCTTCCAAAAGTTATACAAAAAGTTGTTTCAAATAAAGGCAAACAACAGCAACAAAAACACACACCAAAATAAACAAATGAGCCCATATTCAATCAAAAGGTTCTGCACAATAAAGGAAACCATCAACAAAATAAAGAAAACTTCCTACCAAATGGGAAAAAATATTTTCAAATCATATATCTGATAAGTGGTTATACATACTATACATAAGGACACATACAATTCAATAGCAAAATAATGAAAAATCCAGTTAAAAAACAGGAAGAGAATCTGAACAGACATTTTCCCAAACAAGACATAGTTGGCCAACAAATGCTTAAAAAGTTCTTCAACATCACTAAGCTTCAAAGAAATATAAATTAAGGGGAGGGGTGAGGGTGACTGGATAAAGAAGGTAAAGGAATTAGCTAAAGAACATATGCATACCCCATGAATATGGACAATAGTGTGGTGAAGGCCAAGAGAAGGGGAGGGTGAGGTGGGTAAAAGTGGACAAAGGGGAGAAAAACTGGGACACCTGCAATAATGTCAATATTAAAAATGTTTAATAAAAAATGACAATAATATATCAACCTGCACCTCCTAGGACTGCTACTGTCAAGGAGACAAGAAATAGTGTTTGTGAGGATGTAGAGAAAAGGAAACCCTTGTGCACTGTTGATGTGAATATAAATTGGTATAGCCACTATGGAAAACAGTTTACAGGTTCCTTAAATATAAAAAAAATACAACTACCATATGACTCAGCCTTTTCACTTTTGGGTTTTTATCCAGAGAAAATGGAAACAGTAACCTGAAAAATATATCTGTACTCCCATGTTTATTGCAGCATTATTTACAATAACCAAGGTATTTGCCTATCTAATAAAAGAGTAATATGCAAATTAACCATCACTCTGCTACACCTACCACATACACCAGCCAATCAGGAGCAAGTATGCAAGATGGCAGCGAGCAGGAGGGAGGTTGAGTTTCCTCGGCAATAGAGGAAGCCAAGCTTTTCACACATCCTGGCAGGCCCAGGCCTCCACTCAAGGCTACAAAGTTTCAATTGTAGAAGATAAATAAATCTCAACAGAAATGGCTGCTGCCACAGAGCAAGCAGGAGTCTTGGCTCTGCTCCAGGCTACAAAGTTTCAATTGTAGAAGATAAATAAATCCCAGATACTAGGGCTTCTGCTTGGGTCACTGGAGGGCGTGGCCAGCCTGCAAACCACCATAGGCCCCTCGCTTAGGCTTCCCTAAACCCCAAGGGAACCCCTATCCTGATCTGGGATACCCTTCAGGGCAAACCAGCTGGCCCCTACCCATGCACCCGGCCTCTATTCTATCTAATAAAAGAGTAATATGCAAATTGACCATCACTCCAACACACAAGATGGCTGCCCCATGTGGTCAAAGATCCTACCCACATATGGACACAAGATGGTCACCACAAGATGGCCAGGAGGAGAGGACAGTTGGCAGGGACCAGGCCTGCAAGGAAGGGCACTTGGGGCAATCAAGCCTGCAGGAGAGTGTAGTTAGGGGTGACCAGGAGGAAAGTTGGGGGTCACTGGGCCTTCAGGGAAGGGCAATTGGGGTGAACCCAAACCTGCAGGGGAGAGCAGTTGGAAGGGACCAGGCCTGCAGGGGAGGGCAGTTAGGGGCAAACAGGCTGGCAGGAGAGCAGTTAGGCATCAATCAGGCTGGCAGGCAGAAGCAGTTAGGGTCAATTAGGAAGGCAGGCAGGCAAGCAGTTGGGAGCCAGCAGTCCTGGATTGTGAAAGGGATGTCTGACTGCCCATTTAGGCCCGATCCCATAAATGGGCAGTTGGATATCCCTTTGAGGGGTCCCAGATTGGAAAGGGTGCAGGCTGGGTTGAGGGACAACTCCCCCACTTCCCCCCATGAATGAATTTTGTGCACCGGACCTCTAGTGGAATATAAACATATAAACAAATGTCCATCTATAGATGAATATATAAAGAAGATGTAATATTCTATATAATAAAATCCTAATATGCAAAATGACCAAATGGTGGAACGGTCAGCAGGGGGGAAGGGCTGGAGAGTGGGCAGAGCCAGGCCACCCAAGGTGGGTCCAACAGACAGAGGAAGGGACTGTGGTGGTTACCAGCGGCAGCAGAGGGGTGATTGGGGGGCACGGCCACCTGCTTGCTGGCTGGTGCTGTCCCCCAATTGGCCCACCAGTCACCTCTCACAGAGGAAGGCCAGAGTGCGACTTAGGCTCCTGAGGGCTTCTGAACTGTGAGAGGGTGCAGGTTGGGCTGAAGGACCCCCCTACCCCCCGAGTGCATGAATTTTTGTGCATACACACACACACACACACACACACACACACACACACACGCACACAATGAAGTATTATTGAGCCATTAAAAATTCTGCCATTTACAACAACATATATGAACTTTGAGGGCATTATGCTAATTTGAAAGACAATACTGTATGATATTCCTTATATGTGGAATCTATTAAAAAATCAACACATAGATACAGGGAACAAATTAAGAGCTACCAGGAATCAGGAGTGAGTGAAATGGCTGAAAGTGGTCAAAAGGCACAAAAAGCATGGTGATTAAAAGAAATATCAAATCATTATAATGTATATGTAAAACTTTTAAAATGTTGATCTAGAGTTTCAATTAAGATGACAGAGTTGGAAAATTTTGTGCCTGCCCTCGCCCCCACTCTACCACATCAAAATTACAAATCCTATATAATAAAAGGCTAATATGCAAATTGAACAAATGGCAGAATGACCAGTCGCTATGATGCGCACTGACCACCAGGGGGCCCAATGCTCAATGCAGGAGCTGCCCCCTGGTGTTCAGTGGGCTCCCACAGGGGGAGTACCACTCAGCCAGAAGCCCTGAGCCAGAATCACAGCTGGTGAGCACAGCAGCTGTGGCGGGAGCCTCTTCCATGTTCATGGCAGCGCTAAATATGTCTGACTGCTATGAGGAGCAGGCCTAAGCCATCAATTGGACACACCCAAGGGCTCCCGGACTGAGAGAGGGTGCATGCTGGGCTGAGGGTACCCCCTCCCCCCCTTGAGTGCACAAATTTTGTGCACTGAGTCTCCAGTTAAATTATAAAACTGTCAACTTAGAGAATCATCTTAAGACAAGCTGAACATAGTCCTATAACTAAGGATATAAAGAAGAAGCCACTGTTAAGACTTATAACAGGAGCAGAGACAACACCTGCTGGAACTACACCCATGTTTGGCAGTTGAAAATCAGAAGGGATATCTTAACTATAGAGGTACTACCTGTGGAGCAAGGGGTCCCAGCTCCACCAGGACCCTAAGACCAGAGCACTAGTGCTGGAAAGAGAAGCCCCAAAACATATGGCTATAAAAATCAGCAGAACTTTAACCACCTGGGTGAGATGGAGGTTGCTGAAAACCCAGGCATCCACTTAAATGGCCCATGCACAGACTCACTGGCTCATAGGCACTCGCTATGAGCTCCATACTGGTATGGGCTCCAGTAGAGGGGTAGCATCTCAGGGGTGCCAGATGCATACAAGGAAAATCTGAGTTGTGTGGCCTCAGGGTGAGGGCTGGAGGGACAGCTGCCATTGTCCATGTGTAGAGCCCTCTGGCAGGCTGGTGCCATCTTTCCTGTTTTGACCCTTCACCCTATAGGGCCTGCAGGTGCAGGTGGGACCAAGTCTGAATCTGCATTAACCTGGTGAACACCACTCACCCCACCCTGGTGACCCTAAGACGCCACCCCTCCCAATTCACACACTACCAAAGGCTCTTTCAGCAGCAGGAAGTTGGTCTCAGCCTGAGCATTGCTGGAGGCTCTTTAGGAGGTGGGCAGCAGACCTTTGCCTGTGCTGCAGTCCCATAAGAACTCTCAAGGATCCACAGGCCCCAAGGAAGTAGGAGCTGGCCTTGGTGTGCCCTGTGCCTCTTGCTGAGCAGATGCTGGTCTGGCCTCGGTGGCAGCCAGCCTTGCTTTGTAGTGTGGCTTCTCCCATGCACCTCCAAGCATAGCAAAGGCAGCTACCACCCACAGATCATTTGTAGCTACTACTAGATGGTCCAGGCCAGTAAAAGGAAGCAGCAGACCTTAGCCTGTACTAGAGCCCCCAGAACCAACCATCTGGTGGCTAGCTTCAGACCATAATAGAGCACCCTCCAGTTAGCTTCACCAAAAGCACACCCCAAGGGTGTTCCCGAAAGACTCTGATGCCAATCCCGCTCTGTGGGGACAGCCCACACACAAAAGCTTGTCTGCTCTGGTCATGCCAATACTCAGATCAAAAGACACAAACGGCATGAAAGAGAAAGTATGGATAAAGTATTTTATGCAAATGTAGATGGAAAAATGCTGGGATGAAAAATTTATATCAAACAAAAGAGACATTAAAACAAAGCCTATAATAAGAGACAAAGAAGGACATCATAATATTAAAGGGATCAATGTAACAAGGAACTAAAACCCTTGCAAACATTTATGAGCCCAACATAGGATCCTCTATATAAGAAAATAGAGCATAAATACTGATGGGCATAAAAAGAGAGATTGACAGTAATAGGCATGGAAGAGAACTTTAACAACAAATTTGACATCAATAAATAGATCTTCTAGACAAAAAATCAATAAGGAAACAGAGGCGTTAAATAACACATTAGACCAGGTGGATTTAAGGGATATTTATAGAACATTTTACTGCAGAGCAGCAGAGTATACATTCTTTTCAAGAGTACATAGAAATTTTTCAGGGTAGACCACATTATAGAACACAAAACAAGTATCAATAAATTTAAGATAGGAGAAGCCAAGATGGCGGCATAGGTAAACACCTATACTGCTGCCTCGCACAACAATTTCAAAACTACAACTAAAAGACAGAACGGACATCATCCAGAACCACAGGAAAGCTGGCTGAGTGGAAGTTCTACAACTAGAGGGAAAGAGAGGGGCTCGCGGAGACCCAGAGGAGCTGCAAAAAGCTGAGGTACGGAGACGCACGCGTGGAGAGAGCGAGTGACGGCGAACCTGGCTGGCCTTCTCTGGCGGGAAGGAGACAGAGACTCTCAAAGGCATTGAACTCCTTATCCTATGACACTAAACCCCTGATCCAGCCGAAACTCATACGGGGGGAGTTTGGACTGTGAAGGGGGAGAGGTGCATGGAAATTTAGGGGAGTCACAAAAGATCAGAAGGCTGGTGGCACGCACAGCACTGCGCCACAGAGGACAGACTGCTGATTGTGCCGCTGGCTTTCAGGAGTGGACGGGAGACAGACCCTCCCAACTGTGCCACTTCTAACTTCACTAATCCCGTTTCGCGCGAAACCCTGGGGACCCAGACTCCTGTGGTCCCGTAGTACAGGGGAGCCGGAAAGGCAGCAGTCTAGAGGCACTGCGAGAGAACGTGCACGCGCACAGGGACAGCTCCAGCGACTACCCAATCATGTGAGACTCAGGGGCCAGGGAGGGTGGGCCCGACTAGAAGGCAAGGTGGTCCCTTAAGCCCTGAGACTCCACCCATCCCAAGCTCAAGAGAGGCTTTTGGGCTTTTTCAAGTCTGGTATCATAAGGCTGAATCTAACACAGAAGTTTCCCCAGCATAGTGAAAATGCCAAGACAAGGGAAGGGATCACAAACAAAAGAAATGGAGGGAAAAAACCGACTGGATATAGAGTTCAAAACCACGCTTATAAGGTTTTTCAAGAATATCCTAGAAAAGATGGATAAATTTATCAAGTCCCAAGAGGAGATGCAAAAGGACTAACTAGAGATGCAAAAGATTCAACTAGAGATGATAAAGGACCAAATAGAAATTAAACATACACTGTCTGAAATAAAAAATATTACACAGAGACCTAACACCAGACTAGCGGAAGGCAAGAATCAAGTAAAAAATTTGAAATATAAAGAATCAGAAAACACTCAACTGGAAAAGCAAGAAGAGAAAAGAATCCAAAAATGTGAAGATAATGTAAGGAGCCTCTGGAACAGCTTCAAGCGTACCAACATCAGAATTGTGGGGGTGCCAGAAGGAGAGAGAGCAAGATACTGAAAACCTATTTCAAGAAATGACTGAAAACTTCCCACATCTGGTAAAAGAAATAGACTTACAAGTCCAGGAAGCACACAAACCCCATATAAAAGAAATCCAAAGAGGACCACACCAAGACACATCATCATTAAAATACCAAGAGCAAAAGACAGAGAATATTAAAAGCAGCAAGAGAAAAACAATTAATTACCTACAAGGGAGCACCCATACGACTGTCAGCTGATTTCTCAACAGAAACGATGCAGGCCAGATGGGAGTGGCAAAAAATATTCAACGTGATGAATAGCAAGAACCTACAACCAAGAATAATCTATCCAGCAAAGCTAACATTCAGAATTGAAGGGCAGATAAAGAGCTTCACAGATAAGAAAAAGCTAAAGGAGTTCATCAACTCCAAACCAGTATTTTATGAAATGCTGAAAGGTACTCTTTTAGAAGAGGAAGAAGAAAAAGGTAAAAGATAAAAAATTATGAACAAAAAATACATATCAACTAGTGAATCTAAAAATTAAGTGAATTAAAAATTTGATCAACAGAATAAACTGGTGAATATACTAGAATCAGGAGCACAGGAAGGGAGTGGACTGATAATTCTCAGAGGGAAAGGGGGGGCGGTACAGGGAGTGACTGGACAAAAATCATACACCTATGAACTCATCAATTGGGGGGAAAGGTAAGGGTAGAGGGAGTGGTGGGAGTGGGGTGGAGGGGAGCTATGGAGAGGAAAAAAGAGAGATAAATGTAATAATCTGAATAATAAAGATTTAATTAAAAAAATAAATTTAAGATGATTGAAATTATATCAAGCATCTTCTTAACCCACAATAATTTGAAACTAGAAACCAATAACCAGAAAAAAATCTAAGAAATACACAGAGGCCAAATAACATGCTACTAAACTATGAGTAGTTAAGAAAGATAAAGGAAAAAAGAAAAGATGTCTTGAGACAAATGAAAACAAAAAGACAACAACCCCAAATCTATGTGACACATGTAAAGCAACCCTAAAAGAAAAATTCATAGCAATACAGGTCTATCTCAATAAACAAAAAAAAATCTCAAAAACAAAAAAACACACAAAAACAATGTAACCTTACACATAAAGAAACTGGAAAAAGAACAATGAAGTCCAAAGTGATTAGAAAGAAATAAAGATAAGTGTGAAAATAAGAAAAATAAATTATTAAAAAATGATACAAAAGATCAATAAAACCAAGAGATGATTTTTTTAAAAGAAAAAAAAGATAAACCTTTAACCAGATTCATAAAAAAAGAGAGAGTATTCTAATAAATAAAACCAGAAAAGAAAAAGTGACAACTGATACCACAGATACAAAGTATTATAATAAAACTAGAGGCCTGATGCATGAAATTCATGCAGGGGATGGGGGTGTCTCTCAGCCCAGCCTGCACCCTCTCCAATCTGGAACCTCTTGAGGGATGTCTGACTACCTCTTTAAGATCAGGCTTAAACGGGCAGTGGGACATCCCTCTCACAATCCAGGACTGTTGGCTCCCAAATGCTCACCTGCCTGCCTTCCTGATTAACCCTGACCGCTTCTGCCTGCCATCCTGATCACCCCTAACCACTCCCCTGCCAGCCTGATTGATGTCTGACTGCTTCCCTGCCAGCCTGATTGCCCCTAACTGCCCTCTCCTGAAGGCCTGGTCACCCCTAACTGATCTTCCCTGCAGACCTTGTCCCTCCCAACTGCTCTCCCCTGAAGGTTTGGGTCCCCCTCAACTGCCTTTCCCTGCAGGTCCAGTCTCCCCAACCTCCCTCCTCTGCCAGTCTGGTCACCCCTAACTGCCCTCCGTTGCAGGCTTTATCACCCCAACTTGATCACCCCTTGCAGGCCTGGTTCCTCCCAACTGTTCTCCCCTGCTGGCCATCTTGTGGTGGCCATCTTTTGTGCACATGGGGGCAGCCATCTTTTACCACATGGGGCAGCTATTTTGTGTGTTGGAGTGATGGTCAATTTGCATATTACTCTTTTATTAGATAGGATAGAGGCCTGGTGCATGGGTGGGGGACAGCTGGTTTGCCCTAAAAGGTGCCCCAGATCAGGGTGAGGGTTTCCTTGGGGCATGGGGCAGCCTGGGCGAGGGGCCTGTGGTGGTTTGCAGGCTGGGCAAGCTTCCCAGTGACTCAAGCAGAGGCTCTGGTATCTGGGATTTATTTAGCTTCCTATAATTCAAACTTTGGAGATTCTATGGAAAAGAAATATTTTTATAGAGAACTCTGAGTGGCCAGATTATGATGATCTCTGAATGCATAATAATCTGGCCACTTAGTGTAGGTGACAAATATAATCCACCTATAATGATTGTGGGAAAGGGGAAGAGAGAGTATAAAGCACAGTGTAAGGACAGTGTGGAACATGAGAGGGTTTAAGAAAAATTTTAATGGAACAGATATAGTTTTAAAGAGAATGACCAAATTTAGTGCAGACCTTTGAATACACAGGAGTTTCTGACTACATAGTCCACAGGGTGCAGCCTACACTCTAAATCACTGACAATCAGTGTGCTATATCTCTGATTTATAGAATATTTTCACACTTTCATTGAGTCACTTGGGAGTTTGTGCTTCATATCTCCACAACTCTGGCCTCTGCAGGTCAAGAGATCTTGACTCCTAAAAAGATACACTTCCAGACACATGGCAAAAGTCCCATTGAATTTCAAGCTCTAACGCTGCCTGGCACTTCAGTTCCTTCATGCCAAGAAGAGGAGTCACCATTCTGGCAGGGTAACTGATCCTGGTCATCAGTATCATCGTATGACCATGGCAATGGGCATGCACTGGCATTCTGGTGTTCTCACTAAATGAAACTTTTATCATTCAGAATGTAAACTTTTATTTACTTCCATTTAAAAATTAAATTTATTGGGACAACATTGATTAATAACATTTATAAGATTTAGGTGTACAAATTTATATTATGTAATCTGTATATCTTATTCCATCACTATATATTCGACCCTTTTTACCCTTTTTAGCCTCCTCCAACCCACTTACCTTCTAGTAACCATCATACTATTGTCTACTTCTACGAGTTTGTTTTGCCTGTTCATTTGTTGATTTCTGTTTTCTATTTGACATACAAATGAAATTATATGGTTCTTGTCCTTTTCTTTTTAACTTATTTCACTTAGCACGATACTCTCAAGATCCATCCATGTTGTCACAAATGGCAGTATTTCATCTTTTGAACGGCTGAGTAATTTTTTCTTAGTGTGTATGTATCACATCCTCTTTACCCAATCATCTGAATAAAACCTAGGTTGTTTCCAGGTCTTGGTTATAGTGAATAAGGCTGCATTGAGCATAAAGTACATGCATGTATATTTACAAATAAGTGTTTTAAAAAATTTTAGGTAGATATACAGAAGAGGAATTTCTGGGTGATAAGGTAATGATTCTTCCTTTTTTAGTGAATCTTCATATTATTTTCCATATAGGCTACATCAATTTTCATACCTCAAAGGTTCCCTTTTCTCCTCTACATCCTCTTAAAAACTTATTTCTTATCATACTGCTAATAGCCATTCTCACAAGTATGAGTTGGTATCTCATTGTGATTTTGATTTGCATTTCCTTATAACCAGTGAAGTTGAACATTTTTTCATAGTCTGTTGACTTTCTGTATATCTTCGTGGGAAAGTGTCTGTTCAGGTTCTTTACCTACTTTTTAATTGAACTGTTTGTTTTCTTGATTTTGAGTTGTATGGGTTCTTTGTATATATATATTGGATACTAGAACCCTGGTGCACAATGTTCATGCACTGGGGGTTGGAGGGGGAGATCCCTCAGGCTGGCCAGTGCCCTCCTCTCACAGTCCAGGACCCTGCGGGGGAATATCGACTGCCAGCTTAGGGATCCTTAGCACTGCATGGAGGCGGGAGAGGCTCCCATCACCACCACTGCACTCGCCAGCCATGAGCCCAGCTTCTGGCTTTGACCACCCAGGGCAGCGCCTGCATTGAGTGTCTGCCCCCTGGTGGTCAGTGCACTTCTGTTCAGTCAATTTGCGTATTAGCCTCTTATTATATAGGACTATAAGCTCAATGCATGAAATTGTGCAGGAGTAGACCTTTCCTCTCCCATCTGCTGGCACTGGCTTCCCTCTGACACCTGGGACCTGGGCTTCTCTCTGGCGGCCTGCAGGCACCCAGGACCCAGGCTTCCCTCACAGTCCTGGCTTTGTCCAGAAGGATGTCCAGTCTAATTAGCATATTATGCTTTTATTATTATAGATTAGAACCTTATTTAAAGTATTATTTGCAAATACCTTCTTCCATTTGGCTTGATGCTTTTTTATTTTCAAATCTTAAAGTTGCCTTTCAATTTTTAGGATGATTTCATGTATAAACACTTTGATTATTTCTTAATAGAATATGTAAATATTTTTTCAGTTCATGCCACTGATTTGAATGCAACACATCTTCACTTGAGAGCATGTTCAAATGAGCTCATGCCTGCACATATGCTTTCTGTTTTATTATGATGGTAGTGTGCTTCTGTTTCCCCCTGTTATCTATGTAGTCAATGTGCATCTTCCTCTTCTTAGAAGAATCCACTTGGCAGGAAGTCTCTGAAATAGGAAACCATAAGGATCTTCATTAATTAGATGTGCTGTGTGGTGATAAAATAAAACAAACCAATAGATTGTTGTGTTTACAATGACTGACTGACTGCCAAAGTTTAAGAGAAATACTAAAAGTGATTACCATGTAAAGCAGCTTTCTTGTGATGTTAAGAACAGAAATTCACTTTTATCACATGCCCACTGTATATCACAGGAACAACACTATAGAAAAATTATATGCATCATGCCATTTAATCACACATCTGTCCTACAATGTAAGGAACATTTAGTACTCTCATTGTGGACATGAAGCGACTGTAGCTGAGGGAGATTAAATAACTTTGTCAAGTTCACAGAGATGTAACATGGTAGACCAAATTCTGTTCCAGGAAGTTTGACTCACATCCTATTTCTAAATTACAGGTCTATACTGTATTTTGGAAGAGTTATATATAAAAAATAATTGTAATGAAATAATAGATTAATAATGATAATAATAGCTACCCCTTAGAAAGATCTTACTGTGATTAAAGGCATTGTATTACCTCCTAAAAATGGTAATAGCAGAAACCACATTTTTAGAAACACAATAAGGCTCATAACAGAGTTAACTGTGACATAAACATAAAGCATCAGGTCACAGAACTAAGGTTGTTTGAACTGAAAACACATGTTTTAATCACTATTATGAAATGCAAATAGTATGGAGATTATCAAAGTAAGCACCTTAAACATCGTTAGTTAATTTGGAAGGATGGTATGAAAGAAAAAACTGGTTTATGTCAATTGATTTCAATAAGTGAATTAGAACCAGTGAGTTGAAGATAAAGAGAAGGACTTCTGCTAAATTAAAGTCTGCTTGTTTACATCATTTAAAATAAAATTGGGTAACCACTTAAATGAGTGAATGATTGGCATTGGAATGACTACTAGATCATGAAGGATGCCCACACAAAGGGGGACTGAAAAGGTGATGACTGCCTGGGATGATATTTGGCTATTTACTGAATGTTGCTTTTCCCTCCTTTAAAATACACACCAGCTGCATGGAAGCAGAAAACCACACAGAAGTATCACAATTCCTCCTCCTGGGTCTCTCAGATGATCCTAAACTGCAGCCCGTCCTCTGTGGAGTGTTCCTGTCCATGTACCTGTTCACTGTGCTTGGAAACCTGCTCATCATTGTGGCCATCATCTGTGACTCCCACCTCCACACCCCAATGTATTTCTTTCTCATCAAACTGTCCTTTGTTGATACCTGTTTCACCTCCACCACGGTCCCAAAGATGTTGGTGAATATCCAGGCACAAGGAAAACTATCTCTTACATTGGGTGCCTCACTTAGGTGTATTTTACTATGATATTTTCTGGAATGAACCACTGCCTCCTGACTGTGATGGCCTATGACTGGTATATGGCCATCTGCCACCTCTTGTACTACACAGTCATCATGAACCCAGACTTCTGAGGAACTCTGGTTCTGATATCTTGGTTCATCGTTGTCTCGGTATCCCTGCTTCCTAGAAGGCGGCTGACCTTCTATGTAGGCACTGAAATCCCACATTTCTTCTGTGAACTGACTCAGACCCTCAAGGTGGCCTGCTCTGACACCCTCATCAAAAGCATCGTCTAGAATGTGGCTACTACCCTTTTGGGTGTGATTCCTGTCACAGGAATTCTGTTTTCTTACTCAAGGATTATCACCTCTTTAATGAGAATATCCTCTGCAGGAGGGAAATATAAAGCATTTTCTACCTGTGGGTCTCACCTCTCTGTGGTCTCCTTGTTCTATGGGACAGGCCTAGGGGTCTACCTCAGTTCTGCTCTGACCCACTCTTCCCTACAAAACTCAATTGCCTCAGTAATGTACACTGTGGTCACCCCCATGCTGAACCCCTTCATCTACAGCCTGAGGAACAAGGATGTGAAGGAGGCCCTGAGAAGGTTCATCAAACTAGCAGCATCTTGTCTGTGATGGATCTCTGGCCTCAGAAGTAAGGGTACATCCTGGGCCCCAAAGGTAAATGTTGCAAATTTAAATATCTGGTTCTTTTTCATTCCTCAAAGACAGGCTTGATTTCTTCTATTTCCAAATATGTGTGATTTTGCTTTTGTTTGTTTTTGTATTAGTTTTTCTCAGAAATTCCTTTTTTTACTTTTCTTCCTTATATGCGGTCTGCAGTGTTCCATGTTGGTCAGCATTCCTGCAGCTATTCTTAAGGTTTCTCACCTTAAATTTAAAGCACTTATTATATCAAGTGCTGACTTAGTTTCCCAAAAAGTTGTCCTCATATGTTGCTGATCTTCACCTTAATTGGGTTGTGTCCTTCCCCCCACCCCCACAGACAAAATTATATGAATATCATACAGTAATCAGAGCAGCATAATAATGCTATCTAGGACTGTGCTTGTTTTATGAATGATTTAATTTCATTTTAAATACATTTTTGAGAGATTTTCTCTTATTCATTTTACTTTTCAAAAGAAGAGCAGAATTGAAGTTGGACTACAACTTGGAAAGCTGACTTTACTATCCTACCTTTCACAGGAACTATAAAGTGATTTTCAAGTGGAGTATGAATCTAGATTTGAAAGATGGTTTTTTTCAGATATCATAGAGGAATTTACTACCTCAAAAACTGAGAAGTGTCATTTTATTGTGATCCTTTTTTCCTTTCCTTTTTTATTTTACTTATATTTCCCATTATTGCAATGTTGATATACACCTTCTAAGATCCAAAGCCATATAACAATGAGTTCAATACAATAAGTGATGTTTTCTCAAGTGATTTAGTTATTTTCTGGAACTCTGTAGGGATGCCTCAGGGAGAATAGTTACACATTTGTGGAACATGTTTAGAACTTCATTCCTTTGCGGGGAAGAATGTTGACAGAATTGATTCTGCAAGGAAGCATGGAGTACATGCTGGTAACATTCCTCTCATGTTCTCTGACATCCTCTCACCATTTCCGCTGCCTGACTGGCAACATCCAGTACCAACAGGAACCTACTTTGCCCAATATGTGATAGCAGAAGTGACAGGGAATTATGTCCCATCAGAGACAGCTCTTGATGGAGAGGTGTAGAGTATAGCATGTCTTTCATCCTTTATCTGGAATAATGCTGAGGTTTGTGTTTTTTACCATTTGCTGGAATTTCCCCTCGAGATGAAATCTCTGTTTATTCACAGTGGTAGGTGCCATAATGGAAGCTTCATTCGATATATTTTCTTTTGTGTGTCAGTTCCCCTCTCTCCCATCCATGTTCCTGGCTCCTTCCAATAAAGTGTTTGAACATATACCCTTGGCTCAGCATCTGCTTTTGCATGAACAAAAATCAACACAGGGAATAATAATGTGATATATTAAGATAATATGAAATTAATTAGGGACTTTGAAGAAAAAAATAGAAACTAATTATTTGGGACATAGTAAGGATTATACAATTACTCAAAGGACATTTTTTATAGAGGAAAGACTTATTTGAGGTGACTTCAGTTAATTTTATTTTTATTAAGTTTAATCTGGTACATGAACCTCTACTTTGCATACTGAGGAAGAAACCAGAGAGATACAATGATTGCACTGTGTAATGTTGAGCATAAGAATATTGGTGTGTAGCAAATTCTGTTCAAACACAAGTTTTGAACTCACATTGAGTAATTCCAGGAAAAACTCTTTAAAATTTATGTTTTAATATTTTTATTGAGATACTGGAGACCTGATGCACAAAATTCGTGCATGGGTAGTGTCCCTAGGCCTGGCTGGTGATCAGTGCTGATTAGGGCCTTTCAGCTGCCAGCCAGGGCCTTCCTTCCTCAGCTGCTGGCTGCACCCTGAGGCCTCCCTTCATTTTGCACCACCCCCTGGTGGTCTGCCCACATCATAGTGTGTGATCAAACTCCCAGTTTCCCGGTCGACCTCCCAAGGGGACACTTTGCATATTCACCTTTGATATATAGAGAGAAGTGGCCCAGTGCATAAAATTCATGCACATTAAAAGGGAATTAATTAGAGGAAATAATATTGATATTTGCCCTTTCTCTATAATAGAAGTGTCAGAGATGAAAGAAAATTATTAAAATGTATATGAAAATATTCCTACTGTCAGAGTCTGGGGCGTGCCATGGGACCCAGAATCAAGTCCCCACCCACCTGTCTGTGCCTCAAAATTGTGCAAGACCCAGACCCGGCCAGCTCTATCCCCATTGGGTGATATCCAGACCTGGCAAGATCCAGACCTAGCCAGTGCCACCCTCATCAAGCCCTGCTAGGCGGTGGGCAGAGCATCAGGTCCCCTGACCTTGTGCCGGGTGGGGGATGCAGCCTCAGGTCCCCTGTCAAGCCTAGCTGGGCAGGGGATGCAGCCTCAGGTTTTTCTATGCAACCTTAGGTCCCCTGGCCTGGTGCCAGGGCAAGGGATGCAGCCTGAGGTCCCCCAGCCTGGCAGTGGGGCAGGGGGCGTGACTTGAGGTCCCCGTCAAGCCTCTCCAAGTGGGGAGCACATCCTGATGTTCCCTAGCTTGGTGCCGGGGCCTGAGGTGCGGTCTGAAGTCCCCTGGCTGGGCTCCGGGTGGGGTGTGTGGCCTTAGGTCTTCAGGCCTGGGGCAAAGGGCATGGCCTTAGGTTCCCCATCAAGCCCCGCTGGATGGGGTGCATGGCCTGAGGTCTCCTGGTGCCAGGGTTGGGGTGGGGCCTGAGGTCCCCCAACCCAGCTTGAGGGTAGGGAGCATGGCTTGAGGTCCCCAGTTAAGCATCGCTGAGCTGGGGGCGCATCCTTAGGTCCCCCATTTGGGCAAAGCGCCATGCAACCTAAGTCCCTGCTGATCGCTGTGGGCGAAGCCATCTTGTGTTATGGGAACACTGCCTTGCTGTGGATGCAGCCACCTTGTGACGGTGTGATGGTGTGAATGTTAATTTGCACATTGCCTCTTTATTACATAGTATAGTTTACACACATAAAATTCACCCATTGATGTAGTCAGTTTGATTATAGTAGTGAATTTCTAGTGTTACATATTCATTAACAAAATCCAAAATTCGTTATCACCTCAAAAATATTTTTTTGCTCACTTACAATTAATTGCCACTTTCACTTTAGCATAGGAAACCCCTGATCACTTTCTGGCTTTATACATTTGTGTTTTCTACATATTTTATATAAATTGAATCACAAAATATGTGGCCTTTGTATCTGGCTTCTATTTGGTATATGTTTTATAGGATTATTCATGTAGACGTATGTATCAATATTTTATTCCTTTTAATTGCATAATAAGCTTCTATTGAATGTTTACACTGCATTTTGTTATCTATTTACAGCTGATGAACATTTAAAAATTTCCAGTGTGGAGATGTTAATAATGCTGATGTGAACATGTGTGCACATTTCATTATCCTGATACACATCTTCATTTGTTTTGGGTAGATACCTTTGACTGCAATTACTAGGTCATAGGGAAACTTATGCCTAACTTTTAAAGAAACTGCCACATTTCTTTTTAAAGTAGTTACACCAGTTTCTCATTTCCATGATGAATTCATGAAGGTTTCATATTTTCCACATCTTCACTAATATTTAGAATTCGTGAAAACCTGCTAATAGGAGAATGTGCTTGAGTATTAAATAAAAAAATGAGAAGAAACTTAACTGGGAAATATGTTAGGTAGCATTCAAGAGACATGCAAGAGTCTGACAATAAGAAAGCTATATGGAACTATGGCTGAGTTACTAAATAGGTTAGATACATAGATGGACATTAGACCATTGAGGTCATTGTAACTTTTTCATTTGTTTATACAGCAAATGACATTATTGCTTCTATTCCAGCACTAACGCCTTCTTCTCCATTCAAAGACTCTCTTGACTAGAGGTTGGTGTTTTAGGTTAATTCTGTCTGAACCTGAGGAAATCTAGGGTGTTCCCCTCACTCCATTTTTATCTGCATCTTCTTTTACTCAAATCTTCTCAGTCATGGTAGAGCAGTAGTTTTCATCCAGGAGTGGTTTTTCTTTTCAAAACAATATAGCACACATTTGTGTATCATTTGTGACCTTAAGACCACCTATGTAGCAAATATTATAGATTGTCCCACTGATCCTCTTCTAATTAGTGTACCTCATTCACTGTCTTCCATCACAAAAGACCAATAGAAATCATAGAAGAGGTTCTTTCAAAAAACAAGAAAAAGTTGAGCAAAATAAAAAATATAAATAAATTGGAGCACATCTAACAAAAAATCTTCTGCACAGTAATGGAAGCCATTAACCAAATGAATAGGCAAACTAATAGAATAGGAGAAAATATTTGCAAATCATATATCTTATTTTGGTTATTATCCAAAATATTTTAAAATCTCACACAACTCAATAGCACAATCGGAACAATCTAATTTAAAAATGGGCAGAGAATCTGAATAGACATTTTTCTGAAGATGACATACAGATGGAGAAGAGGTACATGAAAATTTGATCAGTTCAAGATGGCAGCAGAGCAGGTGCAAGATACCCTCACCTCCTCCCAGGAACAAACTAAAATATAAAACAATCAACCTGAATAACCCATTGAAGACCAGCTGCAGAGAAGTCTTATAACCAAGAATTTACAGAACAAGCTATATCCAGACTGGTAAAAAAAAGTGTGGAGACATGAAGATGGCTGTCCTCATACTCCTGGACAGAGGCTGAGGTTTTGGAAGGATATCTCAGCTGCAAAGGTTCCTGCTGAGGATCATGGGGTTCTTAATCCCATGCCAGGTTCTGCAGTCCAGAGAACCAGAGCTGAGAAAAGATGCACATATAACAAGGGGCTGTGAAAATCAGCAGAGATTCTGTATGTTAGGGAGAGCTGAGAGTTTCACAGATGCCCTCTTAAAGGGCCAATCCACAAAACCTCATTCATAGATATTCACCCTGGTCTATGAGAAGAGAGACCAGATTAGAGTAGAATCAATGAGGATAGACTGGGGTTTATGGCTTTGGAAGAGAATTAATGGGCTAGCAACTGGGACCCCTGTACTGAGTCACTCCCTACATTGTAGACACCATCTGTCTAGAGTGGAACATGCCTATCCATGTGGTATTAGCATGGGGGAAAGCAATAGCCTGTATCCTGTGGACTCACTGTTACCCCACCCTGTGTAGGTCACACCTTGCTGAGGTGTTATCTGCTAGGCTGGAGTAAGAGGTCTGGGAAGAAACCCAAGGTGTCAGTGACTGAGTTGTATGGCCTTGGGTGGGGGGACATTACCCCACACTTCCCCATGAACTTGACTGGCACCTTCACTGCATAGGACATCCACTGGCCCCACCTTACTAATACTCAGTGACCTCAACCTTCTGAGCTTGAGCTTCTGACAAAATCTGGCATAGATTGAGTTATGTGGCTCCTTGCAACCAAACCAGTACAGAACTTTCCCTTTACATGGCAAAATTTTGGTCTGTGTGAGCCTGATTAACTTTGCTGGTCTTACTTTGATGACTCTATGAGTCTCCATCCCACCACCAAGGTCTGTGGGCATACGTCAAGAGACAGCTACTCCACGTATACCCTGGGACTTATGTAGAGTGGCCTCAGACTGAGTACTGGGACCGAGTTTGACTGGCATCAATCTGGTGTACACTACTTGTTCCTACCTGGTGACTAACTGAGTACCTACTTTATGCAACTCAAGTATTGCAAAAGGCTCTTTCAGTGACTGAGCCTAATAGGGGGGCTGGATATGTGCCTGCGAGGGTCATTCTCAGCATCTAGAAAGGTTCAGGAATCTGGAGAAGGGTTACAAATAAATTAAGAAATCGACTAGACATGAAATATAAATTTGGAATACATGAGGGAGCCAGAGAAGGCTGAGCTTTAGTAACTAAGTTCTCTCTTCAAATATCTGGACCTAGGGCTTTTTGTTCACACACTAGAGGTCCGGTGCATGAAATTTGTGCACTCTGGGGGCTCCTTCACCCTGGCCTGCACTCTCTCACAGCTCAGGAGCCCTCAGGGGATGTGTGACTGATGGCTTAGGCCCATCCACCATGGGGAGCAGGCCTAAGACATCAGTTGGACATCCTTAGTGCTGCTGCAGAGACAGGAGAGGCTCCCACCACCACCGCTGCATTCACCAGCCATGAACCCAGCTTCTGGCTCAACAGTGCTCCCCCTGTGGGAGCACACTGAACACCAGGGGTCAGCTCCTGTATTGAGTGGTCATGAATGTCATAGCGACTGGTTGTTCCACTGTTGAGCCAAAACTGGCTCTCTGATATCCCACGAACAGTACTGGATTGTGAGAGGGCACAGATCAGGCCAAGGGACCCAATGGTGCACTATTGGGGCCAGGGAGAAAAGTGGGAGATTGGCCAGCTGGGGAGAGACTGTAGGAGGGCTCCAGGTCATATCTAGCCTGTCTCGCTCAGTTCTGATCTGCCAGACCCAGCAGCATGCTAATCTACTGGTTGGAGCATCTGCCCCATGGTGGTCAGTGCATATAATAGTGACTGTCCAGCTAGTTGACTGTTTGACCCCTGGTGGCCAGTGCACATCATAGCAAGCAGTTAAGTAGTCTTAGCATATCATAATCATATTATTCTCTGATTGGTTGAACAAACAACTGGACACTTAGCATATTAGGCTTTTATTTTATAGGATTTTTGCCCTAAAGCAAAGCAAACACACATATCAAAGATAGCATATGGTAAATAGTAAAATTATCAGGTTGGGGGAACTGCCTTCGGCTGTTCAGCTGTTAGGCCAGCAGCGGGTAATAACATGTAGATTTTTAAGTTTGGAGAAATTCTTTCAGCTATTCCAGCAGGCAATAATATGTATCTTCAACCCTGCTGAAGCTTCAAGGTCCACCCACCTTTTGATGAACTTCTTGCATTTATGATCTGCTGAAATTAGCCCCCAGCATGTGCCCTGACTGGAAATTGATCTCTTGGTGAATGGGCTGATGCTCAACCACACCAGCTGGGTGCCAGATGGATTTTTAAAAATATATTCACCCCAAAGCAACCAAATATACATTCTTTTCAAGTGCATATGTAACATTTTCTAGAATAGACCACATGTTACACACAAAGCAATTCTCAATTAATTTAAGAAGATGAATCCACATCAAGCATCTTCTCTGTGCATATGGTATGAAACTAGAAACCAATTTTAAAAAACACTGAAAAACAAATGGAGATGTGGAGGCTAAATAACATGTTATCTATCAAACAGTGAGTAGATTAACAATGAGATACGGGGAGAAATCGAAGATACCTTGAAACAAATGAAAAGGAGAACACAACAACCCCAAATCTATGGGACCCAGCAAAAGCAGTCTTAAGAGGAAATTCATAGCAGGCCTGCCTGAAGTGAAAATAAAAATTTCAAATAAACAATATAACTTTACACTTTAAAGATACCAGAAAAAGAACAACAAACCAAAAAATCCCAAAATGAGTAGAAGAAAGAAAATAACCAAGATCACAGTAAAAATAAATGAAATGGGGTATAAAAAAATTACAAAAAAATAATCAGTGAAACCAAGATCTGTACATACTATAGTTTGAAAGGATAATGATTGACAATCTTTAACCAGACTCATCAAGAAAAGTGGACCCAAATAAAGAAAGTCAGAAATGAAAGATAAGAAGTAACAACTGACTCCAGGGAAATACAAGAGATAATAAGACAATATTACAAACAACTATATGGCAACAAATTAAACAATCTGGATGACATGGATAAATTCCTAGAAACATACCATCTTAAAATCCAACACCCACCTATGAAATAAATTCTCAGCAAAGTGGGATAGAAGGAATATACCTCAACAAATAAAGGCTATATATGACCAAACCAGAGCCAATATTATACTCAACAGGCAAAAACTAAAAGTTCTTTCCCTTAAGATCAGGAAGAAGACAGGGATTTGCACTTTCACCAGTCTTATCAGCATAGTACTGGAAGTCCTAGCCACAGCAATCAGACAAGTAAAAGAAATAAAAGACATCTGAGTTGGAAAGGAAAATGTAAAACTGTCATTATTTGCTGATGACATGATACTATATATAGAGAAACCTAAGAATTCCACCAAAAACACCACTAGAACTGTTAAATAAATGCAGTAAATTAGAAGGGAAAAAATAAATATTTAGAAATCAGTTGCATTTTTATATATCAACAATGAACTATTAGAAAAGAAAACAATCTGATTTACAATTGCATAAAAAATTCCTTGGACTAAATTTAACCAAGGATATAAAAAAAATCTCTTCTCAGAAAATTATGAGGTACTTAAGAAAGAAATGAAAGAAAATACAAATAAATGGACATTTTTGAGTAGTGTTGTAGTGTACCCGAATCTTACAACAGATGCCTCAATCAAGAATTCGAATTATTGCCGAGACTGGTTTGGCTCAGTGGATAGAGCGTCGGCTTGCGGACTGAAAGGTCCCGGGTTCGATTCCGGTTGGGGGCATGTACCTTGCTTGCGGGCACATCTCCACTGTGGGGCGTGCAGGAGGCGGCTGATCAATGTCTCTCTCTCATTGATGTTTCTGACTTTCTATCTCTCTCCTTTCCTCTCTGTAAAATATCAATAAAATATATTTAAAAAAAAACATTAAAAAAAGAATTTGAATTATGGAGTCATTTATTAAAGGCCAGTGGCTTATGAGGGGGCAATCAGCATTGCAAATCTCACAGCCCCAAAATGTTTGCCATATCTGGCTTATATACAGAATATTACAAAGGTATTGATTACATCTCTGGGTTTGGAATGAGGAACCTGGTTTGCACAAAGCAGCTACAGAAGTGAAATTGAGCAAGTTATCTATAAAGATTAAGTATAGTTTTGGGTCTATAGATCATTTAATCAAATAAAACACATTATCTGTAGCTACTGAGACAATTTAGGGTAATTGTGCTTTCCTGGTTCCCAGGTACAGAAGAATGTGCTTTGATTACCAGAAATTACAATCAATGGGATATTCAAACTACCATCCATGGAGTATTTAATAGATTGGATAGCATACATAAGTTCAGAAAATCAAAATAACTTTTCTATTGTTTTAGCAAGCAAATAAGTACAGAAGTCAAATAGCAGGGTTAAAGTTAACACTGCAGTTTCTACCTGAGTATGTTTGCTACCATACTTCAGTAGGAAGAATTAACATCATTAAAATGTTCATATTACCCAAAGCAATGTATAAATTCAACATCATTCCTAACACAGAACTAGAACAAATATTTCTAAAATTTCTTTGAAAGCACCAAAGACCCCAAATGGATAGAGCAATCTTGATAAAGAAGAACAAAGTTAAAGGAATCATGCTATCTGATATCAAATTATACATACTGTAATCAAAACAGCATGATACTGGCATAAAAACAGACAATAAGATCAATGAAACAGAATAAAAAGCCAAGAAGCAACCCATGCCTTTATGGTCAATTAACATTTGATAAAGAAGGCAAGAACATAAAATAGAATAAAGATAATCTATTCAAAATGGTGTTGAAAAAATTGGTCAGATACCTGCAAAATATTAGTCATCTGTGAAATCCCCTGTAGGATTTAAGAAAATTGTCAATTGCAAATATCAAAATAGGTGGTTGTCTAATGTAACAACATGCATAATTTCTATAAACACACAAACACACACACACACACACACACACACACACAACCAAAACAAAACCAGACCTCCTTCTTACATTGTTCAGAAAAATAAATTCAAAATTGAATAAAGATTTTAATTTCAGACTAAAAACCATAAAAATCATTGAAGAAAACAGCAGTAAAATCTCGGACATATTTCAGAGCAATATTTTTTCTGGTATGTCTCCTCAGACAAAGGATATAAAAGAAAAAAAATCAAATTAGACTACATAAAACTAAAAAGTTTTTGCACAGCCAAATATACCATCAAGAAAATGAAAAGACAACCCACTGATGGGAGAATATATTCACCAGTGATAGGTCTGTTAAGGTTTACTAACCAAAATTTATAAACTACTTAAACAACTCAATAGCAAAAACAAAACAAAAACAATCCCAAAACAGGGAAAGGACCTGAATAGACACTTCTCCATAGAGAACATAGGATGGGCAGGAGACATGAAAAGATACTCAATGTTACTAAACATCAGATAAATGCAAATTAAAACCACAATGAGTATATCACTTCACACCTGTCATAATGACTATCTTCAATAAATCAACAGACAGTAAGTGTTGGCGAGGATGTGTAGAAGAGGGAATGCAGGTTGGTACAGGCACTGTGGGAAATAGTATGGAGTTACCACAAAAAATTTAAAATGGAACTGTCTGATGGCCCAGTGATTCTGGGCATGTATCTGAAGAAATCCAAAACACTGATTTGAAAGAAGCTTATGTTCATTGCCACATTATTTACAATAGCCAGGACTTGGTAGCAGCCCAAGTGCCCAGTAATATATGAGTGGATAAAAACGCTGTGGTACACTTATACAATGGAATATTACTCTGTTATATTAAAAAAGAAAAGGAAATTTTACCTCTTGGCTATTTTTTTCAATAATTTTTTTATTGTTGCTAGAGAGTATTATGCTAAGTGAAAAACAAGTACCATATAAGTTAGAGAAAGTCAAGTAATCATATCATTTCACTTTTATGTGGAATCTAATAAACAAAATAAACTAACAAACAAATTATGAACATACTCATAGATACAGAGAACAGGCTAAAAGTTGTTAAAGAAGAAGGGGGTTAGGGGTGCGTGTGAAAAAGGTGAAGGGATTAAGAAAACAACTCACAACCTTATAGACACAGATAACAGAATAGTGATTACCAGAGGGAAAAGGTTGTGGGGGGAGGTAGAAGAGGGTAAAGAGTCCTGCTATAAATGGTGATGGAAAGAGACTTGACTTGGGGTGGTGAACACACAATCCGATATACAGATGATGAACTACAGAACTGCACACCTGAAACCTATGTAATGTCATTAAGAAATGTCACCCCAAGAAATTCAATTTTTTAAAAAAAACAAGATGACTGCAGCCCTACATTTAGAACACAGTCATCTGTGAAATCCCCTATAGGATTTAAGAAAATTGTTAATTGGATATATCAAAATAGGTGGTTGTCTAATGTAACAACATGCATAATTTCTACAGAAAAAGTACAACTTTGGCTGTCTTTCAAAATAAGAAAAGAAAAAACACATGCCAGCAGGAGAAATCCCAAAGTTCGTATAGAAAAAGAGGAGGGAGTTTTTATTTAGAAACATAAATCTTAAATGATAAACCAGAAGTCAAATATTATCCTTGGTATAGAAAACATAATTATCCCTACATAGAATGATCAATTCAATGAATGTGTACATATATAAATACACATTGCTTTCATTAATTAAAAAAAATTGTTAGAGTTTATAAAATCTCTGCAACTTGGAAGCTGGAAATGAGATGCACAGAGGAGCTTTTTTTTTTTTTTTTTTTTTTTTTTTTTGAGAAAAGGAAGGGCCCAAACCCTTATAAAGTACAGTCCCTTTTCCTCTATTAACAACAGCGAGTCCTCAGAGATCGGGATAACACGGGCCCATTAGACTAATTATGAGCTCTGGGCATTGAGCTCCCAGGGCCATGCAGCAATAGATAATGAGCGTGCCTCCAGCCCTTCAGATTGCCATCTCGGTCCAGGGGGCTTCACATCTGAGTCTTCTCTCACATCCACTGCATCAGGAGCCCATGACTAACGCTGACGTCATGCCTCTCTTGACGGAACCTGAACCTTCATTGCTTGCCAGGCAGGACACGGGCAGTGGATTCCCACTCCTTGGTCAGATTCCAGCAGAGACAGAACTGCCCAGTGAGTACTGTGGAGGTGATGGATAGAAAAGGGACTTCAGAAACTTACCTTTTTTATCATTAGGACAAGCAGGGGAGTTGGGACAAACAGCTGGGAGGGCTGTTTCAGGTATTTTTGGCCTTATAGGTAGAATTTTATTTTTATTTTTTACTTTTTTTATTATTATTTTTATTGTGTTACATGTATACATATCTCCCTATTGCCCCCCCTCCCTCCCAGGCATACCCCAATCCCAGTGTCTATGTTCATTGGTTATGCTTATATGCATAGATACAAGACCTTTGATTGATCTCTTATCTACCCCACCTCTCCTTAATCTTCCTGCTATAATACCTGGAGGGAAATAACCCGGTCTCATTCATTTTTGATCTCCTAGGGCCTATTCTCTGTTTGGCAGAGAACAACAATCTCTGCTAAATATTGAAGAGAGTCTTCCTTGGATCTCAGAAACAGTGTGTGGGTGACATGGCTCCCACACACCCAGTGCTTTCTTTTTTGTAATTTCCTTCCTTCCAGCAATGCCTCCTGGGGATAGCAGAGGACAAAAGAGTGTTTGCATGCATCTATGTCAAGGATTGTCTAAGAAACCTATTATTTCCCATTTAATAAAATTCACAGATTTAAATACAAAGGAAAAATGGTAGAGATTTTCATAAAAAAAAAAGAGAGAGGTGAAAGGGAAGTAAATTCTGCTGTGTAGACTGAGACACATTTCAGGATTTCCACTCACTCCACGAGTGGATTACCTGAGACATGAGAGGCTTCTACCTTTTTCTGCCATATAATAGAATAAAACGTACTTATGCCTCTCCTGGGATTGATTTTCATCAACAAACCCACTATTTCAATGTGATTTAAAACATGACTGAACAGTTATTTAAAGGCAAACCTCTGTTTGATGCCACACATTTGTCAGAGACAGGTGTTATTCTCCCATTTCTATGTAAGAGATTCCAGCATAGAGAGGTGGAAGGACTTACCCACACTTCCCACTTAGTGGGCGAACAGCTGTGGGACTCAGACACAGGCCTCCTGGTTCCCAGACCAGGGCTCTGTCCCCTCCTCTCTGGCACAATGATTGTTTCTTTCCAAACAGGGCGCCATCACTAATTCTTTCTGTTGGGATCTGGTAAGTTCATCTGTGGTTTGCAAGGTGTTTTCTATGGGTAGTAATGCATTTATTAGCACATTTTATAAACGTGAGCTATGAAGATATCATTCCCTTTACAAAATGGGTATTTTCATGGCTCTATCCTGAAAAGACTATGGCTAGTAAGACTTCAGGGATCTTTCTAATTTTATAACTTGACAATCAGAGCATGTAGTTGATTTTAACCTAATTATTTTATTGGGAAAACTAGTATAGGTAATTAATAGTAAAATCGCCCATATATCAAAATTTTCAATTTAAACTATTATCTTTTATGCACATGTCTTTAGAATATTTTCACATGTGTGATGTGGAGAAGAGGCTTAAGAATTTTCTTAGCCCTGTCATAATAAAAAACTGAAAAATAAAATGTAGTTTATTCCTCAGGTAACATGAAGCATCACTTAAAGTGCTGAAATTGAAGCATGTATTTCAAAGAGAGACTTGAAAGCAATGCTATGGTAAATGAGAACTTAGGAATAGTATATGTAGTATGACAGTATTTAGGTAAGTTTTCAAAAAACTGCTCATGAATACATAATCAATATTAATGTTATAAATATATTGAAAGGAAAATGCATCCACCAAATTTATGACAGTATTTGTCTTTGAACAACTGAAGTGCAGGGGAAAATCATGCAGGGTTAGCAAAATACCCTCAAGTTTTATCAATGATAAATGTGAGTTCTGCCTGGCCAGTGTAGCACAGTGGATTGAGTATTGTCCTGTGCACCAGGAGATCACAATTGATTCCCAGGCAGGGCATATGCCAGGGTTTCTATCCCCAGTAAGGGGCATGCAGGAGGCAGTGGATCAATATTTCTTATTGATGTTTCTCTCTCCTTCTCCATCCTTCTCTCTCTCTCAAAAACCAATAAAAACATATTTTAAAAATATGAGTACTATAGCATATTATTAAATATTTACATTTTAATATGGGAACTGGCTAAAAATGTAATGGTAATAGTAAGATAGTATTAATACAACATTTATTAATAGCCTGGCAATGATTCCCTACATTGAATATATGTTAATATGCTCAAAGGACTTATATGTAGAAATTCTGGTTTAATTGGTTCTAGGTTATAGCCAGCCCATCATTAAATTTTAAAAGATGGATAGATAATTATAATGATCAAATCCCATTGATTACCATTGTTTAAGTATTTTATACTTAAAATTTTATTTTATTTTTTACAACAACCCTATAAGGTCAGTTCAATTAATATACCTATTTTACAGACGAACAAACAACCCAAGTGTTTGTAATAGTAGTCTTTGTTCTTTTATCCCTTTTAATTTTTACCGAATTATATCATTTTAAAAATGCAAAAATAGTTTATTATAATATTGTTTACTTATTTAAAGAAAGGTAGTATTTACAAAATAGAAATGCTCAGATAGGAATCTAGCATGTCACACAAAGGAATAAATATTTTTTAAAATTTATTGATTAAGGTGTTACATGTGTGTCCTTATTCCCCCATTACCCCTCCTCCATTACCCCCACTCATGCCCTCACCCCGCTATTGTCTGTGTCCATTGGTTAGGCTTATATGCATGCATACAAGTCCTTTGGTTGATCTCCCCCCATTACCTCCACCCTTCCCTGCCTTCCCTCTGAGGTTTGACAATCTTTGGATCTGTTTTTGTTCATCAGTTTATGTTGTTCATTATATTTCATAAATGAGTGAGATCATGTGATATTTATCATTCCGTGACTGGCTTATTTCACTTAGCATAATGCTCTATAGTTCCATCCATGCTGTTCCAAATGGTAACAACTCCTTTTTTACTGCAGTGTAGTATTCCATTGTGTAGATGTACCACCGTTTTTTAATCCACTCATCTGCTGATGGGCACTTAGGCTGTTTCTAAATTTTAGCTATGGTGAATTGTGAACACAGGGGTACTTTTATCCTTTATAATTGGTGTTTCTAGTTTCTTTGGATATATTCCTAGAAGTGGGATCACTGGATCAAATGGGAGTTCCATTTTTAGTTTTTTGAGGAAATTTCATACTGGTCTCCACAGTGGCCGCACCAGTCTGCATTCCCACCAGCAGTGCAAGAAGGAGGATAAAATATTTTGACAAAGTAATACTTCAGTAATTTTATCATATTTTTACCTGACAAAAGAAATTACCTGAGGAGAAACTAAGATGGCAGCATAAGTGAACACCTAAACTGCTGCCTCGCACAACAATTTCAAAACTACAACTAAAAGACAGAACAGACATTATCCAGAACCAAAGAAAAGTTGGCTGAGTGGGAATTCTACAACTAGAAGGAAAGAGAGGGGCTCACGGAGATTCAGAGGAGCTGCAAAAAGCTGAGGTGCGGAGACAAGCATGTGGAGAGAGCGGGCGCTGGAGTGCCTGGCTGGCTTCCTCTGGCAGGAGGGAGACGGAGAATCCCAACTGCACTGAACTTCTTATCCTACAGCACTAAAAGCCAGGTCTGGGAAAAATTCATATGGGGGGAGTTTGGACTGTGAAAAGGGAGAAGTGCACGGAAATTTAGGGGAGCTGCGAAATGGCAGAAGCCTGCAGGTGTGCACTACGTGCAGAAGACGAACTGCTGATTGTGTAGCTGACTTGTGGACAGGAGACAGAGCCTTCAAACTGTGCCACTTCTAACTCCACTGAACCCCAGTTTTGGGTGAGACCCTAGGGACCCAGACTCATATGGGTCCCAGAGTACAGGAGAGCCTGAAAGGCAGCGGTCTAGAGGCATCACGCGTGTGCGCACAGGGACGGCTCCAGTGATTACCGAGAGACACTTGAGACCCAGGGGCTGTGTAGGGAAGGGCTGACTGGTAGGCAAGGTGGTCTGCTAAGACCTGAGACTCCACCCCACCCAAGCTCAACAGAGAGGCTTTTGTAGTTTTGCAAGTCTTGTATCATAAGGCTGATTCCAACACAGAAGTTCTCTTGGCATAGTGAAAATGCGGCAAAAAGGAACAGATCACAAACAAAATAAATGGAGGAAAACAAACGACTGGATGTAGAGTTTAAAACCACAGTTATAAGGTTTTTCAAGAATTTCCTAGAAAAGATGGATAAATTTAGTGAGACTCGAGAGGAAATGAAAAAGGACCAACTAGAAATTAAACATACACTGACTGAAATAAAAAATATTATACAAAGACCTAACAGCAGACTAGAGGAAGGCAAGAATCAAGTCAAAAATTTGAAATATGAAGAATCAGAAAACACTGAACTGGAAAAGCAAGAAGAAAAATAGAATTCAAAAATGTGAAGACAATGTAAGGAGCCTCTGGGACACCTTCAAGTGTACCAACATCAGAATTATGGGAGTGCCAGAAGAAGAGAGAGAGCAAGATACTGAAAACCTATTTGAAGAAATAGTGACTGAAAACTTCCCACATCTGGTGAAAGAAATAGACTTACAAGTCCAGGAAGCACACAGAACACCAAATAAAAGGAATCCAAAGAGGACCACACCAAGACACATCATAATTAAAATACCAAGAGCAAAAGACAAAGAGAGAATATTAAAAGCAGCATGAAAGAAACAGTTAATTACCTACAAGGGAGCACCCAAACGATTGTCAGCTGATTTCTCAACAGAAACTATGCAGGCCAGACAGAGTGGCAAGAAATGTTCAGTGATGAATAGCAAGAACCTACAATCAAGAATACTCTATCCAGCAAAGCTATCATTCAGAATTGAATGAAGGGCAGATAAAGAGCTTCATAGATAAGAAAAAACTAAAGGAGTTAATCAGCACCAAATCAGTATTATATGAAATGCTGAAAGGTACTCTTTAAGAAGAGGAAGAAGAAAAAGTAAAGATAAAAATATGAACAACAAATACATATCTATCAACAAGTGAATCTAAAAATTAATTGAGTTGAAATCTGATGAACAGAATAAACTGGTGAATGCAATGGAATCAGAAGCATAGAAGGAGAGTGGACTGACAGTTCTTGCGGGGGCTGGGGGAAGGGGTGAGGGGGGTGCAGGGAGAGACTGGATAAAAATCATACACCTATGGATGAGGTCAATGCGGGGGAAGGTAGGAGTAGCGGGAGGGGTGGGAGCCGGATGGAGAGGGGCTATGGAGGGGAAAAGAGAGAAACAAATATAATAATCTGAACAATAAAGATTTAATTTAAAAAAAAGAGAAATTACCTGAGTTTCCTTAGGGGGTTGAATTTAGGAGAAATGTAATCCCTCTGTAAGAAAGAATTGACTTGGAAAGCTCTTAAACTGGCATAAAAATTCAAATGTAAGATTTGGCTTTGGTCCTAAATTTCTCAACTGTTAATTGGAGATTTGGTTTTGATAAGAAATCAACCATTCACAAATGTTTGTGATTAGAGATAAATTTAACAGGTTTTACCAATACATTCTGAACCAAAACAGAAAAGTGCAAACTCAACTTCAGATGTTTCTCTGAGATTCTGTATCACTTACGGGAAATAACCTTTCAAAAAAGAAAAGTAAGTACAGAGTATTCATGAAAGTTATTATTTAACTAGATGCCCAGTGCTCAAAATTTGTGCACTCAGGGGGCAAGAGGGAATCTCTAAGCCCAGATTGCAAGAGGGACCCCACTAGTGAACCATTGGGGGGGGGGAGATGCGGAAGGTTGGTTAGCCAGGGAGGGGTCGTGGGAGGGCTCCAGGGCTTTTCTGGCCCATTGCTCTCAGTTCTAATTGGCCAGATCCTAGCAGCAAGCTAACCTACCAATTAGAGCATTTGCCCTCTGGTAGTCAGAGCACATCATAGCGAGCAGTTGAGTGGCCTAAGCATATCATTAGCATGTTATGCTTTGATTGAACGGATGATTGGATGCCTGGACATTTAGCATATTAAGCTTTTATTATATAGGATAATTGATGCATTCTAAATTAATGCCATCTTTAGGATCAGTAGTGCTGTATGATTTTGTGCAATTAACACAAACATATTTTTCAAAATGTAAAGTCCACCAAGAACAAATAATTATATGCGAATTATATTTGAGGAGAATTTGACCAGACAATGTACACACTTAAATAAGCACTTATCTCTGTGGAAGATGGATGTCATGAAACCAAATAAAGATGAAAACCTTAATGATAACTGCCATATAAAAATGCTATCTGATTATGAATATTTTATTTTAAGTTAGAATACAGTTAATGTGGGTTTAGATTCTCTATTCTACATTCCATGTTAAAAGATTTCTTATACTGCATTTGGGTGAGATAAAGCACATCCAACCTCTTAGTGTCTTTTAATTATAATGATTTTTGTCGTAGAAAAGAATATTTCTCATTCCATATTTTTCCTTCAAAAGTGAAAGGCTGATATTTTTCTCTGTTCATGGACTTGTAGTCTCAAAATGTTCTTTTATCTCTAATATTTATTAAACCAGTGTCTCTTAAGTGGATGTATATGGAAATAGGTGAATAGCCCAGACATTAATAAGGAAAGAATTCTAAAAAGGTGGTTAACAACTGAGAAATGTCGCTGAAGGTAATAAAAGGAGAGGGTGTATGGTTGTCAACTGTAAATACTTTATTTATGAATCGCTTGAATCCAAAGTATAGATATCTGTACACTTATTCCATTTACTTAATACTCTCTTATTTTTCAAAATGTGTCCTATCTGCATAGAACCACAGAATCGGACAGCTGACTCTGAATTCTTTCTCCTGGGACTCTCAGATGATCCAGAACTGCAGCCTCTTCTGTTTGGGCTGTTCCTGTCCATGTACCTGGTGACCATGCTCGGGAACCTACTCATTATCATGGCTGTCATCTCTGACTCCGACCTCCACACACCTATGTACTTCTTCCTTTCCAATTTGTCCTTGGCTGACATCAGTTTCAGCACCACTACAGTTCCCAAGATGCTGCTGAACCTCCAGACACACAGCAAGTCCATCACCTGTGCAGGCTGCCTAACTCAGGCTACCTGTTATTCTCTTTTTGGATGTTTAGACAGTCTACTCCTGGCTGTGATGGCCTATGACCGTTTGGTGGCCATTTGTCAGCCCCTACACTACCTGGTCATCATGAGCTCTCTCCACTGTGGCTTTTTGGTCCTGCTGTCATTTTCCATCAGCCTTTTGGACTCCCAGCTGCACTTCTTGATGGTGTCACAACTTAGCTTCTGTGCAGATGTGGAAATCCCTCATTTCTTTTGTGAACCTTCTCAACTCTTTAACCTTGCCTGTTCTGACACCTCCACCAATGACATATTGATCTACTTTATTGGAGCTATCTTTGGTGGTGTTCCACTCTCATGGATCCTTTTCTCTTACTATAGAATTGTGTCCTCCATTCTGAGAGTCCCATCAGCAGGTGGGAAGTATAAAGCCTTCTCTACCTGTGGCTCTCACTTGTCAGTTGTTTGCTTATTTTATGGAACGGGCCTTGGCGTGTACCTCAGTTCAGCTGTCTCATCTTCCCTGAAGAAGGATGCAGTGGCCTCAGTGATGTACACTGTGGTCACCCCCATGCTGAACCCCTTCATCTACAGTCTGAGGAACAGAGACATCAAGAGTGCCCTATGGAGGATGGTCAAAAGAATAGTCTAATCTCTATACCTGTGCTATCATTTTTGTTCATAGACTGGAAAAAGCAGCAATATCAAACAACAGGAAGTTCTGAATATGGCCTTGCCAGTGTGGCTCAGTGGTGGAGTGTTGACCTATGAATCAGAAGGTCATAGTTCGATTCCCAGTCGAAGCATGTTTCTGGGTTACAGGATCAATCCCCGGTGTGGGGCATGCAGGAGGTAGCTGATCAATGATTCTCTTATCTTTGATGTTTCTATCTCTCTCTCACTCCCTCTCTGAATCAGTAAAAATATATTTTAAAAAAGAAATTCTGAATATGTAGTCACATAGCATATACTATGTACCTATATGGCTCTTTGCTGTCTGTTTACATAATTTTTCCTCTTATCACAGCTGTAATGGAATTGGGAGATTAATTTGGACTCCTTACTTAAGTCATAGCTCCTCCAGAATTATGCATAGGACATCAGTATCCCCTTCTCACTTTCCTTATGTACTACCCAAGACTCTTGGTTATGGGCAGTCTTGTTTCAATCATTATAAATAGATACAGATAGATATTTTTGTGAGAGGGTGTTGGGGTAGTAGTGGGTGGAAGATGCAGGGAAAAGAAAAACAAAAGAGGGAGAACTCACAAACATAGACAACAATGTGGTGATTGGAGTGGCAGTGAAGGTGGAAGACTGCATAGAGGGGATAAATGGTGATGGAAAAAAGTAAAAAAAAAATCATAGCTCTCTATTTCTGTTATTTATTCTTTCTATACTTTCCCCAGATTCTTCTCTACTTTTTTATATTTTTGCTCCTTCATCATCATGGTCAGCTTGTTGAGAAAATGGGGTGATTATCTTATTTCTTGCTCCAACCAGAATATCTTGAAATTGAATGGTTTAATAATGTGATAATGTGTTTGAATAAATTCTTATCAACAGGATTTTCCTAGAAAAACTGGGATATGTGATTTTCAATATTCCTTATGATTCTTTTCTCCATTCTAGCTAACATCTCTACATCAATTAGCCCAACATGAAAAGACAAATACTGTATAACTCCACTTATATGAAGCACCTAAAGTAATCACATTAATAAAGACATGAAGTAGAATTTTTGTTTCCAGAGTCTGTGGGAAGAGGGAATGGGGGATTAATGTTTAATTGAGAGATAAAGAGTTTCATTTTGCAAGATGAAAAGAGTTCTGCATCACCTCCTGTGGTCAGCACACATAACAGTGAGTGATCAAACTCCCAGTCTCCAAGTCGAACTCCCAAGGGGACACTTTGCATTTTAGCTCTTTATGTATATAAATAGTTTACACACATAAAATTCATCTATTGATGTAGTTAGTTCAAATATCTTAGTAAATTTTTAGTGTTATGTATTCATTAACAAAATCTAGTTTTACAGTATTTTATCACCTCAAAAATATCTTTTAGCCCACTTACAGTTAATTACCACTTCCACTTTAGCATAGGAAACACATGATTACTTTCTGGCTTTATACATTTTTGTTTTCTACATATTTCATATAAATGGAATCATACAATATGTGGCCCTTTGTATCTGGCTTATTCTATTTGGTGTGTGTTTTATAGGGTTATTCATGTAGAAGTATGTATCAATATTTTATTCATTTTAATTGCAGAATAGGCTCCTATTGAATGTTTATATCACAGTTTGCTTATCCATTTATAGCTGATGAACAGTTAGCTATTTCCAGTTTGCAGATGTTAATAATGCTGATGTGAACATGTGTGCACATTTCATTATCCTGATACACATTTTCATTTGTTTTGGGTAGATAACTTTGACTACAATTACTAGGTCATAAGGAAATTTATGTCTAAATTTTTAAAGAAATTGCCACATTTCTTTTTAAAGTAGTTACACCAGTTTCTCATTTCCATGATGAATTCATGAAGGTTTCATATTTTCCACATCTTCGCCAACACTTAGTATTCATAAAACTGCTAATAGGAGAATGTGCTTGAGTATTAAATAAAAAAATGAGAAGAAACTTAACTGGGAAATATGTTAGGTAAAATTTAAGAGATTCAAGAGTTTGACAATAAGGAAGCTATATGGAACTATGGCTGAGTTACTAAATAGGTTAGATACATAGATGGACATTAGACCATTGAGGTCATTATAACTTTTTCATTTGTTTATACAGCAAATGACATTATTGCTTCTATTCCATCACTAACACCTTCTTCTCCATTCAAAGACTCTCTTGACTAGAAGTTTTTGTGTTAGGTTAATTCTGTCTGAACCTGAGGGAATCTAGGGTGTTCCCCTCACTCCATTTTTATCTGCATCTTCTTTTTCTCAAATCTTCTCAGTCATGGTAGAGCAGTAGTTTTCATCCAGCAGTGGTTTTTTTTTCCAAAACAATATAGCACACATTTGTGTATCATTTGTGACCTTAAGACCACCTATGTAGCAAATATTATAGATTGTCCCACTGATCCTCTTCTAATTAGTGTACCTCATTCACTGTCTTCCATCACAAAAGACCAATAGAAATCATAGAAGAGGTTCTCCCAAAAAACAAGAAAAAGTTGACCAAAATACAAGCAAAATAATCAAATATAAATAAATTGGAGCACATTTAACAGAAAAGCTTCTGCACAGTAATGGAAGCCATTAACCAAATGAATAGGCAAACTAATAGAACAGGAGAAATATTTGCAAATCATATATCTTATTTTGGTTATTATCCAAAATATGTTAAAATCTCACACAACTCAATAGCACAATCCAAACAATCTAATTTAAAAATGGGCAGAGGATCTGAATAGACATTTTTCTGAAGATGACATACAGATGGAGAAGAGGTACATGAAAATTTGATCAGTTCAAGATGGCAGCAGAGCAGGTGCAAGATACCCTCACCTCCTCCCAGGAACAAACTAAAATATAAAACAATCAACCTGAATAACCCATTGAAGACCAGCTGCAGAGAAGTCTTTTAACCAAGAATTTACAGAACAAGCTATATCCAGACTGGTAAAAAAAAGTGTGGAGACATGAAAATGGCTATCCTCCTCAAGCTCCTGGACAGAGGCTGAGGTTCTGGAGGGATATCTCAGCTGCAAAGGTTCCTGCTGAGGATCATGGGGTTCTTAATCCCATGCCAGGTTCTGCAGTCCAGAGAACCAGAGCTGGGAAGAGGTGCACACATAACAAGGGGCTGTGAAAATCAGCAGGGATTCTGTATGCTAGGGAGAGCTGAGAGTTTCACAGATGCCCTCTTAAAGGGCCAATCCACAAATTCTCATTCATAGATATTTGTCGGAAACCAAATATTGTTCTCACTAAATGGATGTAAACAGGAGGCCAGAAGGCTGGTCAACCTTAACTGCTCTGAAAGGTCAGAGCTACTCACTCCCTGTTTAGTTGAAACATTGTTGGCTGAAGCAACCTCTACCTGTTTGTTTCATGTTAATTTCTGTTTTGTTATTTCCTGCCTAAAGGCTGGGGGTGTGTCCCAAAGCCTTAATAAAAGGGAGAAAAAGGCCAGAGCAAGTGGCAGTCCTTTCCACTAGAGGAAGGCTCCCGCTTGGCCCCCCAATATCGCCAAATTAAAGTTTTCTAGTCTCTCATTTCATTTGCGTGTGGCCTTCTTCAGAACCTGAACCCTGAACCGAGAACCCTGAACCATGCGGAACGTGGGAAGGGGCTCCCACATCTATTCACCCTGGTCTGTGGAGAAGGGAGAGCAGATTGGAGTAGAATAATATGAGGAGAGACTGGGGTTTGTGGCTTTGGCAGAGAATTAATGGGATAACAGCTGGGATCCCTGTACTGAGTCACTCTCCTACACTGTAGACACCATCTGTCTAGAGTGGAACATGGGGGAACTCAATAGCTTGTATCCTGTGGACTCATTGTTACCCCACCCTGTGTAGGTCACACCTTGCTGAGGTGTCATCTGCTAGGCTGGAGTAAGAGGTCTGGGAAGAAACCCAAGGTATCAGTGACTGAGTTGTTTGGCCTGGAGGGTGGGACCATACCCTGTGCTTTCCCATGAACTTGACTGGCACCTTCACTGCATAGGACATCCACTGGCCCCACCTTACTAATACTCAGTGGCCTCAACCTTCTGAGCTTGAGCTTCTGACAAAATCTGGTATAGATTGAGTTGTGCGGATCTATTATTTTTCCTTGCAAGCCAAACCAGTGCAGAACCTTTCATTTACACTGCAACATTTGGGTCTATGTGAGCCTGATTAACTTTGCTTGTCTTACCTTGATGACTCCATGAGTCTCCATCCCACCACCAAGGTCTGTGGGCATACGTCAAGAGACAGCTAGTCCACGTATACCCTGGGACTTATGTAGAGTGGCCTGAGACTGAGTATTGGGACCGAGTTTGACCAGCATCAATCTGGTGCACACTACTTATTACTACCTGGTGACTAACTGAGTACCTACTTCATGCAACTCAAGTATTGCAAAACACTCTTTCAGTGACTGAGCCCAACAGGAAGCTGGATATGTGCCTGAGAGGGTCATTTTCAGCACCTAGAAAGGTTCAGAAATCTGGAGAAGGGTTACAAATAAATTAATAAAGAGACTAGACATGAAATATAAATTTGGGATGCATGGGGGAGCCAGGAAAGGCTGAGCTTTAGTAACTAAATTCTCTCTTCAAATCTCTGGACCCAGGGCTTTTTGTTCACACACTAGAGGTCCGGTGCATGAAATTCGTGCACTCTGGGGGCTCCCTCACCTGGCCTGCACTCTCTCACAGTCTGGGAGCCTTCGGGAGATGTCTGATTGATGGCTTAGGCCCATCCACCATGGGGAGCAGGCCTAAGACATCAGTTGGACATCCTTAGTGCTGCTGCAGAGGCAGGAGAGGCTCTCGCCACCACCGCTGCATTCGCCAGCTGTGAGCCCAGCTTCTGGCTGAGCAGTGCTCCCCATATGGGAGCACACTGAACACCAGGGTCAGCTCCTGTATTGAGTGTCCGCCCCCTGGTGGTCATTGCATGTCATCATTCCACTGTTGAGCCTAAACCAGCTCTCTGATATCACATGAGTGGTCCTGGATTATGAGAGGGCACAGACCAGGCCAAGGGACCCAATGGTGCAGAATTGGGGCCAGGGAGGGAAGTGGGAGGTTGGCCAACTGGAGAGGGACTGCGGAAGGGCTCCAGGGTATATCCGGCCTGTCTCACTCAGTCCTGATCAGCCAGACCCCAGAAGCAACGAATCTACTAGTTGGAGCATCTGCTATGTGGTAGTCAGTGCATGTCATAGTGACTGGTTGGCTAGTCGACTTTCTGCCCCCTGGTGGCCAGTGCACATCATAGTGAGTGGTTATGTAGCCTTAGCATATCATAATCATATTACACTTTGATTGGTTGAATGGCTGACCAGACGACCGGACACTTAGCATATTAGGCTTTAATTATATAGAATTTTTGACCTAAAGCAAAGCAAACACACATATCAAAGATAACATTTGGTAAACAGTAAGATTATCAGGTTGGAGGAACTGCCCTCGGCTGTTCAGCTGTTAGGCCAGCAGCAGGTAATAACATGTAGATTTTCAGGTTTGAAGAAATTCTTTCAGCTATTCCAGCAGGCAACAATATGTATCTTCAGCCCTACTGAAGCTTCAAGGTCCACCCACCTTTTGATGTACTTCTTGCATTTATGATCTGCTGGAATTAGCCCCCAGCATGTGCCCCGACTGGAAATTGAACCAGTGACCTCTTGGTGAATGGGCTGATGCTCAACCACACCAGCTGGGTGCCAGATGGATTTTTAAAAATATATTCAGTGTATTTCACCCAAAAGTAACCAAATATACATTCTTTTCAAGTGCATATGTAACAATTTCTAGAATAGACCACATGTTACACACAAAGCAATTCTCAATAAATTTAAGACGATGAAATCACCTCAAGCATCTTCTCTGTCCATATGGTATGAAACTAGAAACCAATTTTATTTTATTTATTTTTATTTTTTAAATTAAATCTTTTTATTCAGATTATTACATTTGTTTCTCTTTTTTCCCCTCCATAGCTCCCCTCCACCCAACTCCCACCCTTCCCTCTGCCCTTAACTCCCTTCCACTGACCTCATCCACAGGTGTATGATTTTTGTCCAGGCTCTCCCTGTACACCCCTCACCCCTTTCCCCCTGAGAATTATCAGTCCACTCCTTTTCTGCGCTCCTGATTCTATTATATTCACCAGTTTATTCTCTTCATCAAAGTTTTAATTCACTTAATTTTTAGACCCACTTGTTGATAGATATGTATTTGTTGTTCACAATTTTTTATCTTTTACTTTTTTCTTCTTCCTCTTCTAAAAGATTACCTTTCAGCATTTCATATAATACTGGTTTAGAGATGATGAACTCCTTTAGCTTTTTCTTATCTGTGAAGCTCTTTATCTGCCCTTCAATTCTGAATGATAGCTTTGCTGGATAGATTATTCTTGGATGTAGGTTCTTGCTATTCATCACGTTGAATATTTTTTGCCACTCACATCTGGCCTGCAACGTTTCTGTTGAGAAGTCAGTTGACAGTCATATGGGTGCTCCCTTGTAGGTAATCAACTGTTTTTCTCTTGATGCTTTTAATATTCTCTGTCTTTTGCTCTTGGTATTTTAATGATGATGTGTCTTGGTGTGGTCCTCTTTGGATTCCTTTTATATGGGGTTCTGTATGCTTCCTGGACTTATAAGTCTATTTCTTTTACCAGATGTGGGAAGTTTTCAGTCATTATTTCTTTAAGTAGGTTTTCAGTATCTTGCTCTCTTTCTTCTTTGGCACCCCCACAATTCTGATGTTGGTACGCTTGAAACTGTCCCAGAGGTTCCTTACATTCATTATCTTCACATTTTTGGATTCTTTTCTCTTCTTGCTTTTCCAGTTGAGTGTTTTCTGATTCTTTATATTTCAAATTTTTTACTTGATTCTTGCCTTTCTCAAGTCTGCTGTTAGGTCTCTGTATATTATTTTTTATTTCAGTCGGTGTATGTTTAATTTCTAGTTGTTCCTTTTCCATCTCTAGTTGGATCTTTTCCATCACTAGTTGGTTCTTTTTCATCTCCTCTTGGGTCTCGCTAACTTGGGTCTCCAACTTGTCTAGGATATTCTTGAAAACCTTATAAGCATGGCTTTGAACCCTATATCCAGTCATTTGTTTTCCTCCATTTCTTTTGTTTGTGATCTCTTTCCTTGTCTCGGCATTTTGACTATGCTGGGAGAACTGTGTTGGATTCAGCCTTATGATACCAGACTTGCAAAACTGCAAAAGCCTCTCTATTGATCTTGGGATGGGTGGAGTCTCAGGGCCTAATGGACCACCTTGCCTTCCAGTCGTCCCCACCCTCCAAGGCCTCTGAGTCTCATGTGACTGGGTAATCACTGGAGTGGTCCCTGTGTTCGCGCGCGCTCGCTCGCTATCTCGCAGTGTCTCTAGACTGCTGCCCCGCTGGCTCCCCTGCGCTCCGGGATCATATGAGTCTGGGTCCCCAGGGTTTTGCCTGAAACTTGGGTTCAGTGGGGTTAGAAGTGCCGCAGTTGGGAGGGTCTGTCTCCCGCTCACTTGTGAAAGCCAGTGGCACAATCAGCAGTCTGTCTTCTGCTCGTAGTGCTGTGCGTGCCACTAGACTTCTGATCTTTTGTGACTCCTCTAAATTTCTGTGCACTTCTCCCTTTTCACAGTCCAAACACCCCCGTATGAGTTTCAGCTGGATCTGGGGTTTAATGTTGTAGGATAAGGGGTTCAATGCCATTGCCAGAGAAAGCCAGCCAGTACTCTGGCACCCTCTCTCTCCACATGCGCGCGTCTCCGTACCTCAGCTTTTTGCAGCTCCTCTGGGTCTCTGTGAGCCCGTCTCTTTCCTTCTAGTTGTAGAATTTCCACTCAGCCAGCTTTTCCATAGATCTGGATGATGTCCATTCTGTCTTTTAGATGTAGTTTTGAAATTGCTGTGTGAGGCAGCAGTGTAGGTGTTTACCTATGCCACCATCTTGGATTCTCCTAGAAACCAATTTTAAAAAACACTGAAAAACAAATGGATATGTGGGGGCTAAATCACATGTTATCAAACAGTGAATAGATTAAAAATGAGATATGGGGAGAAATTGAAAGATACCTTGAAACAAATGAAAATGAGAGCAGAATACCCAACATTTATGGGATCTAGCAAAAGCAGTCCTAAGAGGAAATTCATAGCATGCCTACCTGAAGCAAAAATAAAAATTTCAAATAAACAATATAACTTTACACATAAAGGTACCTGAAAAAGAACAAACAATAAAATCCCTATATGAGTAGAAGAAAGAAAATAACCGAGATCACAGTAAAAATAAAAGAAATGGGGTCTAAAAACAAACAAAACATAAAAATCAATGAAATCAAGAACTGGTTCTTTCAAAAGATAAAGATTGACAATCTTTTACCAGACTCATCATCAACAACAACAAAGAAAGTGGACCCAAGTAAAGAAAGTCAGAAATGAAAGACAAGAAGTAACAACTGACTCCATGGAATTAAAAGAGACAATAAGACAATATTACAGGAGAACCAAGATGGCGGCATAAGATATACATCTGTACGTGCTGTCTCTCGCAACCACACCAAAATTACAACTAAAAGACAAAATAAGTATTCCCCAGAACTACGGGAAAGCTGGCAGTGTGGAAGTTCTATAACTAGAAGGAAAGAAAAAAGTGCATCCAGATCTGGTAGGACATGCAGAGGCTCAGAAAGGCAGAGGTACAGAGACGCTCGTGAATTGGGCTGGCGTGCACTGTTATTTTTTTATTGGGAGGGAGTTACATGTTCTAGACTCTCTGAACTCCAGTTTCTGGTAAGATTCTGGGGACCCAGACTCATACAGGGAGAAACTGGACTGTCTGCCATCGAGTCAGAAAGGGAGGGTGGTTCTCTCTCAGAGTTGCACACTGGAATAATTGTTTACTGAGCTGGGATGAGGGACCCAGGACACTGAACAGAACGCGGCAGAGAGGGCTGACTGGCAGCCATTGCTGTTTGCCACGCCCTAGCCTAGAGATTTCCTGAGACCCGGCCTGCCCAATTTACAAACCCATCCAGCTGTGCCACTACTTTTGCATATGAATGGCCTGCCCTCTGGCAGCTTAACCTAAGAAATTGCAACTGGGTCGGACAACTCCAAAACTTCCAAACTCCAAGCAAAGTGGATAAATCAACTCCAAAACTTCCAAACTCCAGCAAAGAGAAGAAATCTGCAAAGCTCCCTGGAGCTCCTGCCTGGTGGCCTCAGACACTAGCTGACTTGCACCTCTTTGGAGATCAAGGAACCAGTGTACCTAGAGGTCAGTGTGAGATGACACCAGATTTCAACTCCTCACATACATAAGTGACACACTCAAGAGGCAGGCTTGGTGACCACCAAAGCCCCACTGCAGCAAGTTCTGCCCCATAGGGGTATCTCCAGCACAGCAGTTCTTCCATTAATAGACACAGGTAATCCTCACAGTCAATTGGCCTGGAGGTCAATTTCTCCCAGTGTACCAATAGCAATCAAGGCTTAACTACAACAAGACTGTGAACCCAGCCCACAAAGGGGTGCACCAAGAGTGTCCACCTCAGGTGATTGGGGAGGTGGAGCTACTGGGCCTAAGGACAACTAGAACACAAAGCCACTACATCAACACTGGGAAACAGCCAAAATGTGGAGACCAAGAAACATGTCATGAATGAAAGAAATGGAGGAAAGCAAATTACTGGACATAGAGTTCAAAACCACATTTATAAGGTTACTCAAGAATCTTCTACAAACCGCCAACAAACTTATTGAGACCTCTGAGAAACTTAGTGAGACCTTCAAGGATTTTAATGAGAATGCCAAAAAAAAAAAAAATGGAAAAGGACCAGTCAGAAATTAAGCATGCACTGTCTGAAATAAATAGCAGACTAGAGGACCCAAAGAATCAAACCAAAGATCTGAAATATGAGGAAGCAAAAAACACCCTAACAGAAAAAACAAAAGAAAAAAGAGTCCAAAAATGTGAAGATAGTGTAAGGAGCCTCTGGGACAACTTCAAGCGTACCAACATCAGAATTATGGGAGTGCCAGAAGAAGAGAGAGAGCAAGATACTGAAAACCTATTTGAAGAAATAATGACTGAAAACTTTCCCTACCTGGTGAAAGAAATAGATTTACAAGTCCTGGAAGCACACAGAACACCAAACAAAAAGAATCC
The DNA here is from genome assembly GCA_011751065.1 of Lasiurus cinereus. Taxonomy (NCBI): domain Eukaryota; kingdom Metazoa; phylum Chordata; class Mammalia; order Chiroptera; family Vespertilionidae; genus Lasiurus; species Lasiurus cinereus. The sequence continues at coordinate 6,578,646 of JAAGEH010000343.1, read as the reverse complement.
AACGAGGACACATCATAATTAAAATGCCAAGGACAAAAGACAAAGAGAGAATTTTGAAAGCAGCAAGAGAAAAACAGTTAGTTACCTACAAGGGAGTACCCATATGACTGTCAGCTGATTTCTCAACAGAAACTATGCAGGCCAGAAGGGAGTGGTTGGATATATTCAACATGATGAATAACAAGAACCTACAACCAAGAGTGCTCTACTCAGCAAAGTTATCATTCAGAATTGAAGGTCAGATAAAGAGCTTTGCAGATAAGAAAAAGCTAAAGGAGTTCATCACCACCAAACCAGGGTTATGTGAAATGCTGAAGGGTTTTCTTTAAGAAGAGGAAGAAGAAAAAGGTAAAAGATAAAAAATTATGAACAACAAATACACATCTATCAACAAGTGAATCTAAAAATTAAGTGAATAAAAAAATCCAATGAACAGAATAAACTGGTGATATAATAGATTTAGGGCATAGAAAGGGAATGGACTAACAATTCTCGGGGGAAAGGGAGTGTGAGGGGTGCAGAAAGAGATTGGACAAAAATCTTACACTATGGATGAGGACAGTGGTGGGGGGGAGTAAAGGTATGGTGTGTGTGGGAAAATCAGGTGGA
>JAAGEH010000343.1:6548730-6577937 GCA_011751065.1 Lasiurus cinereus | reverse complement strand
TGGGGGGGGGGAAGAGGAATATCTGTAATAAACTGAATAATAAAGATTTATTAAATAAAAAAAGAAAAAAGGACAATATTACAAACAACTGTATGGCAACAAATTAAACAATCTGGATGACATGAATAAATTCATAGAAACATACCATCTTCTAAAACTGAATAAGGAAAAATATGGAAATCTAAATAGACAAAAGTAATGAAATTGAAGCAGTAATAAGAAAAGCTCTCAACAAACAAAAGTGCTGGAACTGATGGCTTCATAAATGAATTTCACCACACATTTAAAGAAAAACAAACACCTAACCTCAAACTATTCCAAAAACATCAAGAGGAGGGAAGACATTGAAGCTCATTTTATAATACCAGGATTATCTTAATTCCAAAAGCATTTAATGACATTACAAAGAAATAAAAAAAATTATAGAAATATCTCTTATGAACATAGATGTTAAAATCCTTAACTAAATATTACCCAGCTGAACCTAGCAAGACATTGAAAAGTCCATGTGGGATTTATTCCAAGGATACAAGGTAGATACAATAAATAAAACAGTGTGTTACATCACACAAATGAAATAGGCTATAAAAATCACATGATCATATGAATAGATAAAGAATAAAACATTTGATAAAATCCAACACCCATCTATGACATAAACTCTCAGCAAAGTGGAATAGAGGGAACATACCTCAAGACAATAAAGGCTATATATGACCAAACCAGAGCCAACATTATACTCAACAGACAAAAACTAAAAGTGTTTCCCTGAAGATCAGGAAGAAGACAGGGATGTGCACTTTCACCAGTCTTATCAGCATAGTACTGTAAGTCCTACTTATAGCAATCAGACAAGTAGCGGAAATAAAAGACATCTGAATTGGAAAGGAAAATGCAAAATTGTATTTGCTGATGACATGATACTGTATTTAGAGAAACCTAAGGATTCCACCAAAAACACCACTAGAACTGTTAAATAAATGCACTAAATTAGAAGGGAAAAAATAAATATTTAGAAATCAGTTGCATTTTTATATATTAACAATGAACTTTTAGAAAGGAAAATGAAGAAAACAATCTGATTTACAATTGCATAAAAAATCCCTAAGAATAAATTTAACCAAGGATATAAAAGACCTCTACTCAGAAAATTGAGATACTTAAGAAAGAAATTGAAGGAGATACAAATAAATGAAAGCATATACCGTGTTTTGGGGTAAGAAGAATTAACATCATTAAAATGTCCAAATTACCCAAAACAATGTATAAATTCAACATTATTCTTATCAAGATACCAATGGCATAGTTCACAGAACTAGAACAAATGTTTCCAAAATGTATATGGAAGCACAAAAGACCCCAAATGGATAGAACAATCTTGATAAAGAAGAACAAAGTTAAAAGAATCATGCTACCTAATATAAAATTATACTGCAAGGCTATAGTAATCAAAACAGCATGATAAAAACAAACAAAAAGATCAATGAAACAGAATAAAGAGCTTAGAAGGAAACCCATGCCGTTATGGTCAATTAACAGCTGACAAACAAGGCAAGAACATATAACAGAATAAAGATCTATTCAAAAATGGTGTTGAAAAAATTGGACAGATAACTGCAAAAAAACAAACAAAAAACAGACCTCCTTCTTATATTGTGCAGAAGAATAAACTGAAAATTAATTAAAAACTTTAATTTCAGACAAAAACCATAAAAATCCTTGAAGAAAATTAGTGACTTTGAGCATGTTTTCATGTGTCTCTTGGCCTTTCTTCTGTCTTCTTTCACAAAGATTCTATTTAGGACTGTTGCCCATTTTTTTAATTGGATCATTTATCTTCCTTTTATTCAGTTGTATAAGTTGGCTGTAGATGTTGGAGATTAAATCATTATCAGTGATAACGTTTGCAAATATGTTCTCTCATACAGTGAGCTTTCTTGTCGTTTTGTTGATGGTTTCTTTTGCTGTGAAAAAGCTTTTTATTTTGATGTGGTCCCATTTGCTTATTTTCTCTTTAGCTTCCATTACCCTAGGAACAACATTAGTGAAGAAGTTCCTTCAAAATATGTCTGAGATTTTGCTGCCTATGGATTCCTCTAGTATTTTTATGGTTTCCCGTCTCATGTTTAAGTCCTATATCCATTTTGAGTTTATTTTTGTGTACGATGGTCTAGTTTCATTTTTCTGTATGTATCTGTCCAATTTTCCCAACACCATTTATTGAAGAGACTGTCTTGACTCCATTGTATGTTCATGCCTCCTTTGTCAAATACTAATTGAGCATAGTGGTTTGGGTAATATCTGGATTATCTATTCTATTCCATTGGTCTATATGTCTGTTCTTGTGCCAGTACCAGGCTGTTTTGAGAATAGTGTCTTTTTAATACAGCTTGATATCTGATATTGAGATCCCACTTACTTTATTCTTCTTTCTCAGGATTTCTGTGACTATTCAGGGTCTTTTGTTGTTCCACATGAATCTTTGAAGAGTTCTAGGTATGTGAAATATGCAGTTGGCATTTTAATGGGGAGTGCATTAAATCTATAAATTGCTTTGGGTAGTATGGACACTTTAATGATGTTGATCCTCCCAATCCATGAGCATGGTGTGCTCTTCCATCTGTTTAATGTCTTTCTCTATCTCTTTTTTCAGCATCCTATATATTTTTTTCATATAGAACTTTTACCTCCTAAGTTAAGTTAATTCCTAGGTACAGTGGTATCTCGAGATACGAGTGCCCTAACATATGAGATTTCTGAGATACAAGCTGTCGAGCGAGTGATTTTTGCTTTGAAATACGAGCAACATTTGAGATAGGAGTAATCTCGCGGATCGGCCGGCTGCACACAACCTACCAGGTTACCGCGACTCGAGCTTCTCATAGTTTTCCATGCCTCAAGGTTACGGAACGAATTAAACTCGTATCTCGAGGTACCACTGTATTTTAATTTATTTTGGTGCGATGGTAAATGAGATTGCTTTTTTTTAGCCTCTTTTTCTGTGAGTTCACTATTGGTGTATTGAAATGCTATAGATTTCTTGGCATTAATTTTGTGTCCTGGTACAGTGCTGAATTCATTTATTAAGTCTATTAGTTTTTTGATGGAGTCTTTTGGTTTTTTTATGTATAATATCATGTCATCTGCAAATCAGGACAATTTTACTTCTTTTCCAATTTGGAAGCCGTTTATTTCTTCTTCTTGTCTAATTGCAATGGCTAATACTTCCAATACTATGTCAAACAGGAATGGTGAGAGTGGGCATCCCTGTCTTGTTCCTGTTCTTAGGGGAAATGGTTTTAATTTTTGCCCATTGAGTATGTTATCTGTGGCTTTTATTGTGTTGAGGTATGATCCTTCTATTCCCACCTTGTTGGGAGTTTTTATCAAGAAAGGATGTTGGCCCTAACCGGTTTGGCTCAGTGGATAGAGCGTCGGCCTGTGGACCAAAGGGTCCCAGATTAAATTCCGGTCAAGGGCATGTACCTTGGTTGCGGGCACATCCCCAATGGGAGGTGTGCAAAAGGCAGCTGATCGATGTTTCTAACTCTCTATCCCTTGTCCTTCCTCTCTGTAACAAATCAATAAAATATATTTTTTTAAAAAAAAAGAAAGAAAGAAAAAAAGAAACGGTGTTGGATTTTGTCAAATGCTTTTTCTGCATCAATTGATATGTGTGATTTTTATCTCTCAATTTATTTATATGATGTATCACATTTATTGATTCGCAGATATTATACCATCCTTGCATTCCTGGGATAAATCCTACTTGGTCATGGTGTATAATCTTCCTGATGTACTGCTGGATCCAATTTGCTAGAATTTGTTGAGGATTTTGGCATCTATGTTCATGAGAGATATTGGCCTGTAATTCTCATTCTTTATCTGCTTTTGGTATTAGGGTGATGCTGGCTTCATAAAAGGAGCTTGGAAGTGTTCCTTCTTCTTGAATGTTTTTGAATAGTCTGAGGAGAATAGGTTTTAATTCTTCCTTGAATGTTTGATAAAACTCCCCTATGTAGCCATCTGGCTCGAGGCTTTTTTTTGCTGGAAGCTTTTTGATGACTGGTTCAATTTCTTTCATAGTTATTGGCCTATTGAGCTGTTTAGAGTCTTCCTGGTTGAGTTTTGGAAGGTTATATTTTTATATGAATATGTCAATTTCCTCCAGGTTGTCCAGTTTGTTGGAATACAGTTGTTCATAGTGTATTTTAATGATCCTTTGTATTTTGGTGGGGTCTGTTATTATTTCACCTCTTTCATTTCTGATTTCATTTATTTGGACCCTCTCTCTTTGCTTCTTCATGAGCCTAGCTAGAGGTTTATCAATTTTTTTTTATCCTTTCAAAGAACCAGTTCTTGATTTTGTTGATCATTTGTATTGTTTCTTTGGTCTCTATGTCATTTATCTCTGCTCTGATCTTTATTATTTTCTTCCTCTGCTTACAGTTGGCTTTTATTGTTGTTTTTATTCTAGCTCTTTATGTTGTAGGATTAGTAATTTATTACCATTGTTTCTAATTTTTCGCAGTGGGCTTGTAGAACTATGAACTTCCCTCTCAAGACTGCTTTCACTATGTCCCATACATTTTGGATTGTGTTTTCATTGTCATTTGTTGTCATGATGTTTTTTTATTTCTTCCTTGATTTCCCTGGTTACCCAGTCATTGTTTAATAGCATGCTGTTTAATTTCCATGTGTTTGATTTCTTTGGATTGTTTTTATTGTAGCTGATTTCCAGTTTTATGCCACTGTGGTTAAAGAAGATGATTGATATGATTTCTATCTTCTTGAATTTGAAGAGATTGTGCCCATGACCTAACACATGATCTATCTTTGAAAATGACCCATGTGCACTAGAGAAGAATGTATATTCTGGGGTTTTGGGGTGAAATGCTCTGAAGATGTCAATTAATTCCATCTGGTCTAGTTAGTCTTTTAGGATTGATGTTTCTTTGCTGATTTTTTGTTTAGAGGATTTGTCCAATGGTGACAGTGGGGTATTAAAGTCTCTTACTATGATTCTATGATTTTATTGCTGTCAATCTCTCCCTTATTATCCTCCAAGAGTATTTTTATGTATTTAGGTGCTCCTATATTGGGTGCGTATATGTTTAACAGAGGTATTTCTCTTTGTTGGATTGTTCCCTTTAGTATTATGAAGTGGACTTCTTTATCTCTTGTTATGTCCTTCATTTTGAAATCTAATTTGTCAGATATAAGTATTGCAACCCGAGCTCTTTTTTCATTTCCATTTGACTGAAATACCATCTTCCACCCCATTCACCCTCAATCTGTGTGCATCTCTTTTCCTGAGGTGGGTTTCTTGTAGACAGCAGATATATGGATCATGTTCTCTCATCCAATTGGTTACCCTATGTCTTTTGATTGAAGCATTTAATCCATTTACATTTAAAGTTATTATTGATAGGTACTTATCTGTCGCCATTTTTAGTCTTTACCCAAGAGTTCCTTCTTCGCTTCCTATTTCTTTTTATTACAGTAGACCCTTTAACATTTCTTGCATTGCTGGTTTGGTGGTAATATATTCCTTTTTTGGTAATATATTCCTTTCTTGAATTGCTGGTTTGGTGGTAATATATCCTTTTTTGTCTGTGAAGCTTCTGATTTCACCTTCAATTTTGATTGAGAGTCTTGCAGGGTAGAGTATTCTTAGATTCAGACCCTTGTTTTGCATGACTTTGTATATTTCATTTCATTCCCTTCTGGCCTGATGAGTTTCCGTTGAGAAATCAGTAGCTAGTCTTATGGGGGTTCCTTTGTAGGTAACTTTCTGTTTCTCTCTGCCCGCTTTTAAGATTCTTACTTTGTCATTGGTGTTTGCCAATTTAATTATAATGTGTCTTGGTGTCAGTTTTTTGGGGTTAATTTTGCTTGGGACTCTGTGAGCTTCTTGGATTTGTGTGGGTTTTTTCTTTCCTATATTGGAGAAATTTTCTGTCATTATTTCTTCAAACAGGTTCTCTAATCCTTCTTCAGTTTCCACTGTTTCTGGAACCCCAATTATGCCGATGTTGTTTTGTTTTGTGTTATCCCAAAGTTCCCTTAGGCTCTCCTCTTAACTTTTTAACTTTTTTTTTCTAGAAGCGGCTGTACTTGTGTAGTTTTTCCTACCATGTCTTCTAGTTCACTGATGCGGTCCTCTGCTTCTTCTAGTCTACTTTTGATGCTTTCTATTGAGTTCTTTATAGCAGTGATGTCATTTTTCATTTCTTCTTGATTATTCTGCATTTCTTGCTTCTTCATCTCCTCTTGGCTCTTACTCAGATTGTTGATTTTGTCTTCCATTCTTTTCATCCATCTTATGATCATTTCTCTGAACTCTTTCTCTGGTAGGCTTATTTCTGGTTCTATTTCATTTACTTCCTTTTCTGGTGATACCTGCCTTTCTGTTGTATGTGTGCTATTTCTTCTTCTGCCCATGGTCTTTCTTCTCCGGGTATCTGGTTATGTAGTTCTCTCTCCTACATTGATTCAAAGGCACAAACTACAAAACGACTAGATACAACAGACAAGGCACTGATCAGAAATGTATTCACGATGTTAATAATCACAAATAAGGTTACCACCAATGAAAGACAAATTAGAAGTAAGTAGATAAAGAAGAAGAGCAAAATGAGGAAAAAAGAAAAGAAAGAAGTGCCAAAATCAAATTGGGAGAGGAAGAACTAAATAAATAAATATATAAATGATCAAAAAATAAAATAAAATAAAAAAATAAAAAGGGGAGGAAGAAGAAGAAAAGAGAAAGAGAAAAAAAGTCAGAGAGAAAAGAAAGAGTATAAGAGAGAAAAGGGAAACAAAATATAAATGTCATGAGAAAACTCCAATAGAACAGTCAATAATCCCAATAAATGCTGGCAACCAGTACCTGGAGATTAATACAAATTACAAATAACAACTGGTATCCAGGGAGGCAAGGGAAAAGAGAAGTAAAAAACAAAGCAAAACAAAGCAAACAAAAAGCTAAATAAAACAATTTCACAAAATAAGCTAAAACAATTTCACAAAAACATACAAAAAATTGATATAATCACTGTTCAGGCAAACAGCAACATAGGACATAGAGAAAAACAAATTAATTTTATTTTATTAATTTTTTATACATATCTCCCCATTGCCCCCCTCCCTCCCAGGCATAACCCAACCTCCCAGTGTCTATGTTCATTGGTAATGCTTATATGCATGCATAGAAGTCCTTTGATTGGTCTCTTATCTACCTCACCTAACTTTAATCTTCCTGCTGTAATTTCACAGTCTGTTTGAAGCTTTACTGCCTCTGTATCTATCCTTTTGTTCATCAGTTTATAATGTTCTTTATTATCCACAAATGAGTGAGATCATGTGATGCTTCTCCTTCATTGACTGGCTTATTTCACTAAGCATAAGGCTGTCCAGTTCCAACCAGGTTGCTGCAAATGGTAAGAATTCCTTCTTTTTAATGGCAGCATAGAATTCCATTGTGTAGATGTACCACAGTTTTCTGGTCCACTCATCTGCTGATGGGCACCTAGGCTGTTTCCAAATTGTAGCTATTGTAAATTGTGCTGCCATGAACATAGGGGTGCATAAATCCTTTCTGATTGGTGTTTGTAATTTCTTAGGATAAATTCCTAAGAGTGGGATTACAGGGTCAAATGGGAGATCCATTTTTAGATTTTTGAGGAAGCTCCATACTCTTCTCCACAGTGGCTGCACCAGTCTGCATTCCCACCAACAGTGCACAAGGGTTCCTTTTTCTCCACATACTCGACAACACTTGTCGTTTGTTGATTTGTTGATGATTGCCATTCTGACCGGTATAAGATGGTATTGCATTGTCATTTTGATTTGCATCTCTCGGATGATTAGTGACTTTGAACATGTTTTCATGTGTCTCTTGGCCTTCCTTCTGTCGTCTTTTGAAAAGGTTCTGTTTAGGTCTGTTGCCCATTTTTTTATTGGATCATTTATCTTCCTTTTTGTCGGAAACCAAATATTGTTCTCACTAAATGGATGTAAACAGGAAGCCAGAAGGCGGGTCAACCTTAATTGCTCTGAAAGGTCAGAGCTAATTACTCACTGTTTTGTTGAAACATTATTGGTTGAAGCAACCTCTATGTTTGTTTCTTGTTAATTTCTGTTTTTGTTATTTCCTGCCTAAAGGCTAGGGGCGTGTCCCAAAGCCTTAATAAAAGGGAGAAAAAGGCCAGAGCAAGTGGCAGTCCTTTCCACTAGAGGAAGGCTCCCGCCTGGCCCCCCAATATCGCCAAATTTATGCTTTCTAGTCTCTCATTTCGTTTGCGTGCGGCCTCCTTCAGAACCCAAACCCTGACCCGGGAACTCTGAACCACGCGGGACGTGGAAAGAGGTTCCCACATCTGGCGCCCATCAGGGACTGCGGAAAAAGGTGCTCACATCTGGTGCCTGACCGCGGGACGTCTGGAGAAGGTATTATTCGCCTAAGAGCGAAGGAAGGAAAATTCACCAAGGAAAATGGTGAGGGAAGATTCACCTAGGAAAAGATGAGGGGAATTCAACGTACGCAAAGCCCACGGATTAACTGCAGAGTCGCGATCTGTAAGTAGCGTGGGAACGTCTTTTGCAGCCAGGCTAATGGGGAAGAATTCGGTTATAAATATAAAGTAAACTGTATTATAGAATTTTGGTTTGCAAGCTTAGGTAATGTGGTTTCTTGTTCAAATTAAAATCTTAGTTTGCATTTGGAATCTGAAATCTGTAATAAATGAAACTCCACTGCTGAAACTGCCTCTGGTGTGGAGAAATTCAAAGGTCGCAGGAGAGGGCAAGGCTCTCTGCTCTTCTGCAATGAGATTACTTAAGGTTTCACTTAAAAATTATAAGAGAAATCTCAGGGAAATGCTAATCTTGGCCAAATTAGGTGCTAGTTATTACTTCGGAAAGCGAAAAAGAAAGAAAAAATTTAAGATCTGTCTTTATCTTTTAAGCATGAAAAGAAATTAGGCCAGATCTGTTAGAGATGCTTTCCTCCCTGAAGTAAGCAGGATGTGGAGGAAGAGAGACACTGTGGAATCCAGTATGAAAGTCCACTCTCCCAGTATACTAATCCAAAGTCTCCTTTCTCGCCATGAAAAAGTTTTAAAAATTTAGAGATGTGTCTGGAATTTCTGTACTCGTGAGGAGAGAAGCCCGGCTTAAAAAGAAATGCGCGCAATTGTCCACCTTTTTGGACATATTAGACAGGGTTTTAAGCTCGAATCTCTCCGCAAAAGCTGCAGAAAAAGAAAAACCAGAACTGGTCTTTATTTTTTAAGAAAAATGGCGTAAAGGAACCAAAAGGAGATGATTTTGTGTTAATCAAAGTTTTCAGCTAAATGCAAATTAAATTGTGAGAAAATAAAATAAACTTTCTCTAATAATTAGGAATTCAAAATACATTGTTGATTGGTCTAATAAAGAAGGATTAATTCTGTGATTCCCAACTGACAGTTTAAAAATATAATTGATATCTTAAGATAATTATAAAAAATATTATAATCTTTAAATCATATATGAATATATATATTTGATGGTTTTTTTCCATGTTAAAATTTCAAGGCTTTAACAGAGATGATTCTTGTAAAGCTCCATGGGCCCAGAGTAATACAAGAAATTTGTTCTCTCTTTTTAAAGGACATCTTAAATTTAACCGATCTAATATACTTGAAATTTCATGGAAAGCTTTATCAAATAAGAATTAATAACTATATTTTAAATGTTGTGAAGGTTTTGGCCTCTAAGAAGGACACAAGGTAGCACTCTAGGGAGAGGCATAAACATTCAGCCTCTGAGAGATCCAGTCTCTCCGTGTCCTAGATGTCAGAGAGGTAACCATTGGGCAAGACAGTGTAAATCAAAATTTCATAGAAATGGGCAGTCTCTAAATCAAGATACAGGGTATAGTCAACCGCCGGGAAACGGCCAGAGGGGTGCCCCCCAACCCCGTTATTAATAGGAGAAACCTGCCCTGCAAGGCCCACAGTGGATTCCCTCATTCGAAAAACTCCAGGAAGCGCAGGCCTGGATCTTAACAGCACTACCATAACAGTCACTTTGACTCCTGATATTGCTCTGCAAGCTATTCCTACAGGAATTTGGGGTCCTATGTCACCAGGAGCATGGTAAAGAGGACAGTACAGACACCTAAGAACGTACTTCTTGCAGTACCAACAGTTACCAGCTGTACGGTAATATTTCCTGGGGCAATGGGGAAGTATTTTTGACTTATATTCCTGACCCTTCATGGGTAAGAACTGTTAGGTATACTGATTCTCCTGTTTCTTGTAGTCTCTAAGAGGGGCAACATTTGTGGCTTGTTAATCAGACATAACCATTTACTAAATTTGCTTTGATTTTTAAATTGAGATACCTACTTTAATTAATAAATTAGCTTTTTAAATAAAAATCAAAAGTTTTCAGCTAAATAAAGAGCCAATATTTTTGTAAGCAATTTGATTAAGTATTCTAATTAAGTAACTAAGACCTTGTCTATACAAAAAGAAATTGATAGCCAGTTTAAAATTGAATTGCCATGGCCTAGAACAAAAGAATTTCCTTACATAATATTATTCTACAATGTCATTATAATTTTTTTGACAAATATCCCAAACAAACTTACAATCTAATTCTCTGAATATTTGGTAGCAATTTAAAAAAAATAACATAAAAGGAATTAAGGCAGTGAGAAGGCACTTGAGCGTTCTATATTGGCTTTTCTTGCTCTTTTTGCCAAGAAGGACCCTCCCACAGCTGTCACCTGAGCTTTCTGTTCATGCTGAGGTTGAAGCCTAGTGTTGGCTGGTGCCATGAATCTGTCTCTCACCCAGTGGTGTGAGCTGGGCCCTTCCTGGAGAAGAAACCTGGGTTCCCCAAGATATGTGATCAGTGCTGGGACCCTGCCAGCAGGCGAGGGGATCCCAAGGCAGGTACTGGGCGTGGAGGCCACAAGGGCATCGGCTACCAAGGAGACGGAACTGAACCTCACATCAACCTGCTTGGCCCCGGAGGATGGCTGGTTAGCCAGAGACAGGCAACTGGAACTTATACGTTACACCGACCACCGCCTAAGCCAGGAACTGGGCCTTATGCCGCCCTGCTTTCCAATGACGGGTAAGGTGGGTTGGTACCGTATGGTAGTTCCTGACCTAAGACAGGCACAGTCGCAGAGGGGCCATCAGGAAAAAACTTGGGGATCAACAGAGGTTGATCCTCACCCCCCAACATTGCAGAGGGAGGTCTCCTGCCCCATGGCTGCTTCACTTCCCACATCCAGCTCCCATCGGGACCCAGGTGACAAGACAGAGACTTGGCCCAGCTCCGTTCGGGACACAAATGACAGACAAAGATTTGGTGCAGCTCAGATCGGGACCCAGCAACAGACAGACTTGGCTAACAGCTGCCCTATATTGTAACTCCCACTTAACACCAGGAATGCTCAGGGCCTACTCAAGAATGCAAATACTCCTTTCCACTAATATTTACAGGATAAAACTAAGATTGTTGTTAGAATATTAAATTTAATAATAAAATAGTAGTAAAATTTTCAAATTAATTTAATTGGTTAATTGAAATAGGTGAATATTCAAGAAAATTTAATTGTACTGGAAAACAGTTGTTCCTAAAGTATTAACTTAAATTTCTATTGGTAGTTCATTGCATGGTAAAATTACTCAACATGCAATAAACATAAAGCAGTCATATTTGCATTATAAAACATTTTCCAAAAGCATCATAATTACATAAAAAGGGGGGATAGTACAGTAATATTGTGTAAGAAAAAAGCATCCTGTAAGCAAATTACTTCTAAAAAATTTTTTTACTTAACAGCAAGACACCCATGAAAAACATGCATAGTATTAAAATAAGCCAAAGGAAAATCATTTGGGCAAAAATAAAAAGGATCTAAAGTCAAATTTATAGAAAAAATTCCTTTACTAACTTTTGGTCGAGAATGTTTATATATTTTCAGAAAAACAGCTCCAAGACCATGTGAATTCCTACAACAGAGAATGCTCCAGCTATGAAGACGAGAGGAGAAGCAGTCCAGAGATGGAAGATGCTGACGACACCTTGCCATCCTAACAGTCAGCAGCAGTGCATCGATGCAGATTGCCCAGGACCAAACCAGAGAGGGTCAGACCTGCATTGCCACCATTTGTCCACCATCCAGAACTGAAATATCATTGCTAATACGTACATTCAAAAAACTGTTGGACATTGAAACTGGGACTCAAAGGACTGTTGGTCCAGAAAGAAAGATACTATAGACTTATTCATTCACCTCTTAGCATAGCCATTGTTGCTTGTCTTATTTTTTGTTCTTAATATTTATTTCTAGTCTGTAGGTTTAAGATTTTTTGGAGGAAAAGAAAACGGGGGAGATGTCGGAAACCAAATATTGTTCTCACTAAATGGATGTAAACAGGAAGCCAGAAGGCGGGTCAACCTTAATTGCTCTGAAAGGTCAGAGCTAATTACTCACTGTTTTGTTGAAACATTATTGGTTGAAGCAACCTCTATGTTTGTTTCTTGTTAATTTCTGTTTTTGTTATTTCCTGCCTAAAGGCTAGGGGCGTGTCCCAAAGCCTTAATAAAAGGGAGAAAAAGGCCAGAGCAAGTGGCAGTCCTTTCCACTAGAGGAAGGCTCCCGCCTGGCCCCCCAATATCGCCAAATTTATGCTTTCTAGTCTCTCATTTCGTTTGCGTGCGGCCTCCTTCAGAACCCAAACCCTGACCCGGGAACTCTGAACCACGCGGGACGTGGAAAGAGGTTCCCATACCTTTTATTAAGTTGTATAAGTTGGCTGTAGATTTTGGAGATTAAACCTTTATCAGTGATAACATTTGCAAATATATTCTCCCATACAGTGATCCTTCTTGTCGTTTTGTTGATGGTTTCTTTTGTTGTGCATAAGCTTTTTATTTTGATGTAGTCCCATTTGTTTATTTTTTCTTTAGCTCCCATTGGTCTATATGTCTGTTCTTGTGCCAGTACCAGGCTGTTTTGAGAACAGTTGTTTTGTAATATAGCTTGAAATCTGGTATTGAGATCCCACCTACTTTATTCTTCTTTATCAGAATTGCTGTAGCTATTCATGGTCTTTTTTGTTCCAGATGAATCTATGAAGAATTCTTTCTAGTTCTGTGAAATATGTCTTTGGTATTTTAATGGGTAGTGCATTGAATCTATAGATTGCTTTGGGTAGTATGGACATTTAATGATGTTGATTCTCCCAATCCATGAGCATGGTATGCTCTTCCATCTGTTAACATCTTCCTCTATCTCTTTTTTCAGTGTCCTGTAGTTTTCTACATGTAGGTCTTTTACCTCTTTAGTTAGGTTTATTCCTAGGTATCTTAATTTTTTTGGTGCTTTGGTAAATGGGATTGCTTTTTTAGTTTCTCTTACTGTAATTTCACTATTAGTGTATAGAAATGCCACAGATTTCTTAGCATTCATTTTGTATCCTACTACATTGCCAAATTCATTAATTAAGTCAATTAGTTTTGGAATGGAGTCCTTTGGGTTTTTTATGTACAATATCAAGTCATCTGCAAATAAGGACAGTTTTACTTCTTCTTTTCCAATTTGGATGCTTTTATTTCTTCTTCTTGTCTAATTGCAATGGCTAATACTTCCAGTACTATGTTGAACAGGAGAGGTGAGAGTGGGCATCCCTCTCTTGTTCCTGTTCTTAGGGGAAATGGTTTAATTTTTGCCCATTGAGTACGATGTTACCTGTGGGTTTATCATATATGGCTTTTATGATTTTGAGGTATGCTCCTTCTATTCCCACTTTGCTGAGAGTTTTTATCAAGAAAGGGTGTTGGATTTTATCAACTGCTTTTTGTGCATCAATTGATAGGACTATGTGATTTTTATCTTTCAATTTGTTTATGTGATGTATCATGTTTATTGATTTGCGGATATTGTACCACTCCTGCATTCCTGGGATGAATCCTACTTGGTCATGGTGTATGATATTTCTGATGTACTGCTGGATCCGATTTGCTAGAATTTTGTTGAGGATTTTGGCATCTATGTTCATGAGAGATATTGGCCTATAATTCTCTTTCATTGTGTTTTCTTTATCTGTTTTTGGTATTAGGGTGATGCTGGCTTCATAGAAGGTGTTTGGAAGTGTTCTTTCTTCTTGAATGTTTTTCAATAGTGAGGAGGATAGGTTTTATTTCTTCCTTGAATGTTTGGTAAAACTCTCCTGTGTAGCCATCTGGTCCCGGGCTTTTATGTGCTGGAAGCTTTTTGATGACTGCTTCAATTTCTTCCATAGTTATTGGGCTATTGAGATGTTTAGATTCCTCCTCATTGAGTTTTGGGAGGTTATATTTTTCTAGGAAAATGTCCATTTCTTGCAGGTTGTCCAGTTTGTTGGAATAGAGTTGTTCATAGTATTTTTTAACAATCCTTTGTATTTCCACAGGGTCTGTTGTTATTTCTCCTCTTTCATTTCTGATTTTGTTTATTTGGGTCTTCTCTCTTTGCTTCTTGGTGAGCCTAGCTAGAGGTCCATCAATCTCGTTTATCCTTTCAAAGAACCAGCTCTTGGTTTTGGTGATCTTTTGTATTGTTTCTTTGGACTCCAAGTTGTTTATCTCTGCTCTGATCTTTACTACTTCCTTCCTTCTGCTTACACTGGACTTTTCTTGTTGCTCTCGTTCCAGCTCTTTGAGTTGTATGATTAGGTAAATTATTACGATCATTTCCAGTTTTTTGTAGTAGACTTGTAGGGCTATGAACTTACCTCTCAAGACTGCTTTCACTGTGTCCCATAAATTTTGTATTGTTGTGTTGTCATTGTCATTTGTTGCCATGATTTTTTTATTTCGTCCTTGATCTCTCTGGTTACCCAGTCATTGTTTAATAGCATGCTGTTTAGTCTCCATGCATTTGATTTCTTTCTATTGTTTTTATTATAGTCCATTTCCAGTTTTATGCCACTGTGGTCTGAGAAAATGCTTGATATGATCTCTATCTCCTTGAATTTGAAGAGAAACTTTTCTTATGACCCAACATATGATCTATCTTTGAAAATTACCCATGTGCACTAGAGAAGAATGTATATTCTGTGGCTTTGGGGTGAAATGTTCTGAAGATGTCAATTAATTCCATCTGGTCTAGTGTGTCATTTAGGATTGATGTTTCTTTGCTGATTTTTTGTTTAGAGGATTTGTCCAATGGTGACAGTGGGGTATTAAAGTCTCCTACTATGATTGTATTGCTGTCAATATCTCCCTTAATATCCTCCAAGAGTTTTTTTATATATTTAGATGCTCCTATATTGGGTGCATGTATGTTTACCAGAGTTATTTCTTCTTGTTGGATTTTTCCCTTTAGTATTATGAAGTGGTCTTCTTTATCTCTTGTTATGTCCTTCACTTTGAGGTATAATTTGTCAAATATAAGTATTGCAACCCCAGCTTTATTTTTTTCATTTCCATTTGCCTGAAATACCATCTTCCATCCCTTTACCCTCAATCTGTGTGCATCTCTTTTCCTGAGGTGGGTTTCTTGTGGACAGCAGATATATGGATCATGTTCTCTCATCCAATCAGTTACCCTATGTCTTTTGATTGGAGCATTTAATCTATTTACATTTAAAGTTATTATTGATAGGTACTTATCTGTCGCCATTTTTAGTCTTTACCCAAGAGTTCCTTCTTCGCTTCCTATTTCTTTTTATTACAGCAGACCCTTTAACATTTCTTGCATTGCTGGTTTGGTGGTAATATATTCCTTTAGTCCTTTTTTGTCTGTGAAGCTTCTGATTTCACCTTCAATTTTGATTGAGAGTCTTGCAGGGTAGAGTATTCTTAGATTCAGACCCTTGCTTTGCATGACTTTGTATATTTCATTTCATTCCCTTCTGGCCTGATGAGTTTCCGTTGAGAAATCAGTAGCTAGTCTTATGGGGGTTCCTTTGTAGGTAACTTTCTGTTTCTCTCTGCCCGCTTTTAAGATTCTTACTTTGTCATTGGTGTTTGCCAATTTAATTATAATGTGCCTTGGTGTTGGTTTGTTGGGGTTAATTTTGCTTGGGACTCTGTGAGCTTCTTGGATTTGTGTGGGTTTTTTCTTTCCTATATTGGAGAAATTTTCTGTCATTATTTCTTCAAACAGGTTCTCTAATCCTTCTTCAGTTTCCACTGTTTCTGGAACCCCAATTATGCCGATGTTGTTTTGTTTTGTGTTATCCCAAAGATCCCTTAGGTTCTTCTCTTAACTTTTTAACTTTTTTTTTCTAGAAGCTGCTGTACTTGTGTATTTTTTCCTAACATGTCTTCTAGCTCACTGATGTGGTCCTCTGCTTCTTCTAGTCTACTTTTGATGCTTTCTATTGAGTTCTTTATAGCAGTGATGTCATTTTTCATTTCTTCTTGATTATCCTGCATTTCATTTAGGTCTTCCACATTTCTCCCTGCTTCTTTTACATTTCTTCTTGCTGCCCTTGCATTTCTTCTTCATTTCCTCTTAGGTCTTCTTCATTTCCTCTTGACTCTTACTCACAATGTCAAACTTGTCTTCCATTCTTTTCATCCACCATATGATCATTTCTCTGAACTCTTCTTCTGGCAGGCTTATTTTGGCTTCTATTTCATTTACTTCCTTTTCTGGTGATACCTGCCTATCTGTCGTATGCAGGCTGTTTCTTCTTCTGCCCATGGTATTTCTTCTCTGGGTGTCTGGTTATGTAGTTCTCTCTCCTACATTTATTCAAAGGCACAAAGTCCAACACGAATCTGTACAGCACACAAGGCACTGAACAGAAATGTATTTACAATGTTAACAATCACCAATAATGTGACAACCAATGAAAGACAAATTAGGGGTAGGTAGAGAAAGAGGAAGAGGAAATATAGGGAAAAAGAAAGAAAAGAAGTGCCAAAATCAAATTGGGAGAGGGAGAAAAAATAAATAAATAAATGAACTAAAAATAAAATAAAATAAAATTTAAAAAAAGGAGAAGAAGAAAAAGAAAAGAGAAAGAGAAACAAATTCAGAGAAAATAGAAAGCGGATAAGAGAGAAAAGAGAAACAAAATATAGATGTCAGGAGAAAACTCCAATAGAACAGTCACTACTCCCAATAAAGGCCAGCAACCAGTACCTAGAGATTAATACAAACTGCAGATAACAGCTGGTGTTGAGGGATGCGAGGGAGAAGATAGGTAAAGAACAAAGCAAGCAAAAAGCAAAATAAAACTAGTAGAATACGCTAAAACAATGTCATGAAAAAGTTCAAAAAATCAATATAATCACTGTTCAGGCAAATAGTAACAAAAGGACATAGAGAAAAAAACAACTTTTTGGC
Source organism: Lasiurus cinereus (assembly GCA_011751065.1). Taxonomy (NCBI): domain Eukaryota; kingdom Metazoa; phylum Chordata; class Mammalia; order Chiroptera; family Vespertilionidae; genus Lasiurus; species Lasiurus cinereus. The sequence goes on along the minus strand of JAAGEH010000343.1, from coordinate 6,560,587 downwards.
TAGTGAAGACATGAGGAGAGAGGTTTGTATGGACCTGTAGTAGTGGATTTGAAATTAGATATATAAGTGGGGTGAAATTTTAACCAAGTAAAGAGAAAGAATAGGGAGAATCTAAAGTTGGAAAAGGGAAGGAGAAACAAGACAACCAAATGGGGAAAGTTAGGAGGAAAATGTTGGCATAAAGGTAGAGTTGAGATAGAGGAAAATTATGCTAAAGGAAAGATTTAAATAAAATGTAAAACTCTAATCCCGAATTAAAATAAAGGGAAAACAAAATGACACTTGTTTTTTTTCAAAAATGTAAAATAGTAGTAGTAATAACACTAGTTGAAAACAAAAATGTAATAATTACAAAGGTAAAATCAATTGAGGAGGAAAGAAAAAAAGTTTTTAATTAAAATCTACAAAAATGAGAAATAAAATAAAATAAAATAAAAAATTAAAAGAAAAAGAAAAAAAATAGAATGGTCATTCACTTCTACTATGGTTCTGCTTGGCACTCCTGTTTCCCAGTCGGGAGGGTATTGCAGTTCCCTGTGTTCCACTGCTGAGGTGTGTCTTAATCTCTTTATTCTTTTGTGGTTATGCGAGAGTCAATTTGTGAGTCATCCACTGGGTGGCATTGTTTCAGAATTGACCTCTGAGACTAAGCACAAGACTTCTCTAGGCTGTGCTCAGATCCTGCTACTCTGTGGTTCTCAAAACCGGTTTGTGGGAATTTTGCAGCTGGGACACAGTAATAACTCCCAGGCTGTCCTTCTGCCTCAGATCAAAATGAGGTGTTTTCTAGAGCTCCCCTCTGTCAACAACTCCAAGTGTCTGCTTCCACACTTAGGGATCACGCCCTGCCCCACATCTGCGGACCTCTCCTGAAGTGGCTTTCCCGCAACCTGGTTCTCACAGTATGTGCATCTCTGTTCTGTGGGACATGAGACCTCACCTTATCCTAGGCAAAACCTGACCTTTCTGTGTGCTGTGTGGATCTCCTCTGCGTCCGTGTATCTGTGCAGATTGTAGAGTGGTGTTCTGGGTTTCCCGGCTATTCTGTGAGTGCTTCAGCTGCAGCTTCCAGACTGCCGCAGACATCCACCTCCCTCTGCAAGATTGCGTGGTGTCCATGTTCGCGCTGTTGGCTCCGGCAGACAAAAACACTATGGCAGTGGGGCTGCCTGATCAGGAGAGCCCCTTCCAGCAGTTCCCCACCTTCTCCTGGAGGGTAAATGACTCTTAACTTGCCAACACACACTCCCAGTGTGACTCTCAGCTTCTCTCTCCCCCTCTGCCCAAGGACAAAGCTCCAGACGTGTCTGTCTATTCCGCCACCATTTTTTCATGACTTTGTATATTTCATTCCATTTCCTTCTGGCCTGATGAGTTTCTGTTGAGAAATCAGTCACTACTCTGATGGGGGTTCCTTTGTAGGTAATTTTTGTCTCTCTCTGGCTACTTTTAAGATTCTTACTTTGTCGTTGGTGTTTGCCAATTTAATTATAATGTGTGTTAGTGTTGGTCTTTGGGGGTTCATTTTGTTTGGAACTCTGTGAGCTTCTTGGATTTGTGTGGTTTTTTTCTTTGCTATAGCAGGGAATTTTTTTGTCATTATTTTTTCAAACAGGTTTTCTATTCCTTGTTCAGTTTCCACTCTTTTTGGAACCCCTATTATGCAGATATTGTTTTGTTTTGAGTTGTCTCAAAGTTCTCTTAGGTTCTCCTCCTGCTTTTAATTTTTTTTTTCTAGAAGCTGGTATACTTGAATATATTTTCCTACCTTGTCTTCTGGCTCACTAATGCAGTCCTCTGCTTCTTCTAGTCTACTTTTGATGCTTTCTATTGAGTTCTTTACAGCAGCAATGTTATTTTTCATTTTTCTTGGTTCTTTTTAATTTCCTCTTGGTTGTTACTCATATTGTTAAATTTGTCTTCCATCCTTTTCAGATACTTTATGACCATTTCTCTGAATTCTTTATCTGTCAGCTTTCTTGCCTCCATTTCATTTTCTTCCTTTGCTTGTGATGCCTGCTTTTCTTTCATATGCGGGCTGTGTCTTTGTCTATCCATGGTCTCTCTTCTCTGGTGTCTGGTTCTGTAGTTCTCTCTCTCCTTATCCCAGGCAAAATTGGACATTTCTGTGTGGAGTGTAGAGCTCCTCTGAATCTGAGTGTTTGAGCCAATTGACTGGTGCTCTGGCTTTTGCAGCTGTTTGTTGGGTACCGTAGTTGTAGATTTTCATGATTCCGATAACATCCACTTTGCCCTTCAAGATGGCAAATTCTCGATGTCTGAGCAGGTGGCTCCGAGAGAAAACCCAGCAGCAATAGGGGATGCCTGGTCAAGAGAGCCCCGTCCACAGTCTACCATCTTCTCCAGGAGTATATCTGTCTCCTAACTCACCAACAAACACTCTCAGTGCAACCCTCAGCTGTTCTTTCTCTCTGCTCAGGGACAAGACTCAGGACATGTCTGTCTATTCCGCTGCCATTTTATTTTAAAATCTAAAAAGTTTTTGCACAGCCAAGTATACCATCAAGAAAATGAAAAGACAACCCACTGATGGGAGAATATATTCACCAATGATAGGTTTGATAAGGTTTACTAACCAAAACTTATAAACAACTTAAACAACTCAACAGCAAAAACAAAACAAAGACAATCCAATTAAAAATAGGCAAAGGACCTGAATAAACACTTTGCCATATAGGACCTAAGATGGGCAGTAGACATGAAAAGATGCTCAATGTTACTAATCATCAGATAAATGCAAATTAAAACCACAATGAGTATATCACTTCATATCAGAATGACTATCATCAATAAATCAACAAACAGTAAGTGTTGGCGAGGATGTGTAGAAAAGGGAATGCAGGTTGGTATAGGCACTGTGGGAAATAGTATGGAGTTACCACAAAAAATTTAAAATGGAACTCTCTGTTGGCCCAGTGATTCCACTTCTGGGCATGTATCTGAAGAAACCCAAAACACTAATTTGAAAGAAGCCTATGTTCATTGCCACATTATTATTATTTTTTAAAATATATTTTATTTATTTTTCACAGAGAGGAAGGTAGAGAGACAGAGAGTTAGGAACATCGATGAGAGAGAGACATCAATCAGTCGCCTCCTGCATACCCCTGACTTTGGATGTGCCCGCAACCAAGATAACGTTGACCGGAATCGAACCTGGGACCTTTCATTCCTCAGTCCAACACTCTATCCACTGAGCCAAACCAGTTTCGGCTATTGCCACATTATTTACAACATCCAGGACTTGGTAGCAGCCCAAGTGCCCATTAATATATGAGTTGATAAAAATGCTGTGGTATACTTATACAATGGAATATTACTGTTATATTAAAAAAGAAAAGGAAATTTTACCTCTTAGCTATTTTTTGTTTCTTTTTTTAAAATAATTTTTTATTGTTCCTAGAGAGTATTATGCTAAGTGAAAACCACATACCATATAAGTTAGAGAAAGTCAAGTAATCATATCATTTCACTTTTATATGGAATCTAATTAGCAAAATGAACTAACAAACAAATTAAGAACATACTTATAGTTACAGAGAACCGACTGACAGTTATTAAAGAAGAAGGGGGTCATGGGTCCATGTGAAAAAGGTGAAGGGATTAAGAAAACAACTCACAACCTCATAGACACAGATAACAGAATAGTGATTACCAGAGGGAAAATGTTGTCGGGGAGATAGAAGAAGGTAAAGGGTCCTGATATAAATGGTGATGAAAGGAGACTTGACTTGGGGTAGTGAACACACAATTCAATATACAGATGATGAACTACAGAATTGCACACCTGAAAGCTATGTAATGTCATTAAGAAATGTCATCCCAAGAAATTCAATTTAAAAAAAAAAAAGGAAAAAGTCACAATGACTGCAGCCCTACATTTAGAATACAGTCATCTGTTAAATCCCCTGTGGGATTTAAGAAAATTGTCAATTGCATGTATCAAAATAGGTGGCTGTCTAATGTAACAACATACACAATTTCTACAGAAAAAGTAGAACTTAGGCTCTTTCAAAATATGAAAAGGAAAACCACATCTCAACACATGAAATTCAAAAGTTCTTATAGAAAAAAAATAGGGAGTTTTTATTTAGAAACAAGTCTTAAATGACATGCTAGAAATCAAATATTATCTTTGGTATAGAAAACATAGTTATCCTTAGAATGATCAATTCAATCAATGTGTACACATACAAATACACATTGCCTTTGTTAATTGAAAAAAATGTTTGAGTTTATAAAATCTCTGCAACTTGGAAGCTGGAAATGAGATGCACAGAGAAGCTTTTTTTTTTTTTTTGAGAAAAGGAAGGGCCCAAACCCTTATAAAGTACAGTCCCTTTTCCTCTATTAACAACAGCGTGTCCTCAGAGATCGGGATAACACGGGCCCATTAGACTAATTATGAGCTCTGGGCATTGAGCTCCCAGGGCCATGCAGCAATAGATAATGAGCTGTGCCTCCAGCCCTTCAGGTTGCCATCTCGGTCCAGGGGGCTTCACATCTGAGTCTTCTCTCACATCCACTGCATCAGGAGCCCATGACTAACGCTGACGTCATGCCTCTCTTGACGGAACCTGAACCTTCATTGCTTGCCAGGCAGGACACGGGCAGTGGATTCCCACTCCTTGGTCAGACTCCAGCAGAGACAGAACTGCCCAGTGAGTACTGTGGAGGTGATGGATAGAAAAGGGACTTCAGAAACTTACCTTTTTTATCATTAGGACAAGCAGGGGAGTTGGGACAAACAGCTGGGAGGGCACCCATATAGAAAGTTTCAGCTATTTTTGACCTCATAGGTAGCATCTGAATACCTGGAGGGAAACAACTGAGTCTCATTCATTTCTGATCCCTTGGGCCTAGGAGAGAACAACAATCTCTGGTAAATATTGAATAGAGTTCCTTGGATCTCAGAAATAGTGCTTAGGTGATAAAGCTTCCACATGCCCAGTGCTTTCTTTTCAGTAATTTTCCCCCTTTCAGCAGTGCCTCCTGGGCTAGTAGAAGATAAAAGTGTTTATATGCATCTATGTCATGGATTTTATAGGAAACCTCTCATTTTCCATTTAATAGAATTAACAGCATTTAAATATAATTAAAAATGGTGGAGATTTTAATGAAAATTAAAAAAAGAGAAAGTAAAAGAGAAAGGAAGTAAATCCTGTTGTGTGAACTGAGACACATTTCAAGATTTCCACTCCTCCCACGAGTGAATTACTTGGGACATGATAGGTTTCTACCTTTCTATCCTGTATTGATAATAAAAGCATAATATGCAAATCTACCGAACTACTGAACTGTAGGATGACTGTCTGGACAACCTTCTGGATGACCACGCTATAGCCAAGGCAGGTGCAATGCGATTGATGGGGGGCCCGCCATTGCCCCACAATGGCCCCATAGTGGGAGACCCAGACCACAAGCCTGTGTGGTGAACAATCCAGGAGCTCCGCCATCACCCCAAAGAGAGAGGCCCAGGCCACCCTCTGCAGTGTGATTGATGGGCAGGTGGCTCTGCAGTCGATTGCCCAACCGAAGGAGGCCCATGCCACTGGCCAGGGGACAATCAATCGGGGGACTCTGTGGGGAAATCATTAAGGGGCTCTGTGGAACTGGGGAACTGGGATTGTTTGGTGGCAGACCTGGGAAGTGCCAGGCCAAGGTGGGTGCAGGAGTGGGGTGGGGCCAGGAAGCAGTGGGGCTGAGAGGCACCTGGGACTGTGAAAGCCTACCCTTGCACGAATTTCGTGCATCAGGCCTCCAGTAATAGAATAAAATGTTGTCATTCAGTCTTTCTTGGATTGTTTTTCATCAACAAATCCACTATTCCAATCAGATTTAAAAATTGTCAATGAATGTTTATTAAAGGCAAACTGGTGCCACACATTTGCCAGAGACGGGTGTTATTCTCCCATTTCTATGTAAGAGATACCAGCACAAACAGGTGGAAGGACTTACCCACACTTCCCACTAAGTGGGTGAACAGCTGTGGGACTCAGACACAAGCCTCCTGATTCCCAGCCCAGGGCTCTGTCCCCTCCTCTTGGTACAATGATTGTTTCTTTCCAAACAAGGCACCACCAATTCCTTCTCTTTGGATTTGGCAAACTCATCTGTGGTTTGCAAGGACCTATACCGAATGAATGTTGTGGATTGTAGGATTTTCTATAGATAATAAAGCATTTTTCAGCACTTTTTCTAAGCCTGAGATATGAAAACATCATTCCCTATTCATGATGGGTGTTTTCATGGCTCTAATATGAAAAGACTATTGCTAGTCAGACTTTTGGGAACTTCCTAATTTTATAACTTGGCAATCAGAGCATGGAGTTGATTTTGTGTAATTATTATATTGGGAAAACAAGTGTAGATAATTAATAGTAAAATTACCCATATGCCAATTTTTTCAACTTAAACAATTATCTTTTATGCATATGTCTTTAGAAAATTCTCACTTGTGTGATATGGAGAAGAGGCTTTAGAACTTTTTTAGTGCTGTGATAATAAAAAAAATTGAAAATAAAATGAAGTTTATTCCTCAGGTAACACTAAGCATCACTTAAAGTGCTGAAATTTAAGTATGTATTTTACAGAGAGACTTGAAAGCAATGCTGTGGTAAACAAGACCTTAGGCAATAGTATACGTAGGATGAGAATATTTCAGAAAGTTTTTAAGAAAACTGCTCATGAATATATAACTCAATACTAATGTTATGAAAATATTGAAAGGAAAATGCATCCACCAAATGACAACTGTTTGCCTTTGAACAACTAAGTGCAGAGGAAGATGATGCAGGGTTAGCAAAATACCCTCAAGTTTTATCAATGATAAATGAGTTCCTCAGCACATATTATTAAAAACTCATATTTTAATATGGGTAGTGGATAATATGGGTATTGATAGCAATTGATAACAATAGTACATCATTTATTAATAATCTGGCAATGATTCCCTGCATTGACTATATGTTAGTAGGCCCAAAGGACTTACGTAAATTTTAAAGGATGCATTTTAAAAGGTACTTATAATAATCAACTAGTATTGATAGCCAATATTTAAGTATTTTTATATTTATAATTTAATTTTACTTCTTACAGCAATCCTATAAGGTCAGTTTAATTAATATAAACATTTTACAGATGAGCACACTATCTAGTTGTTTGTCACAATAGTCTTTGTTCTTTTTCCACTTTTGATTTTTCCCAAATTACATCTTTTTTAGGCAAAAAAATAGTTTATTATGATATGGCTTATGTAAAATTAGGTAGTATTACAAAATAGAAATGATCAGCTATATCCATAGTAACCTAACATGTCATACAAAGGAATAACTATTTTGACAAAGTAATTCCTCAGTAATTGCCTCCTATAATGACCTGTCAAGAGAAATAACCCAAGTTACCTTCAGGAGACTGATTTAGGAGAAATGCAATTTCACTTGAAGGAAGAACTGACCTGGAAAGCTCTTAAACTGGCATAAGGACAACTTGAAGTTTGAGGTCTTGTTTAGTCCTCAATTTCTCAACTGTTCATTGAAAGGTTGGTTTTGATGAGAAATCAATTCTTTAGAAATGTTTGTGATTAGAGAGAAATTTAAGAAGTATTACCAATCTACTACAAACCAAAACACTAAGTACAAACTCAAACTCAGATGTTTCTCTGAGATTGTGTATCACTTAATTGGAAATAACCTTTCAAAAATAAAAGTAACTACAGAGTTTTCATTAATTATTATTTAATCATTGGTTATTATAAAATAATACCATCTTCAGGATCAGTGGTGTTTTATGATTTTGTGCATTTAACAAAAACATACTTTTCAAAGTCTACCAAGGTTAACTATTTATAATTTGAATTATATTTGAGAGGCTTTGACCAGACAACCCACACATTTGAGTGAGCACTTATTTTCATGAAAGATTGATGTCATAAAACCAAATAAAGATGTAAACCCTTTAATATAATTGCCATGTAAATCTGATTATGAACATTTTATTTTAAGTTAGAGTACAGTTAATGTGGTTTTAATTCTTCTTGATTACATTAAAATTAAAGAATTTCTTACACTGCACTTGGGTGCGGTAAAGTACTTTCAATTGCTTCTTAGTGTCTTTGAATTGGAATGATTTGTTTCTTAGAAAAGAATATTTCTCATCCCATATTTTCCTTCAAAAGCAGAAGGGTGATAGTTTATTCTGTTCATGGATTTGTTATTTCTTTTTTATCCATTGATTTTTATTTTATTTTTATTTTTATTTTTAATTAAATCTTTATTATTCAGATTATTACATTTGTTTCTCCTTTTTCCCCTCCATAGCACCCCTCCACCCAGCTCCCACCTTTCCTCCCTCCCATTGATCTCATCCATAGGTGTATGATTTTTGTCCAGTCTCTCCCTGTACACCCCTTACCCCTTTCCCCCTGAGAATTATCAGTCCACTCCCTTTCTGTGCTCCTGATTCTAGTATATTCGCCAGTTTATTCTGTTGATCAAATTTTTAATTCATTTAATTTTTAGATTCACTTGTTGATAGATATGTATTTGTTGTTCATAATTTTTTGGCTTTTACCTTTTTCTTCTTCCTCTTCTAAAACAGTACCTTTCAGCATTTCATATAATACTGGTTTGGAGTTGATGAACTCCTTTAGCTTTTTCTTCTCTGTGAAGCTCTTTATCTGCCCTTCAATTCTGAATGATAGCTTTGCTGGATAGATTATTCTTGGTTGTAGGTTCTTGCTATCCATCACGTTGAATATTTCTTGCCACTCCCATCTGGCCTGCATCGTTTCTGTTGAGAAATCAGCTGACAGTCGTATGGGTGCTCCCTTGTAGGTAATAAACTGTTTTTCTCTTGCTGCTTTTAATATTCTCTCTTTGTCTTTTGCTCTTGGTATTTTAATTATGATGTGTCTTGGTGTGGTCCTCTTTGGATTCCTTTTATATGGGGTTCTGTGTGCTTCCTGGACTTGTAAGCCTATTTCTTTTACCAGATGTGGGAAGTTTTCAGTCATTATTTCTTTAAACAGGTTTTCAGTATCTTGCTCTCTTTCTTCTTCTGGCACCCCCACAATTCTGATGTTGGTACGCTTGAAGCTGTCCCAGAGGCTCCTTACATTATCTTCACATTTTTGGATTCTTTTTTCTTCTTGCTTTTCCAGTTGAGTGTTTTCTGATTCTTTATATTTCAAATTTTTGACTTGATTCTTGCCTTCCTCTAGTCTGCTGTTAGGACTGTATAATAGTTTTATTTCAGTCAGTGTCTCTAATTGGTCCTTTTTCATCTCCTCTTGGAACTCGCTAAATTTATCCATCATCTCTAGCATCTCTAGTTGGTCCTTTTGCATCTCCTCCGGGGACTTGATAAATTTATCCATTTTTTCTAGCATATTCTTGAAAAACCTGATAAGCATGGTTTTGAACTCTATATCTAGTCGTTTTTTTTCCCTCCATTTCTTTTGTTTGTGATCCCTTCCCTTGTCTCTGCATTTTCACTATGCCGGGGAAACTTCTATGTTGAATTCAGCCTTATGATACCAGACTTGCAAAACCGAAGAAGCCTCTGTTGAGCTTGGGATGGGTGGAGTCTCAGGGCTTAAGGGACCGCCTTGCCTTCCAGTCGGCCCTGCCCTCCATGGCCCCTGAGTGTCATGTGACTGGGTAATCGCTGGAGCAGTCCTTGTGTAGGCGTGCCCGCAGTGCCTCTAGACCTCTGCCTTTCTGGCTCCCCTGCAGACCCGGACCACACGAGTCTAGGTCTCCAGGGTTTCGCCCAAAACAGGGGCTTAATGGAGTTAGAAGTGGCACAGTTGGGAGGGTCTGTCTCCCGCCCACTCGAGAAAGCCAGTGGCACAATCAGCAATCTGTCCTCTGTGCAGTGCTGTGCGCCCCACCAGAAGACCTCTGATCTTTTGCGACTCCTCTAAATTTCCGTGCACCTCTCCCTTTTCACAGTCCAAACACCCCCCGTATGAGTTTCGGCTGGATCTGGGGTTTAGTGTCACAAGATAAGGGGTTAAATGCCATTGGGAGTCTCCGTTTCCCTCCCACCATAGAAAGCCAGCCAGGTATTCCGGCACCCGCTCTCTCAGCGCATGCGTCTCCGGACCTCAGCTTTTTGCAGCTCCTCTGGGTTTCTGTGAGCCCCTCTCTTTCCTTCTAGCTGTAGAAGTTCCACTCAGCCAGCTTTCCTGTGGTTCTGGATGATGTCCGTTCTGTCTTTTAGTTGTAGTTTTGAAATTGTTGTGCGAGGCAGCAGTGTAGGTGTTTACCTATGCCACCATCTTGGATTCTCTGGATTTGTTATTTCAAAATGTCATTTCTTCTCTAATATTCTGTGACCCAGTGACTCTAAAGTGAATGTATATAGAAACTGGTGAATAGGTCAGACATCAATCAGAAAAGAGTTCTAAAAAGAATTAACGACTAAGACATGTTGCTGAAGGTAATGGGGCAATTGTATGTGATCCTCCAGAGTAAATAATTAATGTGTGAATTGCTTGAATCCAATATATGGATGCCTCTAAACTTGTTTCATTTATTTAAAACACTCTCTATATCTTTTTCCAAAAATGTGGCCTATCTGCATAGAACCACAGAATCAAACAGGTGATTCAGAATTCTTCCTCCTGGGACTCTCAGATGATCCAGAATTGCAGCCTCTTCTGTTTGGGCTGTTCCTGTCCATGTACCTGGTGACCATGCTCGGGAACCTACTCATTATCCTGGCTGTTATCTCTGACTCCCACCTCCACACACCTATGTACTTCTTCCTTTCCAATTTGTCCTTGGCTGACATCAGTTTCAGCACCACTACAGTTCCCAAGATGCTGCTGAACCTCCAGACACACAGCAAGTCCATCACCTATGCAGGCTGCCTAACTCAGGTTACCCTTTTTCCTCTTTTTACATGTATGGATAGTCTACTCCTGGCTATAATGGCCTATGACCGGTTGGTGGCCATTTGTCAGCCCCTACACTACCTGGTCATCATGAACCCTTGCCTCTGTGGCTTGTTGGTCCTGCTGTCATTTTTCTTCAGCCTTTTGGTCTCTCAGCTGCACTACTTGATGGTGTCCCAACTTAGCTTCTGTGCAGATGTGGAAATTCCTCATTTCTTATGTGAACCTTCTCAACTCTTCAACCTTGCCTGTTCTGACACCTCCACCAATGACATATTGATCTATTTTATTGGAGCCATCTTTGGTGGTGTCCCACTCTCATGGATCCTTCTCTCTTACTATAGAATTGTGTCCTCCATTCTGAGAATGCCATCATCAGGTTCAAAATATAAAGCCTTCTCTACCTGCGGCTCTCACCTGTTAGTTGTTTGCTTATTTTATGGAACAGGCCTTGGTGTGTACCTCAGTTCTGCTGTCTCATCTTTCCCAAGAAAGGACGCGGTGGCCTCAGTGATGTACACTGTTGTCACCCCCATGCTGAACCCCTTCATCTACAGCCTGAGGAACAGAGACATCAAGAGTGCCCTAAGGAGGATGGTCAGAAGAATATTCTAATCTCTATACCCCTGCTATCATTTTTGGTTCATAGAACTGGGAAAAGCAGCAAAATCAAACATATGCAATCAGAAATTCTGAATCAGCAGTCACACAGTGAAGATGTGTCTATATGAATCTTTGCTTTCTGTTTATACACTTTTCCCTCTTAGCACAGCTGTAATGAAATTGAGAGAGTATTTTGGACTCCTACTCAAGTCATAGCCCCTCCAGGATTATGCATCACTTGGGAGCTTATAAATGAAATTTTTCAGGCCCTATTCCACCTGCTAAATCAGATCCTCTGCAGCTGGAACCCATTATGGGTGATTCCATTGCATG
>JAAGEH010000343.1:6484562-6528970 GCA_011751065.1 Lasiurus cinereus | reverse complement strand
TATAGAGATATAATCCTATTCCCACCTTGTTGAGAGTTTTTATCAAGAAAGGGTGTTGGATTTTGTGAAAAGCTTTTTCTGCATCAATTGATATGACTATACGGTTTTTATCTCTCAATTTGTTTATGTGATGTATCACGTTTATTGATTTGCAGATATTGTACCATCCCTGCATTCCTGGGATGAATCCTACTTGGTCATGGTGTATGATCTTTTTGATGTACTGCTGGATCTGATTTGCTAGAATTTTGTTATAGATTTAAGCATCTATGTTCATAAGGGATATTGGCCTGTAATTCTCTTTCATTATGTTGTTTTATCTGGTTTTGTTATTAAGGTGATGCTGGCTTCATAGAAGGTACTTGTAAGTGTTCTTTCCCCTTGAATTTTTTGGAATAGTCTGAGGAAGATAGGTTTTAATTCTTCCTTGAATGTTTGATAAAACTCCCCTGTATAGCCATCTGGCCTGGGCTTCTGTGTGCTAGAAGCTTTTTGATGACTGCTTCAGTTACTTCCATAGTTATTGGCCTATTGAGATATTTAGATCTTCTTGATTGAGTTTTGGAAGGTTATATTTTTATAAGAATATGTCCATTTCCTCCATGTTGTCCAGTTTGTTGGAATAGACTTGTTCATAGTATTTTTTAATGATCCTTTGTATTTCAGTGGGATCTGTTTTTATTTCACCTCTTTCATTTCTGATTTTGTTTATATGAATACTCTCTCTTTGCTTTTTGGTCAGCCTAGCTAGAGGTGCATCAGTCTTGTTTATCCTTTCAAAGAACCATCTCTGGGTTTTTTTGATCTTTTGTATTGTTTCTTACATTTCTATGTCATTTATCTCCTCTCTACTATTTATTATTTTCTTCCTTCTGATTACACTGGGCTTTTCCTTCTGTTTACACTGGGCTTTGTTCTCTTTATAGTTCTTTGATTTGTAGGGTTAGGTCATTTATTACCATTGTTTCTTGCGTGTGTGTGTGTTTGTGTGTTTTTTTGTGTGCTTGTTTTGTTTTTTGTGTTTTTTTTTTTTGCAGTAAGCTTGTAGAGTTATGAACTTCCCTCTCAAGACTGCTTTCACTGTATCCCATAGAATTAGGATTGTTGTATTTTCCTTGTCATTTGTTGCAATGATGTTATTGATTTCTTCCTTGATCTCTCTGGTAATCCAGTGATTGTTTAATAGCATGCTGTTTAGTCTCCATGTGTTTGATTCCTTTGGATTGCTTTTATTGTAGCTGATTTCCAGTTTTATGCCACTGTGTTCTGAGAAGATGCTTGATATGATTTCTATCTTCTTGAAGTTGAAGAGACTTTATTTATGACCCAACATATGGTCTATCATTGAAAATGACCTAGGTGCACTTGAGAATGTATATTCTGTTGCTTTGGGGTGAAATGTTCTGAAGTTGCAATTAATTCGATCTGATTTAGTGAGTCATTTAGGATTTATGTTTCTTTGCTAATTTTTTGTTTAGAGGATTTGTCCAATGTTGATATTAAGGTATTAAAGTCTCATGCTATGATTGTATTGCTGTTAGGTTCTCCCTTCATATCCTCCAGGAGTTTTTGTTTATGTATTTGGGTGCTCCTGTATTGGGTGTGCATATGTTTACCAGAGTTATTTCTTCTTTTGGATTGCTCCCTTTAGTATTACTAAGTAGCCTTCCTTATGTCTTGTTATGTCCTTCAATTTGAGATCTAATTTGTGATATATAATTATTACTATCCCAGCTTTTTTTCTTGTTTCCATATGCCTTTAAAACTGTCTTCCATATCTTTACCCTCAGTCTGTGAGCCTCTTTTGTTTCTGAGGTGGATTTCTTATAGACAGCAGATATATGGGTCATGTTTCCTTCTCCAATCGATTAATATATGTCTTTTGATTGAAGCAATTAATCCATTTACATTTAAAGTTATTATTGATAGGTACTTATTTGTCACCATTTTTACCCCTGTATTCTTTCTTCACTTCCTATTTCTATTTTTTTTTTTACACCAGACCCTTTAGCGTTTCTTGCATTCCTGGTTTGGTGGTAATAAATTCCCTTAGTCCTTTATGGTCTGTGAAGCTCCTGATTTTACCTTCAGTTTTGATTGTTAGCCTTGCTAGGTACAGTATTCTTGGATTCAGATCCTACCTTTGCATGACTTTGTATATTTCATTCTGTTCCTTTCTGGCCTGATGAGTTTCTGTTGAGAAATCAGTCGCTAGTTTGATGGGAGTTCCTTTTAAGTAACTTTCTTTCTCTCTCTGGCCACTTTTAAGATTCTTACTTTGTCGTTGGTGTTTGCCAATTTAATTATAATGTGCCTTGGTTTCGGTCATTTGGGGTTCATTTTGCTTGGGACTCTATGAGCTTCTTGGATTTGTGTGGGTTTTTTCTTTCCTATATCAGAAAGTTTTCTGTCAATATTTTATCAAACAGGTTTTCTATTCCTTGCTCAGTTTTCACTCTTTCTGGAACCCCTATTATGAGGATGTGGTTTTGTTTCATGTTATCCCAAAGTTTTTTAGGCTCTCTTCTTGCTTTTTAATTTTTTTTCTAGCAGCTGCTGTACTTGGGTACTTTTTTGTACCTTGTCTTCTAGCTCACTGATGTAGTCCTCTGCTTCTTCTAGTCTACTTTTGATGCTTTCTATTGAGTTCTTTAGAACAGCGATGTCATTTTTCATTTCTTCTTGGTTCTTCTTTATTTCCTCTTGGTTCTTCTTCATTTCCTCTTGTTTCTTATTCATATTGTCAAATTTGTCTTCCATTCTTTTCAGCCACCTTATGACCATTTCTCTGAATTTTTTTCTCTGGCAAGTTGCTTGCATCTGTTTCATTTATTTCCTTTTCTGGGGATGCCTATTTTTCTTTTAAATGCAGGCTGTTTCTTTGTCTGCCCGTGGTCTCTCTTCTATGGGTATCTGGTTATGTAGTTCTCTCTCTCCTGCGTTAATTTAAAGGTATAAAAACAACACAACCAGGTACAATGTGGAAGGCACTGAAGAGAAATGTATTCATAATATTAATAGCCACAAATAAAGGTAACCACCAGAGAGAAACAAATTAGGGGATAGGAGAGAAAGAAGAAGAGAGAAAAGAAGAAATAAAAGAAAAGAAAAGAGTGCCCAAATTAAATTGGGAGAAGGGAGAAAAATAAAAAAGAAATGAAAAAAATAAGAGAGAAAAGAGAGAGAGTCAGAAAGACAAGGGGAACGAATTATATATATGGGGAGAAAACTACAATATAACAGCACTAATCCCAACAAATGCCAGCAACAAGTACCTGGAGATTAATGCAAACTACAAACAACAACTAATACAAGGAAGGTGAGGGAAAACAGAAGTTAAAAAACAAACAAAAACAAAGCAAACAGAAAAACAAAACAAAGTAAGAAGAATAAGTAAAACAATCTCACAAAAAATGTATAAAAAAGCAATATAATGAACATTCAAGCAAACAACAACAAAAGGACAGAGAGAAAACAATTCATTGGCCGAAACTGGTTTGGTTCAGTGGATAGAACATTGGCCTGCAGACTGAAAGGTCCCAGGTTCAATTCCGGTCAGGGGCATGTACCTTGGTTGCGGGCACATCTCCAGTTGGAGGAGTGCAGAAGGTGGCTGATCTATGTCTCTCTCTCATTGATGTTTCTAACTTTCTATCCCTCTGCCTTCCTCTCTGTAAAAAATCAATAAAATATATTAAAAAAAAACCACAATTCTTTGGATAGTGAAGACAGAGAAGAGAGAGGTGTCTATGTACTTGGAGCAGAAGATTGGAAATCAGATATATAAGTGGGGTGAAATTTTAACAGGAATAAAAAGAAAGAATAGGAAAAATCAAAATTAGGAAAAGGGTAAGAGAAACAGATAACGGGGAGAAGTTAGGAAGAGAGTGATGGCATAAAATTAGTTGAGATAGAGTAAAATGATGCTGAAGGAAAGATGAAATTAGAAAGTAGAACTCTAATCCCAAAGTAAAATAAAGAAAAAATAAAATGACACTTTTTTTTCAAAAAGGTAAACTAATAGTAGTAATAATACTGATTGAAAATAAAAATGTAATAATTAAAAAGGTAAAATCAAGTGAGGAAAAAAGAAAAAAATTTAGTTTCTTAAATAAAGGATGAAAAAATAAAAAACAAAAAAATAAAAAAAATTTAAAAATAGAATGTGCAATAGTGAAGGTCATTCACTTCCTCTGTTGATCTGTTTGGCATGCTTGTTTCCCAGTCCGGACAATATTGCAGTTCCCTGTGTTCCACTAGTTTTTAAGCCATCAGAGTGTCTTAATCTCTTTATTCCTTTGTGATTACACAAGAGTCAATTTGTAAGTAAGGCCCTGGATGGTAGTGTTTCGGGATTGATCTATAAGACTATTGGTGCTTTCTAGCCTATGCTTAGATCCTGCTTTCCCTGTGGCTCTCAATACCCGTTTTTGGAAGTGGGTTGCCTCAGAGCTGGTTCTCCAATGGTCACTCCCCACTCTGATCTGTAGGCTCCAGAAAAACAACTTTCTCCTGCAGTCTCCCAGGATGTCCCCAACTGGGTGATCGTTTGTATTGGGCTTAGCAATCAGAAGCACGGATCTGAAAAGGAAAGAGCGCAAGTCTGGGCAGTCCCCTTTCCCTGCTTCTGTCTGAGCAGCCAGCACACTTTAATAACTCCCAGGCTGTCCTTCTGCATCAAATCAAAATGGGTTGCTTTCTAGAGAACTACCCTGTTAACAGCTCTGAGGACTCCCTTCCACATCCATAGTTCACACCATGCCCAACAGCCATGAATTTCTCCAGGTGCCTATTTTCCTCCATCCTCCAGCTTCCAGTGCTGCCTTTCTGTTCTGCAGGTCCAGAGACCTCACCTTATCCCAGATGAAATCTGACCTTTCCGTGTGGTGTGTGGAGCTCCTCTGGATCCAAGTGTTTGTGCCAATTGGGGAGCAGTGTTCTGGGGCTCGGAGCTGTTTGGTGAGTGCTGCAGCTGTAGATTTTCAGGCTTCTGTAAACATTCACTTTCCCTTCAAGATGTTACAGTCTCCGTGTCAGAGCTGGTGGCTCAGGGAGGAAAACCCAGCAGCAGCAGTGGAGGCTGCCTGGTCAGGGGAGCCCCAACCAGCAGTCACCCACCTTCTCCTGGAGTATTGTATCCCTTAAATTCCTGACAAACATTCCCAGTGCAACCCTCACCTGTTTTCTCTGTCTGTTCAGGGACAAGGCTCAGAACATGTCCATCTGTTCTGCGGCCATTTTTCTTGCTCCCTCGTTAGTAGGTTTTTAGTATATCCAAAACATCAATGAATGAGAAAAATCAGAATTTGGACTGCTAATAGCAAAAAATCCCTTACTTGACTTTGGGTGCTGAACACACATTACAATATAAAAGTGACATATTATAGAATAGAATATCTGAAACCTATGTAATTGTGTTAATCAATGCTATCCCCAATAAGTTCAAGAAAAAAAAAGAGAAGAAAGAAATGAAAAAAAGAGATCTGAAATTTAGTGTGCGGCAAATAGCACATTAGGATCTGTGGACACAAAGCTAAAGAAAAATTCATCCTGGAATAGAATAAGCTCACAGTAAATCCTCAATATACAATACTTATGCCTTTAAAAGTAAAACCTGAAAAAGAGATATAGACTTTTCCTTTTAAAGACAGAAGTCATAGTGAAGGAAATGGAAATAGTTATAGGTTCTTGTAAGAGAAAGCCTAATTGTCCCTAATTTAAATGATTAACACAATGATTTTGCAGTTGTCAAACTCAAAAAGTTTTAACTTGAAAATTCTACATTGTATGTTAAGATTCTTGAAATTGGAAGTCAGAAGCAAAGTATACAGATGTGCTTTCTCCTGAGAAGAGGAAAGTCCCAGACCCTCCTAAATACATTCATTATTCTCTGTTTTCTCTTTGTTAATATTAGGAAGCCCTGAGAGGTTTGGAAAACATGGACCAACTTCACTAATTATAAGCTCTGTGCATTGAGTGCTCAAGGCCATCCAGGCTGCCACTCCCAGTTAAGAGTCATATGTGTGGCACTTCCTCCCAGAATTGAGACCTGCTTCACAAGATCCATGCCTGAATCTGTCTTCATGCCAGTCCTGAGAACAGAGCTTCAGCCTTCTCATTACCAGGCAGAAGACAGCAATGGACCCAAACTTTTCACTCATGACTCAGCAGAGAGACAGCACAAACCAGTGAGTGGCAAGTGATATAGTGGATAGAGGGGAAATTATGGGGAAACTTGTTTCTTCATTATCAAGGCAGCAGGACAGCTGAGATAGCCAGTTAACACGGCATTGATAAGCAAAGTTACAGCTCAGAGGCCAATGAAGTTTATGTTATTTTTTCCATTGGGGATTTTAGAACTCTCATTTAGAATTCTGCACTTCTCCACTACCATTCCTACCTTTCAAAGTCATTGCCCATACCAGAGTGGAAACCTGAACTATTCATTCCCTAAGTGTTCCAGTGTGATCATGAATACTGTGGTTATGATTATGGCAGTGATGAGGAGAGTAACCATCATTTAACAAAAATCCATTGAGGGTTTCCTTGTGCCAGACTGAGAGCTCTGTGTAATGTAGCTTCCATTGTCACCCACATAATATCCTCAATATCATGGTATACAATTATTGTTATATTAGAGTTGAGGAAAGGAGCAAAATATTCCTACTTAATTTGTACCCAGGTTCTTGGGCAAAAAAAGGTAGAGTCAGATTTGGATAGTGAGATGCTATTCACAGGGCACAGGATGCAGAACAGTTTCTTTCTGTACAATTTAGTTCACATGGCTATTGAGCTCTTGAAATGTGGCCAGTCCCAACTGAGATGTTCTGTCTTTATACTAGTAAAACACGGGATTTGAAGACTTATAAGAAAAGACTATAAAATATCTCAATTTTTATATTGGTAAAACTATGTTTTTGGTATAATGGGGTAAATCAAATATGAAAATTAAAATAAACCAAAAACAACAACAACAACAACAACAAACACCTCTAGACCAATCTACTTAGTCTATTCTTTCTCTTTCCAGGTCACTCCAGTAAGCATGCCTGTGGGGAAGCAACTGAGTCTCATTTATTTCTGCTTGGCACAGAGTAGGCCATTAAAACAAACAAAACATATACACATTCTTTGAAATACTGATTACATGTTTTTAGTATATAATAACACAGCATAGTTCACATGGCTGACACACTGGTGGTTTTGCTGCCCAGGTTTCATCCCTTCCAGGGATGGCGTGTGACTAAAGAAATGAATGAGATTCATCATTTTCCTCCAAGCACCCTTCCCAGAATGACTAATTGAAACTGATGAGGGGGCTTTGAGAACTTCTATTTGTAGCTAAATTGGGATGAATTAAGTTTTGTTTATATATTTTACTCCTTGGATTTCACACACAAGTGAAATCATATGGTGTTTGTCTATCTCGGTCTCAGTTATTTTACTTAATTTAATACCCTCAGGTCCATCTATTCTGTCACAAAAGGTGAGGTGTCATTCTTTTTTACACACAAAAAAATGGACTCAGACAATTTATTACACAGTTCTTATAGCATGCTTATAAAACCTACAAGTCAAAGCAATTAATCATGCTGCATTTGGATAAAATAATATACATTTAACTGCTTATTAGTGTCCTTGAACTAATCAGGACAATAATAAAAAGCATTTTGTTAAGAGAGATCTATACTTCTCATTCCTTTTTTTTTTCTATTTAGGAGTGTACTGATAGGCTAGTGTGTGCTTATGGATTCATGAAGCTCTAAATAACCTTACTCCTCTCTTTTATTTAGCCCATTCTTTCCAAAGTGATGCATGCAGTAATAGGCTCATGGAGCAAAATGCAATATGCAAAGAGTTCTAAGAAGCATGTTTGTCATAACCAAGAAATACTACTAAAGAGGCATGCTCCTTAAGTGTGAAAACTATGAATTGCTTAAATTCAAAATATAGACACACTAATGTGCTTGTTTCCTTTATACCAGCTCTGAGGTATTTTCTAAAAGGTGTCTGTGCTATGTGGAGCCCCAGAATCACACAGGTGCTTTGGAATTCCTCCTTCTGGGCTTCTCAGACGTTCCAGAATGGCAACCTCTAACTTTCAGCCTGTTCCTGTCCATGTACCTGGTCACTCTGCTGGGGAATCTGCTCATCATCATGGCCATTGGCTCTGACTCCCGTCTGCACACCCCCATGTACTTCTTCCTCTGCAACCTGTCCATGGCTGACATTGGCTTGTCTTCTACCACCGTCTCAAAGGTGATTTTGGACATTCAAACTCGTAGCAGAGTCATCTCCTATGCTGGCTGCCTGACTCAGTTGTCTTCTTTAAATTTTTTTGCATGTTTGGACAGTACTCTCCTAACTGCGATGGCCTATGATCGGTTTATTGCTATCTGTTATCCCCTGCACTACCTGGATACCATGAACCCGCGTGTCTGTAGCCTGTTGCTTCTGGTCAGCCTTTGTTTCAGCCTTTGGGACTCCCAACTGCATTGCTTGATGATATCACAGCTTTCCTTTTGCACAAACATGGAAATTCCTCATTTCTTCTGTGACCCTCCTCAACTTCTGGAGCTTGCTTGTAATGATACCTCGATTAATAAAACATTACTCTATTTTATTGGGGCTATCTTTGGTGGCATTCCAGTCTCAGGTATCTTTTGCTCTTACTATAAAATTGTTTCCTCCATTCTGAGAATCTCATCGTCAGGTGGAAAATATAAAGCCTTCTCCACCTGTGGTGCTCACCTGTCAGTTGTTTGTTTATTTTATGGGACAGCCCTTGGGTTATATCTCAGTTCCGCTGCCTCACATTTTTCCAGGAAGGCTGCAAAGGCCTCTGTGGTGTATGCTGTGGTCACCCCTATGCTGAACCCTTTCATCTATAGTCTGAGGAACAGGGACATCAAGAGGGCCTTGCAGCGATTCCTCAACAGAATAGCCTAGTCCAGTGTTCAGCAAACTGCAGCTCCAGAGTTTGCCAGTCTGTTGACTAATGAGTTTGCCAATCACTGAGTCCTAGACTCTTGATTCCAGTAATTACAGGCTGTTGTTCATTGTGACTAAGCCCATATCCTAACGGTCGGCAAACTCATTAGTCAACAGAGCGGCAAACTGTGGCTTGCGAACCGCATGTGGCTCTCGAGCTGCAGTTTACCGACCACTGGCCTGTTCTTAATGCATGGACAATTGTAGATTTTTTTCTTATTTATTTATTTACTTATTTACTTATTTATTATTAATTTTGTCTGTGGATTAGAAATGACTCAAAACCAAACATTGGTAGTTGGCAAACATATCTTTTTGGACAGACAGTGTTTGTAGCTTGCGGCTTTCAACCCTTCAGATCTATTTTGTCTAAAAACAATTTATTTGGGTACATCTTTAATGGGACTAAGGAAGTATTCTGGGATTCTATATATGTCAAACTCACCACACAATTTAATCCTATTACAATAAAGAATTTTCTATATTTGTTACCTAGGACCCAGGCATCCTGTAGAAATTCACAACTCTTTTTTAATATGTATGTTATACATGATTCTCAACCATTTCACTGTCTATGCTATTTTTTCTGTGTCCATGCTATTTTTCATAAAACTTTGGCTTTAATCAAATCTATTAGTGCAGGTGTGTGACAGAGTGTGTGGCACTGATCTTCAATCTAGATCAATTAACCAAATTGGAGAGTGAAAGAGGATAATGATTTTTAACAGTCCCCGGGTGGGTCTAATGTGTATTGAGACCTGGCCAAGAACTCCTGAATTTTGTCTGGCCTATTATTAAAAAATGACTTGTATATTTTGGGTTCTTTACTGTTCATGATCAGATTCTGAAGATCTCAAAGTGATCAGAGCTCAAGAGCAGCTATGAAAGAGCTTGCCTTAGTAAGAGTTAATGTGATTTTCTCTCCTCCCATTCTGAGTAATATCTCTTTTTTAGATATCTTGTCCCTCCACACTCCACAGCTGTCTCTCTGTACTTGATATTAAGCTATAGTTTTTCTGCTCCAAACTTACCTTTCTACACTTTCAGTTGTTATGCTGCGGTTGGTGCAGCCTCTGATTTCCCATCTGGCTTCTCTTTAGAATCTTCCAGTAATTGTCAGTAAGAAGAAAGGTTCTTCCAACCATTTCCTTTGTCCCTTATGCTTTGTGGTTGTTACTAAGACTTGCAGTTATGACACTTTATTATCATATTTCTTTTATTTATGCCTTACATTTTTCAAAAATGATTTAATCATACCTATATTAAAGTATGTCCATGAAAAATAACTAGAGTGGCTACTCTTTTCTTACTGAACCCTCACTGATAACACCTAACATGTTGAATAAAGCTATGGTGTGATATACAATTGGAAGAATGTAAAGTCAGCTCAGGACCAAAAGGTAATTTTAATGTTATGTCTGGGTCAGAGGTATACAATTGAGGTTTAAAATAGTGGTATGTTATTTCCAATGGCTGTGTGATTTTAATTGTGCCTGTAGATTATTAAGTCTCCCAAGTCATTATAAAAATGAACTTAACTCTATTTTCATTTTCATTACTCAGGGATAACAAAGAGCCATGTCCTCAGCAAAGGGGACATTTCTCCTTTCACTGGTAACTGCCTCAATTAGGATTCCACTTTGTAACCATCATTCCTTCTCTTTTCTCAGGGTCAATCTATCCTTGACCTCCTAATGTCTTATGCTACACTAGAGGCCCCATGCATGAAATTCGTGCATTTGTAGCATCCCTAGTGAAAGGCAGATAATGTCTGAGTATTTCCTTCCTTTCCCTGGGAAGCCCCCCACCTGGTCAAATTCATGGTCTTGAGGAAACTTTGCATACTATGCTTTTATTATACAGGACTAGAGGCCCAGTACATGAAATTCATGCATGAGAAGGGGAGAGGTGTTCCTCAACCCAGCCTGCATTTTCTCCAATCTGGGACTTCTTGAGGTATGTCCAACTGCCCATTTAGGCTTGATCCCTCTCACAATCCAGTACTGCTGGCTCACAATCCAGGACTGCTGCCTTCCAATCTCTCGTCTGCCTGCTTGCATGATTGTCCCTAATTGCTTCTTCCTGCCAACGAGATCAACTCCTAATTGTTCCCCTGCTGGCCTGATAGCCCTTAACCGCCCTCTCCTGCTGGCCTGATAACCCCAAACTGCTCTCCCTTGGCAACCTGGTCACCCCTAACTGCCCTCCCTTGCAGGCCTGGTTACCCTCATCAGACTCCCTTACAGGCCTGGTTCCCCCCCCACCCCCATCAGCTCTTCCCTGCAGGCCTGGGCCTCCTGAACTACCCTTCTCTGCCAGCCAATTCACCCCTAACTGCCCTCCCCTGCAGGCCTGATTGTTCCAACTGTCCTCCCTTACAGGCCTGGTGCCTCCCAATTGCCCTCCCCTGCAGTTCTGGTCACCCTTAACTGCTGTCCTCTGGTGCCCAGTCACCCTTAACTGTCCTCTCCTGCAGGCCTGGACCCTCCTAACTGCCCTTCCCTTTTGGCCTGATTGTCCACCACTGCCATCCCTTGTTGGACTGATTGCCCACAACTGCCCTCCCCTGTTGGCCATCTTTGGTGGCCTTCTTGTGTCCACATGGGGGCAACCATCTTTGACCACATACGGGCAGCCATCTTGTGTGTTGGAGCAATGGTCAGATTGCATATTACTCTTTTATTGGATAGGTTACATAGGTATCTTTGTACATATAAATTTTTCCTTAAAAGATACAATACTTATTTGCAAAGGTAGAAGTCCGAGTTTCTGAGAAATTATCCAATAACTCATGTAATTTAAGCACTAAACTATATAGCCTACCAGCCTCACTACAGTGAATTGAGTAGCTCATTGACTCAGTGTACTATTACACCTTTTCTCCTACCATAGCATTCTAAAATATGCCAACACTCACATCTCTTTCACTTTCCTATACTCCTGCCATTTGGTCATTTAGGATCCCCAAAGTTTTCCTCTGCCATGTAGAAACACACACATAATTAGCATACTTTATCCCATGCCCAATTTATCTTGGCAAGTATTTAATTTTTCTTCATATCAGTTAAATCACTCTCTGCACTCCTCAAGCAGAGAAATCTGAGCTAGGAGGACTGTAAAAGTTAGGGGTTGTCACCAATTAACATTACCATACATCTCACTTTCACTCACCATATAAGGCAGAATCATATTTTAAAAGGCTTCAAGAGTTAAAATGCAAAGATTATGTAAGAAAATCTATCTAGAGAGAGATTAGTTTTTACTAGTGGAACAGAAATCAGAAGCCTCTAGGAACAGATGTTGAATTATTCCTGAAACAGCTCTGACCTCCTGGAAAATAGAAAAGGACTCTGTAGATATAAGAGAAACCAGGTAGACTTATTTTCATGGCATGGCAAGAAGCAGTAGGGGAGGGTAGTTGAGAGTGACCAGGCCAGCAGAGGAGGGCAGTAGGGGCAACTAGCCTGGCAGGGCAGGGCAGTTCAGGGTGATTAGGCTGACAGGGGAGGGCACTTGGGGGGCAATCAGGCCATCAAGAGAGCTGTTAGGCATCAATCAGGCTGGCAGAGGAGTGGTTACACAGTGATATGGCTGGCAGGCAGAAGCGGTTAGGAGCCAGCAGTCCCAGATTGTAAGAAGGATCGAGCCAAAAACCACAGTGAGATATCCTCCAAGGGATCCCAGATTGGAGAGGGTGTGGGCTAGACTGAGGGATACCCATCACAGTGTAGGAATATCCTGCACCAGGCCTCTAGTAGTAAATATTTGGCTGATTCCTCCAGCGCTTAAGGATGTGAATTATACTGCAGTGGGATATTTTTATCTGTCTCCTTTCTCTGTGGGCAAAGTGGCAGGGGAGGGCAGTTAGGGTTGACCAGGCTGGCAAGGAAGGTCAGTTAGGGGTGACCGGACCATCCCTGTTTTCCTGCCATCTCTGAGGAGAAACCCCAAGCCCTTCTCACACACAAGGCAGAAGGGCAGCAGATTAATTGATACTCCTTGCTCATGCTGCAACAGAGATGCAGGCCAGCCTAATAAGTGCTATGGGAGATGGTGATTGGAGAAGGAACAGTTTGGAATAGATTGATGAGATGGCACCAATATGCAAAATTTCAGATTGGAGCCCTATGAAGTTTATGTTCTTGGTTCTGGTGGGGGTGTGAGACTTTCAAGTCCACCTTGCATCCTCATTGGTTCTAGCTCTGGTTGACATCTTCCTCAGCATAGCAGAAAGTGAATCTCTTTAAACTTGCCCCTAAGCACCTCAAAATTATCATGAAGGTGATGCTGAGAGGGATGACCTTAACCATGACATCACACACTTTTATTGAGGGCTTCCTAAGTGCCAGGCTCTAAAATATGTGTTTTATGTATTTTGTTCAGTTTCATCTGTATAATCTCTTCTGAATTATTAGTGCAAACATTATTATTCTTTTACATAAAAAGAAAATAGCATAGCTTATTATGTAACTTGAAACAGATCATGAGTGAGTAAGAACTGAAGCCAGGTTTGTATCTGGGCAGTCTGACTCCAGATTCAGGATATCTGAACAGTTTTCTCTTTGGCCAATCCAAACAGTCATTTCATTTCCCTCTCAATACTGACAGGAACCCCGTATTTACTATAATCTTCCCTATGGAGACTTCTGATAGAACAGAGTGGAGAGCAGTAAGCCACATTTGCTGCATCAACTATAAAAAGGATGGCTGACACTACAGGCAAAGGTCATAGGAAGAATTGGCACATAAAAATTTAAGGCGGATAATTTGGTCTCTGTCTTGTCCTGGCTCCTGGATTTCACATCAATTGTGCACTTCTTCCTCCATTCTAATAATCAACCTATTCAATTTCAAAAGGAGACAATATCAGAATCCTTTAAAAATACATTTTTATTAATTTCAGAGAGGAAAGGAGGGGGAAAGAGAAACATCATTGATGAGAGAGAATCATTGATAAGCTGCCACTTGCACACCCCCTACTGGGGATTGAGCCTGCAGCCTGGGCATGTGCCCTTGGGACCCCTCAGTCTTCAGGCCAATGTTCTATCCACTGAGCAAAACTGGCTAGGGCCAAAATCAGAATCTTTGGGTCCATTCCTATTCAGAATTCACAAAGCAGTTCAAAATGTACCTCAGAGATACCTGTGAATAAGATCTCTGTACCTCTGTTTAAAATTTCAGAAAGTTGGGGCACAATGAAGTTTAATGTATGAAACTTCAGAGACTGATCATGGAATTTTTAGTTCCTTCTGCTCTACTTATTATTAGAGTGCTATGGGGAAAGTTCTTAATGTCTTTGTAATGTGAGATTATCATCTGAATTGATTCCCAGTTGACACAACTTCACTGAATAAGGATTAAAGAAATAATTGATGCCCTCTATGTAATAAACATGTGATGGATGCATATAGTAAGGGTGAGCTGAACTTATGGTTTCCCTACATCCCTGACATGACCTTTCATTTTGGTTTTTACAAGTACAGTGGTACCTCGAGATACGAGTTTAATTCGTTCCGTAACCTTGAGGCGTGAGAAACTATGAGACGCTCGAGTCGCAGTAAACTGGTGGTTCATGTGCAGCCAGCCGATCTGCGTGATTACTCATATCTCAACTGTTGCTCACATTTCAAAGCAAAAATCGCTCGCTCGACGGCTCGTATCTCAAAATCTCATACATTAGGGCACTCGTACCTTGAGGTACCACTGTACATCCTTAGTATATCAAGGGAAGTGACTGAGTGTCATTTATTTCTGATCCCCTACCTAATCCTATACCTCATGGCCAGACAGGAGGCATCAAAAAACAAAACAAAACAAAATCTCCCTTAAATATTCAGTAGACTCTTCAGTTGTTTATAGAAACAAAGTGGTTAATATGAATTCCCCACATTTGAACATCCATGCCAGTGTTTCTTTCCATTTCTATAATGTCCCATAGGTATAGAGAGAAGTAAAATAGTGTTTGTTTGTGTCTATGTCATGGGTTTTTATGACACCTGTTAATTTTCATGTAGTAGTATCTATATTATTCAAATACTGAATACCCACTGCAGGGGTTTTTCATAAATATAAAAATAGAAGCAGAAAAGAAGGGGTAGTGAATGTTATTGCTGAGCTGAGGTACATTTCAGGATTTCATGTCATTCCATGCTCTAGTGCCTTGATTGTGATAGGAGAGGCTTCACCCTTTCCGCCATAAAATGGCATTAGATTTTTGAAATTGTATTTTATTAGTAAGCGCACTATCATAATAATGATTGAAATTCTTTGCTAAAAGATGATAAAACCTTTCTTGACTTCCAAACTTCCCCTAGGTCCCACACATGATCTAGAGATTTGCAAAAAGGAATGCAAGCAGAGATTCTGAGATTTCCACACACTCCACCTGGAGGGTGTGAAAGATTCAGGACTCAAAAATCAGTCTCCTTATTCCCTCTACAGTGCACTGTAACCTCCACATTAGCTATAGAGTGATTCTTTCAAACCTACTTGCTTCCCAATGGAAAAAGGAGGAAGAATTGATTTATCCCCTTTTGATTCATGAGTTCACCTGTGAATTAGGAAATGTGTCAATAATTTACAGGGGCCATAATGTCACAAACATTGTGGATTTTATGGTTTTCTACAAATAGTCATGCATTGTACAGCCCAATTTTGACAACCAAAACAGAAAATAAATTGCTATGAAGATGGAAATTTCATGTAGAGCTCTCATAGATTGATTATTATAAAACAGACTTCAAGGGTACTTTCAAATGCATACCCTTATAACAAAAAGATGTAGTTAATAGAAAAGGATTTTTGTATTGGAACAAGAAATATTGCACATGTACCAATTTGTTTGGGAGCACAAGAAACTTGGTTGAAAAGTTGTAAGAAAGACCTTCCGATAAAGGGGACACATGTGAAGGCCATCTAACCTTTTTATCAGAATTCTGATTTAGGGGAGACTTAGGGGAGTGTGGAAGGCAGTGCCCCTAATTATTCCTTGACCGTTCCAAACAAGTCTGTGTACATGCAGACACCCAGATGTGGATGCCCTTGCCTGAAGTACAGTGTAAGCACATGAGTCTTCCCAAGATTACTCACCCTACTAATTGTATCCAAAGATAAAAATTCCAATAAAGGCCTAATGAGGCAGGCAATAGAGGCTGCTCTGGCCACTAGAGCCAGGGAGCATCTTAGCCCTCTCACAATTAAATTATGTCAGAGTAATCTGTTCATCCTTTGTTCAGGAGCTGCTGGAAGTCAGGCACCAATTAGTAGAAGTTGAAATATTAATAACCACTAACTTACCAATACAAATTCTCACTTGTGTGAAATCAAGAGAGGTATAAGAATTTCCATAGAATTGTGGTATGAAGAAACTTATATATAAATAATAATATAATAGAAATATAAAATATGTAATGTAAAATAAATATTTAATATAAAAATAAAATATATTAATTTATATATGTTAAAAATATATTTTACATTTGTCAAATTTATATTAAAATGTATAGAAATAAATTTATAAACCAAAGAAAATGAAGTCTTTGCTCACATAATAATGTGAATCATCAGATGTTTAAGGTCAATGTAGGTACCGCATTATGAGACTTAAACACAATTTTTTGGTAAGGAAGTATATTTCAGTGATAATATATATAGTATACTAGTTAGGCAAGGTTTTCAGAAAACTGCTTATGGGTACATAAGTCAACATTGACAAGAAAATTTGCCCACCAAACTGATGACACTGGTTGTCTTTGGGCAATGAGTATATACAGAAATGGGATTGAATTAAGATACCAATAAAAATAAAAATTTATTAATAATGTTTCAAATTTC
The DNA here is from genome assembly GCA_011751065.1 of Lasiurus cinereus. Taxonomy (NCBI): domain Eukaryota; kingdom Metazoa; phylum Chordata; class Mammalia; order Chiroptera; family Vespertilionidae; genus Lasiurus; species Lasiurus cinereus. The sequence goes on along the minus strand of JAAGEH010000343.1, from coordinate 6,512,146 downwards.
TCTACAACATGAGACCTGGAGGAAATACTGTTACATGTTTATATTTTTAATGTAGGTGGTGGGTGTCAATGACAGTAATGATAGGTAATATCAATGGAGTATTACCTAAGTGTTGGGCAGTATTCTAAGGCAGTGTTTCTCAATCCTGGCTACCCACCAGGACAACCAAGAATCTCACATGTAGGGATGCTGCAAAAATTGGCTCTAGGCTGAGGCCACAGTATCTGTATATTTTTAAATAACCACAAGCAAATATATCAATCAACTGGAAATAAGAATCACTGGTTTAAGCCACTGAAATGATTTCTTAAAACTTTCTTACAATAATCCTTAAAGGTAGCTTCAATTATTATCTCAATTTTACACCAGAGGAAACTGCCCAGATATATTTACATTGTTCTATTTTGCATTTTTTCCTCAATTGAATCATTTTGTGATCTGTCAAAATAATAAACTTTCTGGTAGCAGAAGAAAGAGAATTTCTATCACTGTGTCAGAAAGGATTGATATGAAAATCTATTATCTAGGCACCAGAGGCCTGGTGCATGGATTTGTACACTGGTGGGGTCCCTCGGCCTGGCCTCTGGGCATCAGGTCAAAGCCGACTCTCCAAAATCCCCTGAGGGGTCAGATTTTGAGAGGGTGCAGGCCAGGCCTAGGGACCCCACTGTTGCATGATAGGGGCTGGGGAGGGATCATGGGAGGGCTTTAGGGCATGTCTCTCCCATCTTGCCCAATTCCAGTTGGCAGGACTTCAGCAGCAAGGTAACTTACTAGATGGAATGTCTGCTCCTGGTGGTCAGTGAGTGTGATAGCAACTCATTGAGAGGTTGAACCAATGGTCGGACACTTAGCTTATTAGATTTTTATTATACAATATAAGAAGTCTTGGTTCTTGTCCTGGCAATGAGACCTTCCAATGGTAAACTCCTCATCTATAAATAGCAGTGATTATGAATGAACTTAACTCTATTTTCATTTTCATTACTCAGGGATAGCAAAGAACCTTGTCCTCAGCAAAGGGAACATTTTTCCTTTCACTGGTAACTGCCTCGTTAGGATTTTACTTTGTAACCATTATTCTTTTATCATGGTCAATCTATCCTTGACTTCCTATTGTATTATGCTATATACCCAGGTATGTTTGTACATATCCATCTTTCCTTAAAATATTCTGTACATGTTTTCAGAGTTAAAAGTCTGGGTTTTCTGAGAAACTATCCAATAACTCATTTAATTTAACCACTAAACTATATAGCCTACCAGCTTCACTACAGTGAATTGAGTATCTAATTGATTCAGTTTACTGTTACACTTTTCCTCCTACCATAGCATTCTAAAATATGCCAACACTCACATCTTCTTCTTTACTTTCCTATACTCCTGCCATTTGGTCATTTGGGATCTCCAAAGTTTTCCTCTGCCATTTAGGAACACACACATAATTAGCATACTTTATCCCATATCCCACTTAACTTTTATTTAAGTTTTTTTCATATCAGTTAAATCACTTTCTGCGCTCCTCAGACAGAGAAATTTAAGCCAGGAGGACTGCAAAGGTTAGGGGTTGTCACCAATTAGGATGACCATACATCTCACTTTCACTCACCATATAAGGCAGAATCACATTTTGAAAGACTTCAAGAGTTAAAATGCAAAGATTATATAAGAAAATCTATTTGGTAAGAGATTAGTCCTTACTAGTGGAACAGAAATCAGAAGCCTCTAGGAACACATGTTGAATAAGTCCTGAAACAGCTCTGACCTCCTGGCAAATAGGAAAGGACTCTGTAGATATAAGAGAAACCAGGGAGACTTCTTTTCATGGAATGGCAAGAAGCAGCATTGTGGGATCTGCAGAAATACCTAAAGCAGAGTAAGATCTTGCATGTGCTAGTTTTTGTTTTTTTGAGAAGATGGTAATGTGATGAGCTGGAAAGCCAAGAGACAGCTTTAGTGCTTTGTACTCAGAGCCAAAATTCCTGTTAGAGATTGAGGCCTTGTGATGGTCACCCCTAACTGCCCTCCCCTGCAGGCTTGATTGCCCCCAACTGCTCTCCCTTACAGACCTGGTCCCTCCAACTCCCCTCCCTGCTGGCCAGATCACCCACAACTGCCCTCCCTTGCAGACCTGGTCCCTCCCAACTGCCCTCTCCTACTGGCCATCTTATGGTGGCCAACTTGTCTCCACATGGGAGCAATCATCTTTGACCATATGGGGGCAGCCATCTTGTGTGTTAGAGTGATGGTCAATTTGCACATTATAGTTTTATTATATAGGAGTAGATAGAAGAGAGGCCTGTTGCATGGGTGGGGGCTGGCTGGTTTGCCCTGAAGGTTGTCTTTTCTTATATGTCTTCAAAATCCAGTGTGTTACTAGTGTAAGGAGAGCACATCTCTGTTTGGACTAGCCACATTTCAAGAGCTTAATAGCGATGTGAACTAAATTGTATGGAAAGAAACTGTTCTGTGCCCCTGTGCCCTGTAAATAGCGTCTCACTATCCAAATCTGACTCCACCTTTTTTGCCCAAGAATCTGAGTACAAATTAAATAGGAATATTTTGCTCCTTTCCTCAACTCTAAAATAACAATAGTTCTATATCCTGATGTTGAGGGTATAATGCAGGTGAAAAGCTACATAACACAGAGCTCTCAATCTGGCACAAGGAAACCCTCAGTGGTGTTTTTTGATATTAGGTTACTCGCCCCATCATCATCATGATCATAACCAAGCATTCATGATCATGCTTGATCAGGGATTGAAGGGTTCTGGTTTCCGCTCTGGTATAGACAATGACTTTGGAAGGTAGGAATGGTAGTGAAGAAATGCAGAATTCTGAATGATAGTTCTAAAATCCCGAATGGAAAAAATAACTTTGCTTATTGATGCCATCTTATCTGTCTATCTCAGCTGTCCTGCTGCCATGATAATGGGAAACAAGTTTCTCCATAATTCCCTTTCCATCCATCATATCCCTTGCCACTCACTGGTTTGTGCTGTCTCTATGCTGAGCCATGACCTAAAAGTTTGGATCCCCTGCTGTCTCCTGCCTGATAATGAGAAAGCTGGGGCTCTGTTCTCAGGACTGACATGAAGATAGACTCAGGCATGGATCTCCTGAAGCAGGTCTCAATTCTGGGAGGAAAAGCCACACATCTGACTCTTCACTGGGAATGGCAGCCTGTATGGCTTAGAGCACTCAATGTACAGAGCTCATAATTAGTGAAGTTGGTCCATTGTTTTTCTAATCTCTGAGGAATTCCTCATATTAACAAAGAGGAAACAGAGAAAAATGAATATATTTAGGAGGGTCTGGGACTTTCCTCTTCTCAGGAGAAAGCACATCTGTACACTTTGCTTTGGACTTCCAATTTGAAGAATCTTAACAAAGAATGCACACTCTTTTCAAGTTTATGACTTTTTGACTTTGACAACTGCTAAATCATTGTATTAATCATGTAAATTAGGGACAATTAGGCCTTCTCTAATAAGAACCTATAACTATTTCCATTTTCTTCATTAAGACTTCAGTCTTTAAAAGGAAAAGTCTATTTCTCTTTTCTAGGTTTTACTTTTAATAGACTTAAGTACAGTGATACCTGGAGATATGAGTGCCCTAACATACGAGATTTTTGAAATACGAGCCATCAAGCGAGCGATTTTTTGCTTTGAAATATGAGCAACATTTGAGATACGAGTAATTGCGTGGATCGGCCAGCTGCATACGACCCACCAGTTTACCGCGACTCAAGCGTCTCATAGTTTCCCACGCCTCAGTCAGTGTGCTTGTTTACCTTGTTGTCGAAGCATCTTTTGTGCATTTACATACTTTATCACATTTCTTTTTATAACCATGGGTCCGAAGAAAGCGAGAGGAAGGGTCAGTGCTCAGAAGAGGATGATATCTATTGAATTAAAGCGTGAAATCATAGAAAAATATGAGCAAGTGTGTGAGTGGCTGACTTGGCTAGGCAGTACAGGCGTAGTACTTCAACGATATGCACTGTGCTTAAACAGAAGGAGTCGATAAAAGGTATAACGCCAGCTAAGGGCGTTACAATAATTTCTAAGCTCCGTAGCTCTCTCCATGAAAAGATGGAGAATCTACTGATGGTGTGGGTGACGGAGAAGCAGCTTAAAGGAGATACATTAACACAGGGCATCATATGCGAGAAGGCGCGAGCGATTTAGGGTGGTTTGCTGGAGCAGACCCCGCGCACTTCCACAGATGAAGCATCGAAAGACTCATTTAAAGCCAGTAGAGGCTGGTTTGATAACTTCAGGAAAAGGTCCGGCATTCACTCCATCGTCAGGCATGGTGAGGCAGCAAGTTCGGATGTGAAGGCAGCTGAGGATTACCTCAAAACTTTTTCCGAACTGATAGAAGCCCAAGGTTATATCCCCCAGCAAATCTTCAACTGTGACAAGACAGGGCTTTTCTGGAACAAGATGCCGAATAGGACTTACATAACGGCAGAGGAGAAGGCGATGCCAGGCCACAAACCCATGAAGGATAGGTAACTCTCGCACTGTGCGCCAAGGCAAGTGGCGACTGCAAGATCAAGCCTCTGTTCATATACCATTCGGAAAACCCCAGAGTCTTTAAGTCACATAAGATTTTAAAAGATAAACTGCAAGTTATGTGGAGGGCAAACCTGAAGGCATGGGTCACCAGGCAGTTCTTTGTGGAGTGGGTAAACCTGGTTTTTGGCCCTTCTGTTAAGAAATATCTACAGGAAAACAACCGAACCATGCAAGCCCTCCTCGTCCTCAACAATGCTCCTGCTCACCCACCGAACCTCGAAGATGAACTCCTCGAAGAGTTCAAGTTTATAAAGGTTGTCTACCTACCTCCCAACACCACTCCTATCCTGCAGCCCATGGATCAGGAGGTGATTTCTAATTTTAAAAAGCTGTACATCAAGCACCTGTTCCGGCGCTGCTTTGAGGTGACAGAGAACACAAACCTCACCCTTCCAGAGTTCTGGAAGAACCACTTTAACATTGTGATATGCCTCAGAATTATTGATCAGGCCTGGCTGGGTGTTACAACGAGGAATTTGACCTCTGCATGGAAGAAGCTGTGGCCTGAGGCCATAGCCGAAAGGACCTTCGAAAGATTCAAACCCGAGGTGCCAGTGGAGGAGGAGATAGTGTCTCTGGGAAAATCCATGGGCCTGGAGGTGGATGAGAGAGACGTGAATGAGCTCGTCGAGGAGCACTCTCTGGAACTCACCACGGAAGAGTTACAAGAGTTGCAGTCTCAGCGACATGCGGAGGTTCTCCAAGAAACTGGTTTCGAGGAGGAGCCAGAGATGGAGGAGATCTCTACAAGTGAGATAAAGGAGATCTTAGGAATGTGGGAGAGGGTGTCACACTTCGTGGAAAAGAAACACCCCGAAAAAGTTGCTACTGGTCGTGCATCGAAGCTGTTCAATGAAACTTGCCTCACCCATTTCAGAAACATTCTGAAAGGGAGGAATAGGCAAACCTCGTTGGACACGGTTTTTTGAAATCGGCCAAAAATGCAAAGACCAGTAGCAATTAAGTTCAGTGAAGATTAGTTAAGTTACATTCAGTTTAGGGATAAAGTGTAGCATTAAGAGTGTAACGAGTAGGTAAATACATTTTATAAAATCAGTTTATTCCTGTACATTCTCTTTTATTATGTTTTTATACAATATTTGTCATTTATAAATACATTTTTCTTATTCAAAAACACATAACAAGAACAACTAGGGTGACATTTTGGGGGCTGGAACGGATTAACGGCATTTCAATAGATTTCAATAGGGAAATTTGCTTTGAGATACGAGCAACTTGATATACAAGCAAGGTTATGGAATGAATTAAACTCGTATCTCGAGGTACCACTGTATTGTATATTGAGGCTTACTGTGTGCAAGGTGCTGTTTGCAGCACACTACATTTCTGATCTCTTTTTTTCACTTTTTTTTTGAACTTATTGGGGATGGCATTTATTAACATAATTATATAGGTTTCAGATGTATTATTCTAGAATATGTCACCTTTATATTGTAAAGTGTGTTCAACACCCCAAGTCAAGTAAGGGATTTTTTGCTTATTTAAATACAGTCCACGTTCTGATTTTTCTCATTTACTGACGTTTTGGATACACTAAAAACTTACTGACTTTCTCTTAAATTAAACAGGGTGTCAGTGATTTACAGGGGCCATAATGTCACAATATTGTGGATTTTATGGTTTTCTATAAATAGTCATGCATCATATAGTCCAGAGTGTATATATGTTTTTGTTTACTTTAGTTGTCTACTCTGTGCCAACCACAGTGTGGGTGCTGGGCAATCATAAATAAATGAGACTCAGTTGCTTCCTCACAGGCATGCTGCCTGGAGTAACCTGGAAAGAGAAAGAATAGACTGAGTAGGTTGGCCAGGAGGTTTATTTTAATTTTCATGTTTGATTTAACCCATTATACCAAAAACATAGTTTTACCAATATACACAATTGAGATATTTTGCAATATTTTTTTCAATTGATAAAGTGAGTATAGGAATGATGGTACTTTACAACCTCCCACATCCTACACATGAAGTTCTCTGCCTCAGAGAATTCTGGATGAGGAATTAAGAGATCGGTCTGTCATTAATTTATAGAAAGAAAATGCAGCAAAACCAAGTTGGTGATGTAGGAGACACCAGCCTCTATTGCCAGGCAAAGATCAACAATTAGATCCATGAACAAAAGCAGATCTAGAGAGCTCAAGGGTCCACTTATGGAACGTTAGCAACACAGTAGAACAAAATACCTGAGAATAACCACACAAAGGGAAACAAAGAGCAGCTTCATAGTTCCTGCATCATGCCATCACCAAGGCCTCGTTACTTAGCAACAAAGACAACTCCCAGCTAGAAAGAGTTGTTAACCTAGTGGAAGAAGGGAGAGTAGAGTGAGCAACTACTTTACCAAGCCTTTTAGTGCCCATAGGAAACACCTGTTTTATTTCATTCCACCCAGAAAATGACAAAGCTTAGCTAAAAGCAAAGAAGAAGATCAGGAATTGCCACATGGGATGTATAATGGATTAAAAATGTACACAGAGACCAATGGTACAGAATCAAGGGTCCATAAATAAACCACTGCATACACAGGCAACTAACATTTGACAAGGGAGACTCCATTGGTTCTCAGTGTAAGGAACTTCCAGATGAAATCTGAACCAGCTCCCTATGCATGCAGGGAGAGAACAAAGAAAGCTCACTACAGACCAGGAGGTGTCAGTTTCATAAACCAGTGAATTTATATGCAAGGCCTGTTTGGGAGGCCACAAGAAAAGTGCATCTATATACCTGCCCACCAATCTTAAAAGTTTATATACAATAAAGGTCTTAATTGGGTTCAGTGATGTTTAACATCTAGATGGTCTCAACAAAACATAACTAGCTCAAGGGTATATCCTTGGGCCAGCTTCTAGAGAAATGAACATTCTGATTCCCCCGGGGCAGCTCTTGGGTCCACTGGCAGTCACATCTTCATGAACTCCTCCAACTGAACCAGTCATCAATATTTATAAAACTCCTCAGAGGGTTCCAATAAAATCCACAATTAAAAACCAGTGAACCGTATTCTCAGAAGTTTCTTGATTACACTGATTTGGCAGATGCAAATGTGTATGGAAAATGCAACAAAACCATGGGGAAGGATGTAACATTTAAGTATTTATTAAGAGAATTGTACATTTCAACTGGATACCCGAGTCAATGCATTTATTATGCAATTATGATGCAGTACAAAGAATGCCAGGTTACTCTGCCAATTCTATTCAAAAGTAAAGTTTATATGGGAAGCACGGAGAGGAATGAAACCATAAGACTAATCACAATATGACTAAGGAAATAGTGTTCACTGGGTTAAATGTGTGGTTTTGCTAGATTTTACAACTATACTCCAAAAGGGATTGCAGAGATGTTAAGAGTAGTCTGTTCTGCTGTAGAGCCTCCATAAGGCACTCTTAATGTCCCTGTTCCTCAGACTGTAAATGAAAGGGTTCAGCATGGGGGTTACTATAGTGTAAATGACTGAGGGCACCACATTCTTCCTGGGGGAAGGTAACAGTGCTGATCCAAGGTAACCTCCAATAGCTGTCCCATAAAATAAGCAAACAACTGACAGGTGAGAACCACAGGTGGAGAAGGCTTTATATTTCCCACCTATCGATGGAACTCTCAGAATGGAGGAAACAATTTTATAGTAAGAGCAAAATATCCCTGAGATAGGGAGAAAACCAGAGATGGTGCCAACAAAATACACAACTATGTTATTGGTGATGGTGTTAGAGCAGGCAAGATCAAGGAGTTGAGAAGGATCACAGAAGAAATTAGAAATGTTTACATCTTTGAAGCAGGTAAGTTGTAATACAATTAAAGTATGCAGTTGGGAGTCCAAAATACTGATGAAAAATGACATCAAAACTAAGAACCAGCAGAGGCATGGGTTCATGGTGGTTGAGTAGTGCAGAGGGTGACAGATGGCCACAAACCGGTCAAAGGCCATGGCAGTCAAAAGCATGCCATCCATACATCCAAAAAGGATCAAAAAAGACATCTGTGTCAGGCAGCCCTCATAAGAGATGACTCTGCTGTGAGTCTGGATGCTCACAATCATCTTTGGAACAGTGGTAGAAATGAAACAGACGTCAGCCAAGGACAGGTTACAGAGGAAGAAATACATGGGGGTGTGGAGGTGGGAGTCAGAGCTGACAGTCAAGATGATGAGCATGTTCCCCAACATGGCAACCAGGTACATGGACAGGAAGATCCCCAAGAGCAGAGGCTGAAGTTCCAGGTCATCCGAGAGACCCAGGAGGAAGAATTCTGAGACACCTGTTAGATTTAGTGGTTCTGTGTAGCCAAGACTCCTTTAGAAGAGCATTAGGAAAAAGAAAATAAGTAAATGAGAATACAGCATTGTATGCATATTCTGTATTCAAGCTATTCACCACTGAGGCCATATACCCCAGTACCTTTACCAATATTTCTCAGTATGACAAATCCTGTTTAATTAGAACTGTTTCTTTTTTATTTTATTTTTTAAAATGTACCTTTATTGTTGAGAGTATTACAGATGTACCTTTTCCCCCCATTGACCCTTCCAGCTGCCCCACCCCCAGCCCCAGTCCTTCACCACATGTTATTCACCTCTTTCTATATACACTTTACTGTCCAGAAACTCCATTGAAAAGTATCAGAGGGACAAGAACATTAGAGATAACAAAGCCATAATCACAGGAAACACAGCTACTTCTTTAAAATATATATAGAATGAGAAACACCCATTCCCCCTTCAAGAAAAAAATCATTCTAATTTTAAGAAACTAAGAAGTAGTTAAGTATACCTTCTTTTATTCAACTACAATGCTAGCTAGATAATTCCTTTATTTAGAATATTTTCAACACTGCCTAAAAGACAGGATTGTGTAATCTGTATTCTAAATGGAAGTTCAATGTTAATAATCAGAAAATGTTTTTATGTGATAGTTATCTTCAGGAGTTTTACCATTCTTTGTTTTTCTGTCTCTCCTTCATAGAAATAAGTGATTACTCAAGCATGAAAGTTGTCCTTTAAGTCATTTGGAAGTTCTTTTTTCAATTAGTACTAGTTTAAAAATTTTTGAGGAGCTGCCATATTGTTTATTATAATGCCTGTAGGATATTTACTCATACCACCAGTCTACCAGTGTTCCCTTTTCTCCACATCCTCACCAACATGTGTCTTTTTTTCCTCCTTAATATTTCTTTATTGTTGAGAGTATTATAAATGTCACCCTTTTTTCCCCTGACCCTCTCCACTCTAAACCTCTATCTCCCTCCCCAGACCTTCACTACATAGTTGCCTGTGTCCATGGGTTATGCATATATACATATAAATTATTTGGTTAATTTCTCCCATCCACCCTACCCATCCCAGCCACCACTACCTTCCTTTGAGATTTATCAGTCTGTTCCATGCTGTTATGTCTCTGGATATATTTAGTTCATCAGTTTATTGTATTGATTAGATACCATATATCAGACTTTTCTTTTTTATAATAGCCATTCTGATAGGTGTGTGATAATGTACTTTTGTGATTTTTATTTCCCTGATGGATAAAGATGTTTAGCAGCTTTTCATATAGGACTGTTAGTTTTGTTTTTCTGATCATAATCTGGCCTATTTATACTTGAGGAGTTTAGCATTGGGGAGGTCCCACTGCGAGGTGTAAGATAGAGATTTTTTATCCTGTATAATAAAAGTCTAAAATCCTAAGTGTCTGACCATTTGCTTGACTGCTCAACCAGTCACTATGACACTTATTGACCACCAGGCTTCAACTGGTAGGTTAGCTTGCTGCTGGGGTCTGACTGATTGGGACTGTGCAAGATGGGCCAGATACATCCTGGAGCTCTCCCACAATCTCTCCCCAGGTCTGATTGTGCACCAGTGGTGTCCTTAGGCCTGGCCTGTGCCCTCTTGCAATCTGGGATCCCTCACAGGATGTCAGAGAGCTGGTTTCAGCCTCATACCCACAGGGAAGGAATAGGGATCCAACTGGTGCACAAATCCATACACCAGGCCTCTAGTCCCTAGATAATAGATTTTCATATCATTCCTTTCTGACACAATGATTGAAATTCTCTTTCTTCTCCTACCAGAAAATTTATTATTTTTTATCCCATTATGATTCAATTGAGAAAAAAATGTAAAATAGAACAATATAAATATATATGGGCAGTTTTCTCTGGTGTAAAATTGAGATAATAATTGAAATTAGCTTTAACTATTATTGTAAGGAAGTTTTAAAAAATCACTTAAGTTCCTTAGATCTGTAATTCTTATTTCCTGTTGATTGATATATTTGCCTGTGTTTATTTAAAAATATACATATACTGTGGCCTCAGCCAAGAACCACTTTATGTAGCATCCCTACATGTGAGATTCTTGGTTGTCTTAGTGTGTAGCTGGGATTGAGAAACACTGCCTTAGAATACTGCCCAACACTTAGGTAATACTCCATTAATATTACCTGTTATTACTGGCATTAATACCCACCACCCACATTAAAAATATACATATTTAACAATATTTCCTTCAGATCTCATGTTGTAGAGAGATTTGAAACATTACCAATAAACTTTTATTTTTCTTGTTATCTTAATTCAATCCCACTTCTATATATACTCATTGCTCAAAGGTAACCAGTGTCATCAGTTTGGTAGTCAAATATTCTTGTCAATATTAACTTATGTACTCATAAGCAATTTTCTTAAAAACTTGCCTAACCAGTATACTATATACTTTATCAGTGAAATGTTCTTCCTTATCCAACATTGTGTCTAAGTCTCTTTATGCAGTACATACATTGACCTTAAACATTTTACTGATGCACATTATTATGTGAGGGAAGACTTCATTTTCTTTGGTTTATAAATTTATTTCTATACATTTTAATATATATTTGACAAATGTAAAATATATATTTAACATATATTTATAACTTAATATATTTTATTTTTATATTAAATATTTATTTTACATTATATATTTTATATTTCTATTATATTATTATTTATATCACTTACTTCATACCACAATTCCATGAAAATTCTTGTACCTTTCTTGCTTTTACACAAGTGAAAATTTGTATTGATAAGATAGTGGTGATTAATATTTCAACTTCTACTAATTGGTGCCTGACTTCCAGCAGCTCCTGAACAAAGGATGAACAGATTACTCTGACATAATTTAACTGTGAGAGGGCTAAGATGCTCCCTGGCTCTAGTGGCCAGAGCAGCCTCTATTGCCTGCCTCATTAGGCCTTTATTGAAATTTTTATCTTTGGATACAATTAGTAATCTTGGGAAGACTCATGTGCATACATTGTACTTCAGGCAAGGGCATCCACATCTGGGTGTCTGCATGTACACAGACTTGTTTGGAAAGGTCAAGGAATAATTAGGGGCACCGCCTTCCACACTCCCCTAAGTCTCCCTTAAAACGGAATTCTGATAAGCAGATGAAGTGGCCTTCACACATATCCTTTTTATCAGAAGGTCTTTCTTACAACTTTTCAACCAAGTCTCTTGTGCTCCCAAACAAATTGGTACATGTGCAATATTTATTGTTCCAATACAAAAATCCTTTTCTATTAACTAAATCCTTTTATTATAAGGTATGCATTTGAAAGGATTCTTGGAGTCTGTTTTATAATTATCATTCCAAGAGAGCTCCATGTGAAATTTTCATTTTCATAGCAATTTATTTTCTATTTTGGGTTTCAAAATTGGACTCTACAATGCATGACTATTTATAGAAAACCATAAAATCCACAATGTTTGAGACATATGGCACCTGTAAATCATTGACACATTTCCTAATTCACAGCTGAACTCACTGAATCAAAAGGAGATAAATCCGTTCTTCTACCTCCCTTTCCCACTGGGGACCAAGTAGGTTTGAAAGAACCACTCCTTAGCTAACATAGAGGTGATAGTGCCCGTGTGCAGTAATAAGGATATTGATTTTTGAGTCCTGAATCTTTCACACCCTCCATGTGGAGTGTGTGGAAATCTCAGAATCTCTGTGCTAGTGTTCCTTCTTGGAAATGGCCAGTCTAACATTCATCTCTAGACCATGTGTGGGACCTAAGGGAAGTTTGGAAGTCAAGAAAGGTTTTATCATTTTTTAGCAAAGAATTTCAACCATTATTATGAGAGTGTGCTTACTAATAAAATACAATTTCAAAAATCTAATGCCATTTTATGGCGGAAAGGGTGAAGCCTCTCCTATCACAATCAAGGCACTAGAGCATGGAATGACATGAAATCCTGAAATGTACCTCAGCTCAGCAATAACATTTACTACCCCCTTCTTATCTGCCTCTATTTTTATATTTATGAAAAACCCCTGCAGTGGGTATTCAGTATTTGAATACTATAGATACTACTACATGAAAATTAACAGGTGTCATAAAAAGCCCATGACATAGATACAAACAAACACTATTTTACTTCTCTCTATACCTATGGGACATTCTACAAATGGAAAGAAACACTGGCATGGATGTTCAAATGTGGGGAATTCATATTGACCACTTTGTTTCTATAAACAACTGAAGAGTCTACCGAATATTTAAGGGAGATTTTTTTTTTCTGTTTTTTGATGCCTCCTGTCTACCCATGAGGTATAGGCTTGAGATGGGGGATCAGAAATAAATGACACTCAGTCACTTCCCTTGATATACTAAGGATGTAGTTGTAAAAACCAAAACGAAAGGTCATGTCAGGGATGTAGGGAAACCGTAAGTTCATCTCACCCTTACTATATGCATCCATCACATATTTATTACATAGAAGGCATCAATTATTTCTTTAATCCTCATTCAGTGAAGTTATGTCAACTGGAGAACAATCCTATATTTCAAAGACATTAAGAACTTTCTCGGTAGCATACTAATAAGTAGAGCAGAAGGAACTAAAAATTCCATGATCAGTCTCTGAAGACTCATGCACTAAACTTCATTGTGTCCCAACTTTCTGAAATTTTAAGCAGAGGCACAGAGATCTTAACCACAGGTATCTCTGAGTTACATTTTGAATAGCTTTGAGTATCCTGAATAGAAATGGACCCAAAGATTATGACTTTGGCCCTAGCCAGTTTTGCTCAGTGGATAGAGCTTTGGTCTGGAGACTTAAGAGTCCCAAGGGCACATACCCAGGTTTAGGCTCAATCCCCAGTAAGGGGAGTGCAGGAGCCAGCCAATCAATGATTCTCTGTCACCAATGATGGTTCTCTCTCTTTCCCCCTCTTCCTTCCTCTCTGAAATAAAAATATATTCCTTAATAGACTCTGATTTTTCTCCTTTTGAAATTGAATAGGTTGATTATAAGGATGGAGAAAGAAGTGAACAGTAGATGTGAACTCCAGAAGCAAGGACAATACAAAGACCAAATTATCTGTCCTAAATTATCTTGTGCCAATTCTTTCTATGACCTTTGCCTGTGGTGTCAGCCATCCTTTTTATAGATGCAGTAAATGTGACTTACTGCTCTCCAGTGTGGCCAGATGTCCTGAATCTGGAGTCAGACTGCCCAGTTACAAACCTGTCTTCAGTTCTTACTAATTCATGATCTGTTTTGAGTTACATAAAATGCTGTGTTCCTTTCTTTTATGTAAAAGAATAATAATGTTTGCACTAATATTTCAGAAGAGATTACATAGAAGAAACCAAATAAAATACATAAAACATATTTCAGAGCCTGGCACTTAGGAAGTCCTCAATAAAATTGCTTGATATTAATGTTAATGTCATCCTTCTCAACATCAATTTCATTATCATTTTGGGGTGCTTAGGGGCAAGTTTAGAGAGATTCACTTTCTGCTATGCTGAGGAAGATGCCAACCAGAGCCAGAACCAATGAAGGTGGAAGGTGAACTCTGACAGTCTCACATCCCCACCCGAATCAAGAACACAAACTTCATAGGGCTCTGATCTGAAATTTTGCATATTGGTGCTGTCTCCTCAATCTATTCCAATCTGTTCCTTCTCCAATCTCCATCTCCCATAGCACTTACTGGGCTGGGCTGCATCTCTGCTGGATCATGAACAAAGAATATCGATGTATCTGCTGCCCTCTCCTGCCTTGTGTGGGAGAAGGGCTTGGGGTTTCTCCTCAAGGGTGGCAGGAAAACAGTGACCTTCTGATGCATATGCCACAAAGAAAGAAGACAGATATGTGGCCACTACAGTAGGATTAGCATCCATAAGGGCTGGAGGAATCAGCCAATTATCTACTGTGTTATGATTGTAGGGGCTCATTGCACAAATCTCCTAATTAGCCTATTGGTCCATGTTTTCTTAATCTCTGGATATTTGCTAGTATTAATGGAAGGGGAAAAAGGAAAACAGTGAATGTCCCTGGAGGATCTTGGTCCTTTCTCTCCTGAGAAGGAAGTTCACCTGTACTCTTTGCTTTTTACTTCCAAGTTTCAGATTCTTAACTAAAATTTAGACTTCTTTTTTTTTAATTTAACCACTTACTATGTGATTTTGTTATCTGTAAATGCATTCTATTAATTTTGAAATCTATATAGAATTAGTTCTTCTATACCTAGAGTATGATACTCTTTCCATTTTATCAGTCTCTAAGAATAACTTCTTATTTTCATTGCCTTAGTTGTTGGTTGGCATTTTTATTTTGTTAATTTACAGGTGTTTTGATTTTTCTTTAGAGGGTGTTTATTTTGTTTTTGTTTTGTTGGTTTGCTAAATTGAATGAGATCTAAGTTTTTCTCAAATCATATTAATGTATTAAAATACTATTCATTTTTATATATTTATTCCCTAACTAATACTTAACTTCTTCAGGGAGCTTCTTATAAGGTTTTGATCAGCCATTGCTGTTTGCTCCGTCCTGGTGATTCCCTGAGACTCTGCCCCACTCAATTTACAACCTCACCCAAGCTGTGTGTAGAGGCTTTTGTATACGGCCCTTTGCAATCTGAAACCTAATGTCAGAGAACCCCAAAGACCCCAAAAAAAGGCCCAAGGCTCCACAGCAGCTTGCATTGCTTCACTGCTGAGCCTCACCTGGGCACCTCCAAACCCCAAATTAAGAGGAGGAATCTACAGATATCTCTGTAGCTCCCGTTGGGTGGCCTCAGGTAGTGGCTGATTTTGCACCTCCTTGGAGCCAGTGTACCCAATGGTCAGAGTGGGGCAATCCAGATTACAACTCTTCAGATACATAAGAGACATACTCAGGGGGCAGACTCAGTGAGCACCAAAGACCCCCTGAAGCAAGTCTTGCCCCATAAGGGTGTCTCCAGCACAGAAGTTCCCCCATCATAGCCACAGGTCACAAATGAAAGAAATGGAGAAAAGCAAACTACTGAATAAGAGTTCAAAGTGAGATTATAAAGTTACTCAAGAATCTTCTAGAAACCTCTGAGAAATTTAGTGAGACCCTCAAGCATATAAAAAAGGACCAACTAGAAATTAAGCATACATTGACTGAAATAAAGAATAATATACAGAGATCCAACAGCAGATTAGAGGATCCCAAGAATCAAGTCAAAGATTTGAAATAGAAGCAAAAAACACCCAACCAAAAAAGAAAAAAGAAAAAGAAATCCAAAAATATGAAGATAGTTTAAGGAGCCTCTGGGACAACTTCCAGCATACCAACATCTGAATTAGGAGGGTGTCAGAAGAGGAGAGAGAGCAAGATATTAAAAACCTGTTTGAAGAAAGAATGACAGAAAACTTCCCCTAACTGGTGAAAGAAATAGACTTACAAGTCCAGAAAGCACAGAGAACCCCAAACAAAAAGAATCCAAAGAGGACTGCACCAAGACACATCATAATTAAAATACAAGAGCAAAAGACAAAAAAGAGAATATTAAAAGCAGCAAGAGACAAACCTACAAGAGAGTACCCATATGATTGTCAGCTGATTTCTCAATAGAAATTATGCAGGCCCAAAGGGAGTGGCAAGAAATATTCAAAATGATGAATAGCAAGAGCCTACAACCAAGATTACTCTACCCAGTAAAGCTGTCATTCAGAATTGAAGGTCAGATAAAGAGCTTCACAGATAAGAAAAAGCTAAAGGAGTTCATCACTGCCAAATCAGTATATGAAATGCTGAAGGGTATTCTTTAAGAAAAGGAAGAAGAAAAAGGTAAAGATAAAAATTATAAACAACAAAGTAACAACAAATACATATCTATCAACAAGTGAATCTAAAAATCAAGTGAATAAAAAGTCTGATGAACAGAATAAACTGGTGAATATAATAGAATCAGGGGCATAGAAAGGGAGTGGACTGACAATTCTCAGGGGGAAAGGGATATGGAGGGTGTGGGAAGAGATTGGACAAAAATTGTACACCTATGGATGAGGTGAGGGCAGAGGGTGGGATGGGAACCAGATGGAGGGGAGCTATGGGGGGGGGAAAGAGGAACAACTGTAATAATATGAACAATAAAGATTTATTTTAAAAATTTTAAAAATATGGGAATGTAAAGAACAGCATATGTATTATAGTCAATAATATTGTAATAATTATGTGTGATACCAAGTTGGTACTAAACTAATAAGGTGAATCACTTCATGATTTATTAAAAGTCTAATCATATGCCATACACCTGAAACATGTACACTGAGTGGCCCGATTATTATGATCTCTAGACGCCCAGTGAATGAATTCATGCATGGGCGGGGACCAGCCAGCCTGGCCAGAGGGAGGGGACATGGGTGGTTGGCCAGCCTGACTGCTGGTCAAACTCCTAGTCAAGGGGACAATTTGCATAGTGTCCAGATTATTATGCATTCAGAGATCATAATAATCGGGCCATTCAGTGTATAATAATATTGAATGTTAACTGTAATGAAAAAATTTTTAAAGAATTTATTTAAATTTTAATAATATATTTTATTTTATTTAACCCAGTGTATCCAGATATTATCATTTTAACATGTAATCAATGTAAAATTTATTCATGGATGTTTTACATTTTTTATATTTAAGTTCAGAATCTGATGTGTATTTTATATTTACAGCACATGGTAATTTGTGCTAATCACATTTCAAGTGCCCAATAGCTACATGTAGCTGGTGGCTCTTGCATTGACAATATAGAAATATAGTATGAACAAACACATATGAAACCTAATTTAATCTAATTTTCTCTAAAAAAAGTTCTATTTTATTTTCTTCAAATGCTGTTTTTTAAAATTTATCTTTACTTTTGCAAGTATTACAGATGTTCCTTTATTTTCCCCATTGACCCCCTTCACCCTCCCCTCACTGCACTATTGTCTATGTCCATGGGTTAAGCATATATGCACATAAGTTAATCTTTGGTTAATCTCTTCATCAGTCTGTTCATTTTTCTATGTCTCTGGATCTATTTTGTTCATCAGTTTATTCTGTTCATTAGATTCCACATATGAGTATGATCACGTGATACTTATCTTTCTCTGAATGGCTTAAAGAATTATTAAAAATCTGTTGAGGCTTTAAAAATAAAAGGTTGATTCAAATATCCGTAGAGATGGACTAGAGAATGCTGCACTTATTGCCCAGATCCCCTTTCAGGGTTAAGGATTTATGATACAGGTGCAGGGAGGGCAGCCATCTGACAGCACTCAGGCCTCTTTGCAAGGACCCATCAGCAAGGAAGCTGCCTCACTGAGGAGACCCAACTTGGATCTCTTGACATTTGCATTCACCTCTGGACTTGCACTGTGGTTGCTCCTGAGCTGCCCCCAGCCACTCACTGAGAACAGCAGAATGCCAGTGCATGCCCATTGCCATGGTCACACAATAACAGTGATGACCAGGATCACTTACACCTACTAGAATGGTGAATCCATGAGGACCTGAAGTGTCAGGTAGCAGTAGATCTTGAAGTTCAATGGGACTCTTGCCATGTGTCTGGAAGTGTATCTCTTTAAATGTCAAGATGGCAGAGGCAAGAGCTGTGGAGATCTGAAACATAAACTCCCAAGTGGCTCATTAGAAGTGTCATTAGAAGGGGCCACTTCTACTTCCAACCCTTGATTTATGGACAAAATATTCTATAAATCAAAGCATACTATAATTGTCAATGACTTAGAGTGAATACTGCATCCTGTGGGTTATATAAATAGCACTTCCTGTGTATTCAAAAGCCTGAACTAAACTTGGTCATTCTCTTTAAAAATAAACCTATTCTTATATCTTTCACTAAAATTTTTCTTAAACCCTCTCATGTTCCACACTCTATAAAGTATGCTTTTTACTCCTTCCCACAATCATGATAGGTGGTTTATATTTGTCACTTATATTTCCCCAACACTCACTCTTCAACCCCCTCTACTAGGATGGTTTCTGCCTCTACTCTTCTATTTAGAGGTAACAAATGGAGCCCCCATTAATGTCAACAGAGAATCCATCTCACCAGGAAATGTCAAGAACATTTTTCAGCCCTCATTTGGTTAATCCTTTCAACAGAACCAAACTATTTAACCAAACTCTGCTTTTCTTTAGAAAGGACCTCTTTGCCTCTGCATCACTGTAAACACCAAGGGTCCAGGACACCTACAAAGTTGTTCAGGGGAAGAACATCACAGAAAGTTGCTTTCTAAGACAATTAAACATTCCTTTGGAGACACTTTGTCACTTTTACGTCAAATCAAAGAACAAGTGTTTTTCCTCAGAGGAAATAAATGTATCTCTCCAATTGATGCTTGTTAGAGCATCAGACAAACTTTTTCCATTTTTTTAATATTTGCACCCCAGAGGATATGAATTGTTTGGAGAGTGAAAAGACAGTAGAACAATTTACTTAATGAGGAGCTCTGAGAATTCAACCTTTGAGATGCTGGAAATTTTAAATGTGTTTCTTTACTCCTTTCTTTAATTCTCTGATCACAGCCAAATAAAAACTCAGCTAAGCTTCAACAACATCCTTCAGAGAGGGTCATCGTATTCCAGTGGTATGAAAAGGAAATGCGACAAAGTGGGTACTGGCATTTACCTGTGGAATAATTAGACTGTGTTTATTCTGTTTTATATGGTTTATTAAAATGAAATCCCTGTACTTTGAAGGTATTTTAGTTTCCACTGAAATCGGTCTTTTCCAGTATTTGTTCTGTTCCTTCTCTCTTCTTTTTGGTATCTAGAGATCTCAACAATAAAAATTATATTCTGGAGAGTCTCCAACTTTTTTCTACTCTTTTCTATAACTGTAGGCTCTTTTTTATTTCTATGTGTAACAATTTATTAATTGGAGATCTATTATGCATGAGGTATTGTCTATGTTGTTCCTAATGTGGTTGGGTTTTTTTATTCCCTACCTTTTGCACCAGACTGGACTCACTGATAATACTTAATAATTTCATATTGATGTTATTGTTCTTTCACCTTTGTGTCCACAATACTATCTGTGAATAATATAATTATTTCTGATGTTTAGTACGCATGTGAATTTTCTTTCCTCATTTTACCAATCTCTATAAATGTTTCAGCAGACTATCAAGTGATTAAAGTTGCAGTTGACTGCATTGGTCTGTTCATGCATTGAACAGAAATATTTTAGTGAGTTAATGTAGAATATCCTGTTGCCTGCAGTTTTAAAACAACTGTTATTTGTTGAATTAAGAAATTGTCATTGGTTTCCTCATTTAACCAGAGGACCAGTTATATGATGACCTGGAAGATTTATGTCTTGTTTTATAGTTACTCTTTTGGTCTCAATCTTTATTATACTTCTAATATTTATATGTTGAACACTTACTATTTGTTAGGTACCTGATAGGTCCTTGGAATATCAGTGGTGAGCAAAAGCAGTTACAACTTCTAACCCACAAATGAACATAAAATTACCAACATAAGAGGCAATTGGAAAAATAGTACAGGTGCACAAAATGTGGGACTTAGACATTCTGTCCCTCCTCACCCCAATATCTGTTCTCTGTCTCAAAAGATTCTCTAATTGCTTCTTTTACCGATCTCACCAGCCCAAGTGCAATTAGAAATTCTGTTCTCTTAGTCACAAGTGCTTGCCCTTTTAAAATTTCTCCTAATTCACAGTTATCCATCTCTACTCTCATAGCTTAAAATACATATTTCAGAAATGTCTTTTCTACTGAATTTCCCAGAGAAATAGTTCCTCAGTGATTTTTTCTCTCCTTATTTAATTAACATCCACTAGACATTAATTATATTGGAACATTTATATCACTGAGAATATAAACATTTATTTACTCTCAATTGAAAATATTGGTTAATATTGATTAATAACAATGCATAGGTTTTAGCTGTAAAAATTTATAATATATCATCTAAATAGTCTGTTATGCGCTCACCACTCAAAGTCTATTCTCTATCCATTACCAAATATTTGACCCCTTTTATCCTCTCCACAACCTGCTTCTCCTCTGGTAGCCACTGCACTGCTATCTATTTATTTGTTTGTTCACTTGTTGATTTCTGTTTTATATTCAACATATGAGTAAAATCACGTGATTTTTGTTTTTTTCCATCTGACTTATTTCACTTAACATGATATTCTTAACATACATCCATGTTATCACAAATGGCAGTATTTCACTTTTTTAATGACTGAGAAGTATATGTGCCACATCTTCTTTATTCAGTCAAAGGACACTAAGGTGTCCATGTCTTGATATTTGTGGATAATGCTACAATAAACATAAAGGTACATACATATATATTTTTTATTGTGTTACATGTATACATATCTCCTCATTGCCCCACTCCCTCCCAGGCATACCCCAACCCCCCAGTGTCTATGTTCATTGGTTATGCTTATATGCATGCATACAAGTTCTTTGATTAATCTCTTATCTACCCCACCTCTCCTTAATCTTCCTGCTATAATTGCACAGTCTGTTTGATGCTTTATTGCTTCTGTATCTATCCTTTTGTTCATCAGTTTACAATGTTCTTTATTATCCACAAATGAGTGAGAGCATGTGGTGCTTCTCCTTCATTGACTGATTTATTTCACTAAGCATAAGGCTCTCCAGTTCCATCCAGGTTGCTGCAAATGGTAAGAGTTCCTTCTTTTTAATGGCAGCATAGAATTCCATTGTGTAGATGATGTACCATAATTTTCTGATCCACTCATATGCTGAAGGGAACCTAGGCTGTTTCCAAATTGTAGCTATTGTAAATTGTGCTGCTATGAACATAGGGGTGCATAAATCCTTTCTGATTGGTGTTTGTAATATCTTAGGATAAATTCCTAAGAGTAGGATTGCTGGGTCAAATGGGAGATCCATTTTTAGTTTTTTGAGAAAACTCCATACTGTTCTCCACAGTGGCTGCACCAGTCTGCATACCCACCAACAGTGCACAAGGGTTCCTTTTTTACCGCATCCTCACCAACACTTATCGTTTGTTGATTTGTTGAGGATTGCCATTCTGACAGGTGTAAGATGGTATCGCATTGTCATTTTGATTTGCAGCTGTCGGATAATTAGTGACTTTGAGCATGTTTTCATGTATCTCTTGGCCTTCCTTCTGTCATCCTTTGAAAAGGTTCTATTTAGGTTTGTTGCCCTTTTTTTTTTTTGGAATGCTCAAAATTAAATTTATTTATTTTTTTACAATGTTCTTTTTTCTCTCCTTTGAGATTATAATGAACATGGTCACAAGTAAAATCAGAAGTATGACAGAGAATGCTCCAAAGGCTGGTTTGGCCATTCTGAGATCAATAAAACTGGTTGACCCTTAAAAATATGTACAAAAATATAAAATGTAAATTAAAAATAGAAATACATTTTTTTAAACAATAGTTTTAAGAAAAAAAGCAGGGCCTTGGAAGTTTTGTTCTTTTTTCTTCTCCTGTTGCAAATTCACATTGTAGTTCTGATTGGGTGATGGAGAGTTCATGTCATCTGCAGGTGGCACTGCCTGCAGTATGTTGCCCATTTTTTTATTGGATCGTTTATCTTCCTTTTATTAAGTTGTATAAGTTGGCTGTAGATGTTGTACATTAAACCATTATCAGTGATAACTTTTGCAAATATGTACTCCCATACAGTGATCTTTCCTGTTGTTTTGTTGATGGTTTCTTTTGCTGTACAAAAGCTTTTTATTTTGATGTAGTCCCATTTGCTTATTTTTTCTTTAGCTTCCATTTCCTTTGGAGCACTGTGAGTGAAGAAGTTCTTTTGGCATATGTCTGAAATTGTGCGGCCTGTGGATTCTTCTAATATTTTCATGGTTTCCCTTCTAATGTTTAAGTCCTGTATCCATTTTGAGTTTATTTTTGTATTTGGTGTAAGTTGGTGGTCCAGTTTCATTTTTTTGCATGTATCTGTCCAATTTTCCCAACACCATTTATTGAAGAGGCTATCTTCACTCCATTGAATGTTCACGCCTCCTTAGTCAAATATTAGTTGAGCATAGTGGTTTGGGTCAATATCTGGGTTCTCTATTTTCTTCCATTGGTCTATATGTCTGTTCTTGTGCCAGTACCAGGTTGTTTTGAGAACAGTTGCTTTGTAATATAGCTTGAAATCTGGTATTGAGATCCCACCTACTTTATTCTTCTTTCTCAGAATTGCTGTGGCTATTCGTGGTCTTTTTTTGTTCCAGATGAATCTATGAAGAATACTTTCTAGGTCTATGAAATATGTCGTTGGTATATTAATGGGTAGTGCATTGAATCTATAGATTGCTTTGGGTAGTATGGACATTTTAATGATGTTGATTCTCCCAATCCATGAGCATGGTATGCTCTTCCATCTGTTAACATCTTCCTCTGTCTACTCTTTCAGTCTCCTGTAGTTTTCTACATATATGTCTTTTACCTCTTTAGTTAGGTTTATTCCTAGGTATCTTAATTTTTTTAGTGCGATGGTAAATGGCATTGCTTTTTTAGTCTCTCTTTCTGTAATTTCACTATTAGTGTATAGAAATGCCACAGATTTTTTGGCATTAATTTTGTATCCTGCTGCGTTGCCAAATTCATTTATTAAGTCAATTAGTTTTGGGATGGAGTCCTTCAGGTTTTTTATGTACAGCATCATGTCATCGGCAAATAAGGACAGCTTTACTTCTTCTTTTCCAATTTGGATGCCTTTTATTTCTTCTTCTTGTCTAATTACAATGGCTAATACTTCCAGTACTATGTCGAACAGGAGAGGTGAGGGTGGGTTCCTGTTCCCTGTCTTGTTCCTGTTCTTAAGAGAAATGGTTTTAGTTTTTTTTTTAATTAAATCTTTATTATTCAGATTATTACATTTGTTTCTCTTTTTTCCCCTCCATAGCATCCCTCCACCCAGCTCCCACCCCTCTCTCTGCCCTTAGCTCCCTCCCATTGATCTCATCCATAGTTGTATGATTTTTGTCCAGTCTCTCCCTGTACACCCCTCACCCCTTCCCCACTGAGAATTATCAGTCCACTCCCTTTCTGTGCTCCTGATTCTATTATATTCACCAGTTTATTCTGTTGATCAAATTTTTAATTCACTTAATTTTTAGATTCACTTGTTGATAGATATGTATTTGTTGTTCATAATTTTTTGGCTTTTACCTTTTACTTCTTCCTCTTCTAAAAGAGTACCTTTCAGCATTTCATATAATTCTGGTTTGGAGTTGATGAACTCCTTTAGCTTTTTCTTATCTGTGAAGCTCTTTATCTGCCCTTCAATTCTGAATGTTAGCTTTGCTGGATAGATTATTCTTGGTTGTAGGTTCTTGCTATTCATCACGTTGAATATATCTTGCCACTCCCATCTGGCCTGCATCGTTTCTGTTGAGAAATCAGCTGACAGTCGTATGTGTGCTCCCTTGTAGGTAATAAACTGTTTTTCTCTTCCTGCTTTTAATATTCTCTGTTTCTCTTTTGCTCTTGGTATTTTAATTATGATGTGTCTTGGTGTGGTCCTCTTTGGATTCCTTTTATATTGGGTTCTGTGTGCTTCCTGGACTTGTAAGTCTATTTCTTTTACCAGATGTGGGAAGTTTTCAGTCATTATTTCTTTAAATAGGTTTTCAGTATCTTGCTCTCTCTCTTCTTCTGGCACCCCCACAATTCTGATGTTGGTACGCTTGAAGCTGTCCCAGAGGCTCCTTACATTATGTTCACATTTTTGGATTCTTTTCTCTTCTTGCTTTTCCAGTTGAATGTTGTCTGCTTCTTTATATTTCAAATTTTTTACTTGATTCTTGCCTTTCTCTAGTCTGCTGTTAGGACTCTGTATAGTATTTTTTATTTCATTCAGTGTATGTTTAATTTCTATTTGGTCCTTTATCATCTTTAGTAGGACCTTTTCCATCTCTAGTTGGCTCTTTTGCATCTCTAGTTGTTCCTTTTTCATCTCCTCTTGGGTCTCACTAAATTTATCCATTTTTTCTAGCATATTCTTGAAAAACCTTATAAGCGTGGTTTTGAACTCTATATCCAGTCGTTTTTTTTCCTCCATTTCTTTTGTTTGTGATCCCTTCCCTTGTCTCGGCATTTTCCCTATCCGGGGAAACTTCTGTGTTGGATTCAGCCTTATGTTACCAGACGCAAAACCTAAGAAGCCTCTGTTGAGCTTGGGAGGGGTGGAGTCTCAGGGCTTAAGGGACCGCCTTGCCTTCCAGTCGGCCCGGCCTCCACGGCCCCTGAGTCTCACGTGACTGGGTAATGGCTGGAGCAGTCCTTGTGCGCGAGCCCGCGGTGCCTCTAACCACTGCCTTTCCAGCTCCCCTGCGCACCAGGACCACACGAGTCTAGGTCCCCAGGGTTTTGCCCGAAACAGGGGCCCAGTGGACTCAGAAGTGGCACAGTTGGGATGGTCTGTCTCCCGCCCACTCGCGAAAGCCAGCGGCACAATCAGCAGTCTGTCCTCCGCGCAGCACCGTGCGCGTGCGAGACCGGACCTGATCTTCTGCAACTCCCCTAAATTTCCGTGCACCTCTCCCTTTTCACAGTCCAAACTCCCCCCGTATGAGTTTCGGCTGGATCTGGGGTTTAGTGTTGTAGGATAAGGGGTTCAATGCCGTTGGGAGTCTCCGTTTCCCTCCCGCCAGAGAAAGCCAGCCAGGTACTCCAGCACCCGCTCTCTCAGTGCGCGCGTCTCCGTACCTCAGCTTTTTGCAGCTCCTCTGGGTCTCTGTGAGCCCCTCTCTTTCCTTCTAGTTGTAGAACTTCCACTCAGCCAGCTTTCCTGTGGTTCTGGATAATGTCCATTCTGTCTTTTAGTTGTAGTTTTGAAATTGTTGTGCGAGGCAGCAGTGTAGGTGTTTACCTATGCCGCCATCTTGGATTCCTCCTGGTTTTAGTTTTTGCCCATTGAGTACGATGTTAGCTGTGTGTTTATCATATATGGCTTTTATGATGTTGAGGTATGCTCCTTCTATTCCCACTTTGCTGAGAGTTGTTATCAAGAAAGGGTGTTTGATTTTGTCAAATGCTTTTTCTGCATCAATTGATATGACTATGTGATTTTTATCTCTCAATTTGTATATGTGATGTATCACATTTATTGATTTGTGGATATTGTACCATCCCTGCATTCCTGGGATGAATCCCACTTGGTCACTGTGTATGATCTTTCAGATGTACTGCTGGATCCGATTTGCTAGAATTTTGTTCAGGATTTTGGCATCTATGATCATGAGAGATATTGGCCTATAATTCACTTTCCTGGTGTTGTCTTTATCTGGTTTTGGTAGTAGGTGATGCTGGCTTCATAGAAGTTGTTTGGAAGTGTTCCTTCTTCTTGAATATTTTTGAACAGTCTGAGGAGGATAGGTTTTAATTCTTCCTTGAATGTTTGGTAAAACTCTCCTGTGTAGCCATCTGGTCCCAGGCTTTTGTTTGCTTGACGCTTTTTGATGACTGCTTCAATTTCTTCCATAGTTATTTACCTATTGAGCTGTTTAGATTCTTCCCGATTGAGTTTTGGAAGGTTATATTTCTCTAGGAACATGTCCATTTATTGCAGGTTGTCCAATTGGTTGGAATAGAGTTGTTCATAGTATTTTTTAACAATACTTTGTATTTCCACAGGTTCTGTTTTATTTGTCCTCTTTCATTTCTGATTTTGTTTATTTGGGTCTTCTCTCTTCGATTCTTGGTGAGCCTGGCTAGAGGTCCATCAATCTTGTTTATCCTTTCAAAGAACCAGCTCTTGGTTTTGTTGGTCTTTTGAATTGTTTCTGTGGTCTCCATGTTGTTTATTTCCGCTCTGATCTTTACTATTTCCTTCCTTCTGCTTAAACTTGGCTTTTCTTGTTGCTCTCTTTCTAGCTTGTTGAGTTGTAGGGTAAGGTAATTTATAACCATTGTTTCCTGGTTTTTTTGCAGTAGGCTTGTAGGGCTATGAACTTCCCTCTCAAGATTGTTTTCACTGTGTCCCATGAATTTTGTATTGCTCTGTTGTCATTGTCATTTCTTGTCATGATGTATTTTATTTCTTCCTTGATTTCTTTGGTTACCCAGTCATTGTTTAAAAGCATACTGTTTAGTCTCTATGTCTTTGATTTCTTTCTATTGTTTTTATCATAGTTGATTTCCAGTTTTATGCCACTGTGGTCTGAGAAAATGCTTGATATGACTTCTATCTTCTTTAATTTGAAGAGACTATTCTTATGACCTAACATATTATCTATTTTTGAAATTGACCCATGTTCATTAGAGAAGAATGTATATTCTGTGGCTTTGGGGTGAAATGTTCTGAAGATGTCACTTAATTCCATCCAGTCCAGTGTGTCATTTAGGATTGATGTTTCTTTGCTGATTTTTTGTTTAGAGGATTTGTCCAATGGTGACAGTGGGGTATTAAAGTCGCCTACTATGATTGTATTGCTGTCAATCTCTCCCTTAATATCCTCCAAGATTTTTTTATGTATTTAGGTGCTCCTATATTGGGTGTATATATGTTTACCAGAGTTAATTCTTCTTGTTGGATTGTTCTCTTTAGTATTATGAAGTGGCCTTCTTTATCTCTTGTTATATCCTTCACTTTGAGATCTAATTTGTCAGATATAAGTATTGCAACCCCAGCTCTTTTTTCATTTCCATTTGCCTGAAATACCATCTTCCATCCCTTCA
>JAAGEH010000343.1:6462201-6479562 GCA_011751065.1 Lasiurus cinereus | reverse complement strand
GCCCTGCCCCACAACCACAGACCTCTCCAGAGGCAGCTTTCCTGCAGCCCAGTTCCCACAGTGTGCGCTTCTCAGTTCTGTGGGATTGACCTTTCTGTGTGCTGTGTGGATCTCCTCTGCGTCCGTGTATCTGTGCAGATTGTAGAGTGGTGTTCTGGGTTTCCCGGCTATTCTGTGAGTGCTTCAGCTGCAGCTTCCAGACCGCCGCAGACATCCACCTCCCTCTGCAAGATGGCATGGTCTCCGCATTTGCGCTGGTGGCTCCGGCCAACAAAAACCCCGTGGTAGTGGGGCTGCCTGGTCAGGAGAGGCCCATCCAGCAGTCCCCCACCTTCTCCTGGAGGATAACTTACTCTTAACTTGCCAACACACACTCCCAGTGCAACTCTCAGCTGCTCTCTCTCCCTCTGCCCAGCGACAAAGCTCCAGACGCGTCTGTCTACTTCGCTGCCATTTTTCCTCCTCTCTACATATATCCTTACGAATAAGTGTCTTCAAAATGTTCAGGTGGATACCCAGAAGAGGCATTCCTGGGTGATAAAGTAATCTATTCTTAATATTTTTTATGAATCTCCATCCTGTTTTTCACAGAGGCTGCACCAATTTTTGTTCCTACAAAAGTTCCCTTTTTCCCACATCTTCTCAAAAACTTATTTCTTGACTGATTGATAATAGCCATTCTAACAGGTATGAGGTGATATCTCTTTGTGGATTTTGTTTGCATTTCCCCTATAACTATTGAAGTTGAGCATTTTTTCATATATCTGTTGACTATCTGTATGTCTTCTTGGGAAAAGTGTCTGTTCAGGTGCTCTACCTATTTTTTAATTGAACTATTTGTTTTCTTGTTTTAAATTTATATGAGTTATTTATATATTTTGGATATTAGTACCTTATTGGAAGCTTTAGAGTGATTTCATGTATAGACACTATTTCTTAATAAAGTTTATTAAGTTTTTCATTTCATGCTACTAAATTTAATGTATCTCCACTTGAGAGCATGTACACATGTACACATGCCCTCACACATGCTTTCTGTTTTGTTATGATGGTAGTGTGCTTCTGTTTCCCCTTATTACCTATGTAGTCAATGTGCATCTTTGTCTTCTGAAAGAACCCAGTTGGTAGGAAGTCTCTGAAATAGGAAACCATAAGGATCTTCATTAATTAGAAGTGCTGTGATTAAAAAATAATAGACCTGTTGTGTTTATAATGATGACTGTCCAAGTTTAAGAGAAATATTAAAAGGGAAGGTAGGGGAAGGTGAGGGTAAGGAGACAAGATCAACCAAAGGCCTTGTGTGCATGCATAAAAAATTAACCAATGGACACAGACAACAGGGGGGTGAAGGCATGAGTGGGAGGAAATGGAGGATAATGGGGAAATAAGGACACATATGTAACACCTTAATCAATAAAGAAATTTTAAAAAGAGAAATACTAAAAGTAATCACCATGCAAGACAGCTGTACTGTGATGTTAAGAACAGAAATTCACATTTGTCATATGTCTAGTGTATATCACAGGAACTACTATAAAAAATGATATGCATCATATCATTTAATCACACATCTGTCCTACCATGTAGGGATTATTTACTACTCCCATTGAGAAGATGAAGTATCTGCAGGTGAAGGAGGTGAAATAACTTCGTCAAGGTCACAGAGATGTAACATGGTAGACCAAATTTTCTTCTAGAAAGTCTGACTCAGATCCTATATTCCAAATCACAGCTCTATTCTTTACTTTTGAAGAGTTATATCTAAAAAATAATTGTGATGAAAGAATAGATTAATAATGCTAATAATAGCTATAAATTAGAAAGGTCTTACTGTGATTAAAGGCATTTTTATACCTCACAATGATGTTCATAGCAGTAATCACATTTTAGAAAGAAACACAATAAGGCACATAGTTAACTGTCATATCAACATAAAGCATCAGATCACAAAATTAAGGTTGTTTGAGTTGAAAACACATGTTTTATTCACTATTGTGAAATGAAAGTTTTGTGGAGATCAGGAAACACTTTGAATGTCTTTAGTTATTTTGGAAGGATGGTATGAAAGAAGAAATTTGTTTATGTCCATAGATTTCAATAAATGAATTAGAACCAGAGAGTTGAAGATAAAAGGCAAAGACTTTTGCTAAATTAAAGAAAGTCTGGATAATTACAGAATTTAAAATAAAATTGGGTAACCATGTAAATGAGTGAAAAGCAACATTCAGTAAACAACCAAAAGGCATGTTGAATTAGTGAATGACTGGCATTAGAACAGAAGGTGAAGACTAGCTGAAATGCCTTTTGGCTGTTTACTGAATGTTGCTTTTCCTCCTTCTTTGGAATACACAGCAGCTGCATGGAAGCAAAAAACTACACAGAAGTGTCACAGTTTCTCCTCCTGGGTCTCTCAGATGATCCTAAACTGAAGCCCATCCTCTGCGGAGTGTTCCTGTCCATGTACCTGTTCACTGTGCTTGGAAACCTGCTCATCATTGTGGCCACCAGCTCTGACTCCCACCTCCACTCCCCCATGTATTTCTTTCTTGCCAACCTGTCCTTTGTTGATGTCTGTTTCACCTCTACCACGATCCCAAAGATGCTGTTGAATGTTCAGGCACAAAGGAAAACCATCTCCTACATTGAGTGCCTCATTCAGGTGTATTTTTTTACACTATTTGCAGGAATGGACAACTTCATTCTGACTGTGATGGCCTATGACCGGTATGTGGCCATTTGCCACCCCCTGTACTACATGGTCATCATGAACCCACGCTTCTGTGGAATTCTGATTCTGATATCTTGGTTCATCATGTTATGGGTCTCTCTACTTCATATTCTACTGATGAGGTGGCTAACCTTCTGTGTCGGCACTGAAATTCCACATTTCTTCTGTGAACTGTCTCAGGTCCTCAAGGTGGCCTGCTCTGACGCCCGCATCAATAACATCTTCTTGTATGTGGCAACTGTGCTGCTGGGCGTGTTTCCACTTATGGGAATTCTGTTTTCTTACTCTATGATTGTTTCTTCCTTAATGAGAATATCTTCTGCAGCAGAGAAATATAAAGCATTTTCTACCTGTGGGTCTCACCTCTCTGTGGTCTCCTTGTTCTATGGGACAGGCCTGGGGGTCTATCTCAGTTCTTCTTTAACCCATTCTTCCCTACACAACTCAGTTGCCTCAGTAATGTATACTGTGGTCACCCCCATGCTGAACCCCTTCATCTACAGCCTGAGGAACAAGGATGTGAAGGGGGCCCTGAGAAGGCTCCTCAACCTAGCAGCATCTTGACTATGATGGATCTTTGGCCTCAGAAGTAAGGGTACATTGTGTGCCCAAAGTTAAATGTTACAAATTGAAATGTCTGGTTCTTTTTCACACCTCAAAGACAGGCTTGATTTCTTCTATTTCCAAAGAATGTGTGATTTAGCTTTTATTTGTATTTGTATTAGTTTCTTCTTAGCTACTACATCAAAAATTCCTTTCTTACTTTTCTTCCCTATATGCTGTCCACAATATTTCATGTTTCATCAACATTCTTTCAGCTATTCTTAAGAATTCTAATTTTATGCCGTAGCTGGTTTAGCTCAATGGATAGAGTGCTGGCCTGAGGAATGAATGATCCCAGAGTTGGTTCTCTGTCAAGGGCATATGCCCATGGTGTGGGCTTGATCCCAGTGGGGGCATGCAGTAGGTAGCCTATCAATGATTCTCTCTCATCATTGATGTTTCCATCTCTCTCTCCCTCACCCTTCCACTCTCTGAAATCAACAAAATATATTTTAAAAAAATAATTCCAAGTTTAAATTTAAAACACTTATCTTATCAAGGTCTGACTTAGTTTCCCAAAAAGTTGTCCTCATATATTGCTGATCTTCACCTTAATTGAGTTATATGCTTATTTTTACCAGATCAAGTTATATGAAATCATACAGTAATCAGCACAACATGTTTATGATATCAGGACCCTAATTGTTTCTTCATATAGACGCCTCAATTTCATCCTAAAAGCATTTCTTTTAGATACTTTCCCTCATTCACTTCACTTTTCAAAAGAAGAGACTGCAATGAAGTTGGACTACAGCCTGGCAAGCTGACTTTAATATCCTACCTTACATGGGAACTGTGATGTGGTTTTCAAGTTCAGAGTAGGAATTCAGATTTGAAAGATGGTTTTGTTAGATGCCCTATAGGAATTTACTGCCTGGAAAACTGACAAGTGTCATTATTTATTATCCTTTCTTCCATCCATCTTCCTTCATTTCCTTTTTTATTTGGCTTATATTTCCCATTATTGCAGTTTTGAGATAGACCTCTAAGATCCCAAACCATGTAATAATGAGTACAATACAAAAAGAGTTGTTTTCTCATGTGATCTCATTTTATTATGGAACTCTATAGGGGTGCCTTAAGAAGAATAGTTACACATATGTTGAACATGTTTGGAACTTAATTCTTTAGGGAAAGAATATTAACAGAATTGAGTCATAAGTAAGTGTGGAGTAGTACATGCTGTCAACACTTCCCCCACGTTTCCTGAGATTCTCTCATCATTTCCATTGCATGACTGGCAACATCCAGTATCAGCTGGACCCTACTTTACCCAATATGTAGTAGCAGAAGTGACAGGGAATTATGTCCCATCAGAGACAGTTCTTGATGGAGAGGTGTAGAGTATAACATGTCTTTATCCTTTATCTGAATAATGCTGATGTTTGTGTTTTTTACCATTTATTGGAATTTCCCTTGGAGATGAAATCTGTTTATTCACAGTGGTAGGTGTCATAATGCAAGCTTCATCTGATATATTTTCTTTTGTGTGTCAGTCCCCTCTCTCCCATCCATGTTCCAGGCTCCTTCCAATAAAGTGTTTGCACATAAATCCTTGGCTCAGAATCTGCTTCTGTGTGAACAAAAATCAACACAGGAACTAATAATGTGATCAATTAAGACAATATCATGATGGAATTAGAGACGTTGGAGAAAAAAAGCAGAAATTAATTGTTTGGGACACAGGAAGAACTGTAAAATTACGCAAAAGCCACAATTTGTTACAGAGACTTAAATTCATCTGATTTTATTTATTTATTTTTATTTTTTTATATTTCAATTAACTGTTTATTCAAAATTTTACAACTAATAGTATTCTTTAACAGAAAAGCCCTAGAAGTTTATTAGACTATTATGAGGGGGGAAAATTTAAGACATCTCAGATACAACAACAACTAACATTGTGTAGTACTTTATAATTTACAAAGTGCTTTCCACATACATTGCTCATGGATTCCTCACAACAACCATGTGAGATAGGTATTAATTACCAATTTACTAGTGAGGTAACTGAGGCTCAAAGAGGGCCTTTAAAGAGATCCACTACAAATGACCAGCCAAGATGGGCCACAAAACCAGGTCTTTTGACTCCAAGTCCCATTCAATGCCAAATAAGTTTTTATTTTTCAAAGCGGAATTATTTCATACAATATTAACAATAAAAAGTCTTAATCACAACTGATTCAACTTTCCAAAAATGGGAATTTTTGTAAGGAAATTTTTAAGTCTTTGGCTTACATGAAAATCCTTGATTTAATTAAATGTTTAAATGTTGTTGACTTTTAAAATTAATGTTGGCCAATATTAGCATGACTTTAATCTTCTCCAGAAATATTGACAAAATTAAAATGGCTTTCCTCTTGTTTAAGGATCATTGCTGATCTTTATACAAGAGCATATATGTAGGATCTATGAGTCTGAACACCAATCCTAATATCCCATCCTCCTCTGACCTACCAGTGAATATACCAAGAAAAAATGCCTGCCCCTTTATAGGAAGAAGCAGCAGAACACAGACTCCTGCTGTGCTAGAAATTAGCTTCTTCACAACTGAAAGAGGACGGGAAGAAAGGCATCCTATTAAACCTCCACTGAGCCTTGGGTGCCCCAAACAAACAGGCATATTATGTTTTGCATAAATGGATTCATTACCATTATCATGATCAAAGAGCAGTTACTAGGCATCCTCCGTGGCACTAGTACAAAACAGACAGAGAAATATAGTCCCTACCCCTAGGACAGCTTGCTGAAGTCTCTTCTAAAGTCCGCCAGGTCTAAAGCAGTGCTCACAAAACAACATTGAGCTTGACACAAGTAAAGAAAACAGGCTACCCAGGCAACCACTATGTAACAACCTAAAACAGAATAATTACAAAGTGAATAGGGACACAGAAGAAAGAAGAATATGAACAGTTTCCTGATTCAAGCCACAGTGTGGCACAGCCATCGAGCACTAAGAAACAAATAAAGCTGACAAACCGGTCTGGCATGGAACCAAGAAGGACTCTGGTTCTTTCTTAGTCAAGCTTCATACTAGTGGTGCATCTAAAAGGCAGCATTATGTGTGCAAAAGATCTTAAAAATAATCACGGGGATGAACTAGATGTATGCTCAAGATCAGAAGAACCAACATTCTTGCCATTTGCAGTTAAGCTATATTGTATACATAGACCATATCACATATATGTACTTAGTCTGAATGATTTATATCAAGTTAACAGAGAAAGAACAGCAATTCCAACAGTTTGCTACCACACAACTTAGAAAAAAAAATTAAGTTGGTGAAAAAAGAACCATGCAATTATTTTGGGTGCTTTTTTTCAAACTACTACCAAATTTAGAAAATCACTCCCTTTATAACAAAAGACTTTCAAAGATCTAAATATCAAATGAAATACTTCTAGCATGTAAAAAGTTTATTAGACATATGCAATTGCATACAATGAAGTTATAAGTGAGCTACAAAATGGAAAATTAAAGAAGTCCCATTGATAAAACCTCAAACACATCTCTGAATAAATTCAAACTTTGTAGCTTAACATCTATACCTTCATTTTTTTGAATGCAGAATGACTCATTAAACACTTATGCACTAAAATTCAATGTCTATGCTAAATGCAGAGAATTTTGTATTTATAGTCCACCGCATGGTATATTGTTACATATCACCTTCCTTCCACAATGCTCACATCACTTCACAATTATAATAATTATTAAGCTAGTAATACAAAGCAGAACACTTCTTCAAATTAAGGTACCTTTTGCTGCCTTCCTGCACCAAGACTGCCTTCCTGCACCAAGTAAAGAAGTGACTCTTGAAATACTGGATGGAATTTCTTTATCCAACATGCGCTGGCAGATTTGCAACAGATAATCAGGAGCCACATGCTTATTTGACAAGACCAATTCCTCCTAACTCCTATTGTGCTTGTATAACAGAAGCCAGCCCTCCCAGTCCACCCTCTTCAGCAGCAATTGTTACAGCTCCAGCACCTGCACCAGCACCTGGGTAACTCTCAACACCGGGCATGAGAGAACTCTGCCATGGCCCTGGCCGGGCAGGTGCAGGGTGCTGGGCTAAGGTGGGAGAGAGCGACAGAGCCTATAGGCCATGCCGCTGAGGCCTGACCCGGCTGGCATCCCTCTCCCAGGCGCGCCGCCGCCACCCATCTTGATTTCACTTCATTCAATATGTATTTATTGTCTACTCTCCAAATCAAGGAAGGAACCAGAGAGATTCAAATGATTCCACTGTGGAGTGGTGAGCATAAGAATGATGGCGTGTAAGTAGGTCCTGTTCAAACAAAAGTTTTTAACTCACATTGAGTAATTCCAGGAAAAACTCATTAAAATTTATGTTTTAATATTTGTATTGAGATATAGTCTAAACAAATAAAATTCAATTGATGTTGTAAGTTAAATTATCTTAGTAGATTTATAGAGTTATATAATCATTAACAAAAAATACAATTTTACAATCACTCATCACCTTAAAAATACCCTTTTACCCCTTTAAGGTTAATTACCACTTCCACTTTAGCCCTAGGAAACCCCTGATCACTTTCTGTCTTAATATGTTTGTATTTTCTACATATTTTATATAAGGTAAATTGAATCATAAAATACATGGCCTTTTGTATCTGGCTTCTTCTATTGGGTGTATTTTTTGGATCATTCGTGTAGAAGTGTGTGTGTCAATATTTTATTTCTTATATTGCAGAATAGGCTTCTATTGTATGCTTATACCTCATTTTGCTTATCCATTGAACAGTTGATGAACATTTAGATATTTCCAGTTTGGAGATATTAACAATGCTGCTGTGAACATTATGCTAATACACATTTTCATTTATCTTGGATAGATACCTTGGAGTGCAATTACTGAGTTATATGGTAAATATATGTTTAACTATTTACAACACTGCCATGGTACCTTTTAAAGTGGCTACACCAGCTTAAATTCTCACAATGAATTCATGAAGATTTCATATTTTCCACATCTTCACAATACTTAGTATTCATGAAAAACTGCTAATAGGAGAATATGCTTGAGTATTGAATTAAAAGGAGAAATGTAACAAATATATTTAGATAACATTCAAGAGCCATTCAATAAGGAAGATATATGGAACTATGGCTGAATTACTAGAAATAGGTTAAATACATAGATGGATATCAGACCACTGAGGTCATTATAACTTTGTCATTTGTTTATATAGCAAATGACATTACTGCTTCTTTCCCAGCCCTAAGGCCTTCTTCTCCATGCAAAGACTCTCTTGACTAGAGGTTGCTGTTTTAGGTTCATTCTGTCTGAACCTGAGGAAAACCGGGGTCTTTCCTTCACTCCATTTTTATCTGCATTTTCCATTGTTGAATCTTCTTGGTCATGGTAGATCAGCAGTTTTCATCCAGGAGTGGTTTTGCTTTTAAGAAAATATGATGCATGTTTGGGTATCAGTTGTGACCTTAAGAACACCTACAAAAGCAGAAGCTATAGATTGTCCCACTGATCCTCCTCTTATTAGTGCACTTCATTCACCTTCTTCCCCTATAACAGAATAATAAAAATCATGGAAGAGGTTCTCCCAAAATTTACACAAAAAAATTAATTCAAGCAAAAACAAAAGAATCAAATGTAAATAAATTGGAGCACATCCAACAAAAAAGCTTCTGCATAGCAATGGAAGCCATCAACCAAATGAATAGGTAAACTTCAGAAATGGAGAAAATATTTGCAAATCACATATCTTATGAGAGGTTAATATCTAAAATATATTAAAAACTCATACAACTCAACAGCACAATCCAAATGATCTAATTTAAAAATGGGCAGAGAATCTGAATAGACATTTTTCTGAAGATGACATACAGATGGACAAGAGGTACATGAAAATGTGATTGGTTCAAGATGGCAGCAGAGTAGGTGCAAGGTATACTCACCTCCTCCCAGGACCAAAGTGGAACTACAACTAAAATATAGAACAATCAACCTGAATAACCAACTGAAGACTAGCGGCACAGAATTCTTATAACCAAGGATTTACAGAACAAGCTATATCCAGACTGGTTAAAAAAAAAAAAAGTGTGGAGACACGAAAATGGCTGTCCTCACACTCATGGGCAGAGGCTGAGATTCTGGAGGGATATTTCAACTGCAAGGTTACTGCTGAAGATCATGGGGATCTCAATCCCATGCCAGGCTCTGCAGCCCAGAGAACCAGAGCCGGAAATAGGTGCACTCATAACAAGAGGCTGTGAGAATCAGTACCCACATTTGGTTGGTCCTTTCAACAGAACCAAACTATTTAACAGCTCTGCTTCTCTTTTGAAAGGACCTCTTTGCCTTGGTGACACTATGGACACCAAGTGACCTGTGAACACTCACAGGGTTTTCAAGGGAAGGGCATCACAGGAAGTTGGTTTCTAACTTTGGTTCCTGAGGCAATTAAACATTCTTTAGGAGACACCTTGTCACTCTTATTTTTCATTTTATTTATTTTAAATTTTTAATTGTTGAAAGTTTTACTTATGTCTCCTTCTCCCCCACCCCCATTGACCTCTCCCCAACCACTCTAGTCCCCCAGCACACGCCCCTACCCTCCTATTGTCTGTCTCCATTTGTCATGTTTTTATGCATGGATACAAGTCCTTTGGTTGATCTCTTACTCCTTACCCCACCCTCCTGCCTTCCCTCTGAGGTTTGATGGCCTGTTCAATCCTTCTATGTCTCTGGATCTATTTTTGTTCATCAGTTTATGTTGTTCATTATATTCTGCAAATGAGTGAGATCATGTGATATTTCTCTTTCTCCAACTGGCTTATTTCGCTTAGCACAGTGGTCAGCAAACTCATTAGTCAACAGAGCCAAATATCAACAGTACAAAAGTTGAAATTTCTTTTGAGAGTGAAATTTTTTTAATTTAAACTTCTTCTAACGCCACTTCTTCAAAACAGACTTGCCCAAGCTGTGGTATTTTGTAAAAGAGCCACACTCGAGGGGCCCAAGAGCCGCATGTGGCTTGTGAGCTGCAGTTTGCTGACCACAGGCTTAGCATAATGCTCTCCAGGTCCATCCATGCTGTTGCAAATGGTAAGAGTTCTTTCTTTTTCACAGCAGCATAGTATTCTATTGTGTAGATGTACCACAGTGTTTTAATCCACTCATCTGCTGATGGGCTGTTTCCAAATCTTAGCTATTGTAAATTGTACTGCTATGAACATAAGGGTGCATATAATCCTTTCTGACTGGTGTTTCTGATTTCTTGGAATTCCCTTGGTTCTTGATATTTCTTTATATAAATCTAACTTTCTCCAAAGCACACTGTAGATACTTTAGGGATGGAGGCACTGAAGATAAATGACTTTTCAAAGCGTATGCATTTGTGAGCCAGAGCTGTAGTTACTCTCTTAGCCCAGAACACTTTCAACTAAGTTTCTCTTCCTTTCATGTGAATTGGACTTTAATCAGGAGATACTAGTCAAGCAAGAAAATGTGCTTTGGAGTGTTCTGCCTCTTTAAGGGCTTGCATTTACATATATGTTTGAAAAATGCACCAAATATATTATTTGGTGCACCTTCACTTTTAAGTCAAATCAAAGGAAGAAGTGTTTCTCCTCGGAAGAAATAAATTTATCTCCCACCTTTGATGCTTATACAGACACAGCATCAGATAAAATTTTTTTCATTCTTTTATCTTTGCACCACATGGGATCTGAATTATTTGGAGAGTGAAAAGACAGTAGAACAATTTATTTAATGAAGAGCTCTGAGAATTCAACCCTTGAAATGCTTGAAAATTTAAACATGTTCCTTTTGCCACTTTCCTTAATTTTCTGGTCCCAGCCAAATAAAAGCTCAATTGAACTTCCCAGGTTCAGAGCTTGGAGAACAGAAAGCTTCAGTGATATCTTTCAGAGAAGGTCATTGTATTCCTGAGAGCGCTGATGCGATGAGAAGGAAATGAGACAAAGTGGGTACTGAGCTTTACTTCTGGAATAATTAGACCGGGAAAGTCCTGTAGTATATAGTTTAAGACAATGAAGTCCCTGTAGTTTGAAGGTACATCAGTTTTCCCTGACACCTGTCTTTTAAAGTCTTTGTTCTAATTTCTTCTCCCGCTCTTTGAAGTTCAGAACCTCCGCTCAATAAAAATTGTTTTCCAAAGAATCTCCACTTCTTTTCTACCCTTTCCCATAACTATAAGCTCTTCTTGATTTCCATGTTCAACAATTTATTCATTAACTACTCACTGGAGATCTACTGTGCATGAGGTATTGTTGATTTTGTTACTAATATAATTGGATATCTTTATTTCATTCCCTCTCTATTTTGCAGCAGATTTGACTTACTGATAGAACTTAATAATTCTATATAATTATTGTTGTTTCACCTCAATGTCCACAATATTATCTACAAATAATGTAATTATTTCTGTCATTCAGTTCTCAGGCTAATTTCCTTGCCTCATTTTGCCACTCTCCTTAAATGTTTGCAGAATATCATATAATTAAATTTGGAATTGGCTATATTGGTCTGTTCAGGAATTTAACAAAGATATTTAGTATATCATGTTGTCTGCCTCTTTAAAAAAACTGTTCTTTATTGAAATAAGAAATTGTCATTGGTTTCTTCATTTAGCAAAAGGAAACTAGTTATATGATGATCTTGAAGATTTCTTTTTTTGTGTTATAGTTGATGCTTTTGGTCTCAATCTGTATTATACATTTAATATTTGTATTTGTTGAGCATCTACTTTGTGTCAGGCACCTGATAAGTCCCTGGAATGACAATGGTGAGCAAAAACAGTTACAACTTATAACCCACAAATGAATATAAAGTTACCAACGTGAGAGGCACTTTAAAGATTAGTACAGGATGCTCCAACTGTGGGCCTCACATACTCTGTCCCCCCTGACCCCAATTATCTGTTTGTTATCTCACTGGTCTCTCAAATCCCTTCTGTTACTAAGCTCACCAACACAAGTGTAACAGGAAATTTGGTTCTTTTAGTCCCAAATGCCTGCATTTTTTAAGTTTCTCCTAATTCACAATTATCTATCCTTCCTCTCATAGTTCAAATATTTGTATTTTAGAGTAGCCTTTTCTACCCTTCTCCACAGACTCAATGGATCCTCAGTAATATTCTTTCTCTTCTTATTTAATCTGCATCCTCTAGACATTAGTAATAGTGGAACATTTTTTATCATTGAAAATATGAACATGTACTTTCTTTATAAATTAAAAATATTGGGATAATATTAGTTAATAGCAAAGCATAAGTTTTAGGTGTAAAACTTATAATACATTATCAGTTTATTATATTGTGTGCTCACCATTCAATGTCTAGTTTCCATCCATCAACAAATATTTGACTCCATTTTACTTCCTTTATTTTCCCCCAGATCTCCTCCCCCTCTGGTAACCACCATACTGCTATCTATGTATATGGGTTTGATTTATTTGTTCATTTGTTGATTTCTGTTTTATATCCAACATATGAGTAAAGTCGCATAGTTCTTGTCGATTTCCATCTGACTTATTTCACTTAGCATGATACTCTCAAGATCCATTCATGTTGGCACAAATGGCAGTATTTCATAGTTTTAATGTCTGAGAAGTATATGCACTACATCTTCTTTACCCAATCATCTGTCAAAGGACACAAAGGTTATTTCCATTCTTGGTTATTTATGCAATAAGCATAAAGGTACATACATATATATTTATCAATAATTGTTTTCACACCAAAACTGGTTTGGCTCAGCAGATAGAGCGTTGGCCTACGGACTGAAAGGTCCCAGGTTGGATTTCAGTCAAGGGCATATACCTTGGTTGTAGGCACATTCCCAGTAGGGGGTGGGCAGAGGGCAGTTGATTGATGTTTCTCTCTCATCGATGTTCCTAACTCTCTATTCATCTCCCTTCCTCTCTGTAAAAAATCAATAAAATATATTTAAAAAAATAAGTGTTTTCAAATTTTTCAGTTGGATACTCTGAAAGGGAATTCCTGGGTGATAAGGTAATCTATTGTTTATATTTTTTTATAAACCTCTATACTATTTTGCATAGAGGCTGCACCAATTTTTAATCCCACAAACCTTCACTTTTCTCCACATCATCTCAAAAACTTATTTCTTTTCTTACTGATAATTAGAGGCCTAATGCATAAAATTCATGCTTGGGGGCCGGAAGGGTGTTCTTAAGCCCAGCCTGCACCCTCTCCAATCTGGAACCCCTTGAGGGATGTCCAGCTCCACTGGGATCAAGCCTAAAAGGACAGTCAGACATCCCTCTCACAACTGCTGGCTCCCAACTGCTTGCCTGCCTGCCTTCCTGACTGCCCCTAACAGCTTCTGCCTGCCAGCCTAATCACCTCCTAACCACTCCCCTGCCAGCCTGACAGATGTCTAATTACTCCCCTGCCAGCTGGATTGTCCCTCTACAGGCCTGGTCCTCCCAACTGCTCTCCCCTGCAGGCCTGGGTCCCCCCCTACCCCCCGCTGCAACTGCCCTTTCCTGCAGGCCCAGTCATCCCCAACTTCTCTCCTCTGCTGGCCTGGTCACCCCTAACTGCCCTCCCCTGCTGGCCTGGTCACCCCTAACTGCCCTCCCCTGCAGGCTTGATCGCCCCCCAACTGCCCTCCCTTGCAGGCCTGGTTCCTCTCAACTGCCCTCCCCTGCTGGCCATCTTGTGGTGGCCATCTTGTGTCCACATGGAGGCAGGATTTTTGACCACATCAGGACAGCCTTATTGTGTTTTGGAGTAATGGTCAATCTGCATATTACCATTTATTAGATAGGATAGAGGCCTGGTACATGGGTGGGGGACAGCTAGTTTTCTCTGAAGGGTGTACCAGATCAGGATGGAGGTCCCCTTGGGATATTGGGTGAGGGTTCTGTGCTGGTTTCCAGGCTGGCCACACCCTCCAGCAACCCTAGCAGAGGCCCTGGGCTCTAGGATTTAATTATCTTCTACAGTTGAAACTTTGTAGCCTGGAGCGAAGCCAAGCCTCCTTCTTGCTCTGTGGTGACAGCCATTTCTGTTGGGATTTATTGATCTTCTATAATTGAAACTTTGTAGCCTTAAGTGAAGGCCAAGACAGACCAGGGCTGCAGAAGCTTGGCTTCTACATTGCCAGGGGCAACCCTAGCCTCCTGCTCTCTCCAGCTCCATAGCTGTCTCTATTTTTGTTGGGATTTATTTATCTTCTATA
Source organism: Lasiurus cinereus (assembly GCA_011751065.1). Lineage (NCBI taxonomy): Eukaryota > Metazoa > Chordata > Mammalia > Chiroptera > Vespertilionidae > Lasiurus > Lasiurus cinereus. The sequence goes on along the minus strand of JAAGEH010000343.1, from coordinate 6,465,014 downwards.
ATTGAAACTTTGTAGTCTTAAGTGGAGGCCTGGGCAGGCCAGGGTGTGTGGACAGCTTGGCTTCCGCCATCACCAAGGAAATCCAAGCTTCCTTCCTGCTTGCTCTGTGGCTGCAGCCATCTTGGTTGTGGTTAATTTGCATGCTTGCTCCTGATTGGCTCATGGGTGTGGCTTGTGGGTGTAGTGGAATGTTGGTTAATTTGCATATTACTCTTTTATTAGATAGGCTAGACATTCTAACAGGTATGAGGTGGTATCACATTGTGGACTTCATTAGCATTTCCCCTATAGCTAGTGCACTTGAGCATTGTTTCATAAATCTGCTGGCTATCTGTATGTCTTCTTGGGGAAAAGGATCTGTTTAGGTCCTCAGCCCATATTTTAATTAAATGGTTTGTTTGTTGTTGTTCAGTTGTATGAGTTCTTATATACTTTGGATATTAACCCCTTTATCAGAGGTGTTATTTGCAAATATCTTCTCCAATTAGACTAGTTTCCTTTTTATTTTCAAATTTTACATTTGCCTTTCAATTTTTAGGATAATTTCATTTATAGACACTGAATAATTTTAAATGAAGCCTATTTTTTAAGTTTATGCCACTGATTATAATGCAACACATCTCCATTTGAGAGCATTTAAACATGCACACATGTCCTCACATGCTTTCTTTTATTAAAATGGTAGTGTGCTTTGGTTCTCCCCTAGCATAAATGTAGTCTATATGTATATTCCTCTTCTTGGAAGATTCTACTTGGCATGAAGACTCTGAAAGAGGAAGCCATAAGGATCATCATTAATTAGAAGTGCTACATGGCAACAAATAATAAAGGCAACAAACCAGTTAAGTTTATGATGATGACTGCCAAAGTTTAAGAGAAATACTAATAACAATAACCATGCAAGACAAATTTATTGTGATGTTAAGAATAGAAATTCCCTTTTGTCACATGTCCACTTTATGTCACAGAAACAATACTAGAAAAATTATGTACATCATTTCATTTCATTACTCATTCATCTTACATTACAAGGAATATTTACTACTACCCTGGTGTAAGTAAGGTATATTCAGGTAAGAGGGATTAAATAACTTTGTCAAGATCACACATATGTAACATGGTAGACTAAATTCTACTCCAGGAAATCTTACTCAAGATCCAACTTTCTAAATCACAGCTCTATACTGCATTTAGAAAGAGTTACATATCAAAAACAATTGTAATGAAAGAATAAATTAAAATGATAACAATTACTGTATTTAGTGAGAACTTACTCAAAGTAATGGTGATTTTGAACCACACGAAGTGGTAAGAACAGTAACAATATTTTTAGAAAAACTACAACTAAAAGACAGAACGGACATCATCCAGAACCACAGGAAAGCTGGCTGAGTGGAAATTCTACAACTAGAAGGAAAGAGAGGGGCTCACAGAAACCCAGAGGAGCTGCAAAAAGCTGAGGTACGGAAATGCCTGCACGCTGAGAGAGCGGGCGCCAGAGGACCTGGCTGGCTTTCTCTGGCGGGAGGGAGACGGAGACTCCCAACGGCATTGAACCCCTTATCTTACGACACTAAACCCCAGATCCAGCCGAAACTCATACGGGCGAGTTTGGACTGTGAAAAGGGAGAGGTGCACGGAAATTTAGGGGAGTCGCAGAAGATGGGTCCGGTCTCGCACGCGCACGGTGCTGCGAGGAGGACAGATTGCTGATTGTGCCGCTGGCTTTCGCGAGTGGGCGGGAGACAGACCCTCCCAACTGCGCCCCTTCTGAGTCCACTGAGCCCCTGTTTCGGGCGAAACCCTGGGGTCCTAGACTCGTGTGGTCCTGGTGTGCAGGGGAGATGGAAAGGCAGAGGTTAGAGGCACGGCGGGTGCGCGAGCGCACAAGGACCGCTCCAGCCATTACCCAGTCACGTGAGACTCGGGGGTCGTGGAAGGCGGGGCCGACTGGAAGGCAAGGCAGTGCCTTAAGCCCTGAGACTCCACCCCTCCCAAGCTCAACAGAGGCTTCTGCGGCTTTGCGTCTGCTATCATAGGGCTGAATTCAACACAGAAGTTTCCCCGGCATGGTGAGGATGCCGAAACAGGGGAAGGGATCACAAACAAAAGAAATGGAGGAAAAAAAAAAAAAAAGACTGGATATAGAGTTCAAAACCACGCTTATGGGGTTTTTCAAGAATATGCTAGAAAAGATGGATAAATTTAGCAAGACCCAAGAGGAGATGAAAAAGGACATACTAGAGATGCAGGGGAGCCAACTAGGGATGGAAAAGGTTCAACTGGAGATGATAGAGGACCAAATAGAAATTAGACATACACTGACTGAAATAGGGAATATTGTACAGAGTTCTGGCAGCGGACTGGAGAAAGGCAAGAATCAAGTAAAAAATTTGAAATATAAAGAGGCAGACAACATTCAACTGGAAAGGCAAGAAGAGAGGAGAATCCAAAGGTGTGAACATAATGTGGGGAGCCTCTGGGACAGTTTCGAGCGTGCCAACATCAGAATTGTGGGGGTGCCAGAAGAAGAGAGAGAGCAAGATACTGAAAACCTATTTAAAGAAATAATGACTGAGGGGGACCGGAATCCGGGGAAGGAGCCGCCCGCGTTCTCGTCCCGGAGGCGGGCTCGCCGGCGATGTCGAGGCCCCGGGGCCTGGGCTGATGTGCCCCGCAGCACGGGGCGCCGGGCTGGGCCCCCCAAAGGGGAAACGCAGGCATGGAACGCCGACTAACGGAGCTCCGCTCGGCGCCCCGCCGTCCTCCTCCCAGTGCTGGACTGAGTCCCCGCTGCTGTTGACGCCCGCGGG
>JAAGEH010000343.1:6424124-6457201 GCA_011751065.1 Lasiurus cinereus | reverse complement strand
CCCCCCCACGTGTGTGTGCTGCCGCTGTGGCAGCAGGAGGAGGTGTGCTCAGTGGGTAGGGCGTCGGCCGGCGGACTGAAGAGTCACTCACGGCGGAGCCCGCGGAGGACTTGCTGCTCCAGACCCACCCGTGACTGATAATTCTCAGGGGGAAAGGGGTGTGGGGTATAGAGGGAGAGACTGGACAAAAATCATACACCTATGGATGAGGTCAACGGGAGGGAGGGAAGGGTGGGAGCTGGGTGGAGGGGTGGTATGGAGTGGAAAAAAGAAAAACAAATGTAATAATCTGAATAATAAAGATTTAATTTAAAAAAAAGAACAATATTTTTAGAAACAAATGCAATAAGGCACATTTAGAGTTAACAGTGACATCAATGTAAAGCATCAGGTTACACAGAATTAAGGATGTTTGAGTTGAAAAGACATGTTTTAATTGCCATTATGGAATGAAAGAAATATGATTATAAAAGAAAAGGCCTTAAGTGTCTTTATGTATTTGAAAGTTTCATATAAAAGAAAAAATTGGTTTATGTCCATAAATTCAGATAAGTGAATTAGAACCAGTCTTTAGAGCATAAAAAGAAAAAGTTTCTGTTAACTTAATGAAAGTCTGAATAATTACTACAATTTAAAATAAAATTGGATTACCACTTAAATGAGTGAATTATTGTCATTGGGATGACTCCCAGATCATGAATGATGTCCACACGAAGGTGAAATAAAAAGTTGATAACTCCCTTAGATGCTTGTTGAATGTTTTGACTGTTTATTGAATGTTGCTTTTGCCTCCTTCTTCATAAGAAAAACCAGCTGCATGGAAGCAGAAAACCACACAGAAGTATCACAATTCCTCCTCCTGGGTCTCTCAGATGATCCTAAACTGCAGCCCATCCTCTGTGGAGTGTTCCTGTCCATGTACTTGTTCACTGTGCTTGGAAACCTGCTCATTATTGTGGCCATCAGCTCTGACTCCCACCTCCACACCCCAATGCATTTCTTTCTCACCAACCTGTCGCTGTTGACATCTGTTTCACCTCCACTATGGTCCCAAAGATGCTGGTGAATGTCCAGGCACAAAAGAAAGACATCTCTTACATTGGGTGCCTCATTCAGTTGTATTTTTTTATGATTTTTGGTGGAATGGACAACTTCCTCTTGACTGTGATGGCCTATGACTGGTATGTGGCCATCTGCCACCCCCTGTACTACACAGTCATCATGAACCCATGCTTCTGTGGCTTTTTGGTTCTGATGTCTCGTTCATCATTTTCTGGGTCTCTATGCTTCATAATCTTCTTGTGAGGGGACTGTCCTTCTGTGTTGGCAGTGAAATCCCACTTTTGTGTGTGTGTGTGTGAACTGGCTCAGATTCTCATGGTGGCCTGCTCTAACACTCTTATCAATAACATCAACTTGAATGCATCTGCTGCCCTTCTGGGTGTGCTTCCTCTCACAGGAATTCTGTTTTCTTACTTCAAGATTGTCTCATCTTTAATGAGAATATCTTTTGCAGAAGGGGAATATAAAGCATTTTCCACCTCTCTGTGGTCTCCTTGTTCTATGGGACAAGCCTGGGGGTCTATCTCAGTTCTACTCTGACCCATTCTTTCCTACAAAACTCAGTTCCCTCCATCATGTACACCCTGGTCACCCCCATGCTGAACCCCTTCATCTAGAGCCTAAGGAACAGAGATGTGAAGGGGGCCCTGAGAAGCTCCTCAACCTAGTAGCATCTTGTCTATGATGGATCTCTGGCCTCAGAACTAAGGGTACATTGTGTGCCCAAAGGAAAATGCTGCAAATTGAAATATCTAGTTCTTTTTCACACCTCAAAGACAGGTTTGATTTTATATATTTCCAAACATGTGTAATTTCACTTTAATTTTTCTCAACCACTCCCTCAGAAATTCCTTTCTGACTTTTCTGTGTGATTTTCACAATGTTCCATGTTTGGTCAGTATTCCTGCTGCTATTCTTAATATTTCTAACTTTAAACTTAAAGCACTTATCATATCAAGTTCTGACTTAGTTTCCCAAAAAGTTGTCCTCATATGTTACTGATCTTCACCTTAATTGGGTTGTATGCTTATTGTTGTTATTGTTTTCAGAAGAAATTATATGAAAATCATATATTAATAGAACAACGTGCTTAGGATATCAAGACTCTACTTGTCTCTTCACATGAATGACATGATCTCACCTTTAAAACATTTCTTTGACATTATTTTCTCACTTCACTTTTCAAAAGAAGAGACTGTTAAAGTTGGACAACAACCTGGCCAGCTGACTTGGTTATCCTACCTTTCATAGGAACTGTGATGTCTGATTTTCAAGTTCAGAGTAGGAATCTAGATTTGAAAGATATTGTCTTCAGATGACATATAGGAATTTACTGCCTCGAAAACTGAGATGTGTCATTCATTGTAATCCTTCCATCCATCTGTTTTCCTTTCTTTTCTACTTAACCATTATTTCCTATTATTGCAATTTTAAGATAGACCTATGTAATAATGAGTACAATAAAATAAGAGTTGTTTTCTCACATGATTTAATTTTTTTTGAAACTCTGTGGGGGTGCCTTAGAAGTAATAGTTACACATTTGTGGAACATGTTTAGACCTTAATTCACTTGGGGGAAGAATGTTTATAGAAGTGAGTTTGCAAGGACATGCTTTTATTGACTTGAGAGAGAGGGGAAGGGAGAATAGAAGGAGAGAGATGGGGAGAGAGAGAGAAACATCAATGTGAGAGTGAAATGTTGATCTGCTGTCTCCCCCATGTGCCCAAATTGGGTCAAACCCAGAACCTGGGTATGTGCCCTAACTGGGAATCCAACTAACAACTTTTCTGTGTATGGGACGAAACTCCAACCAATGAAGCCACACCAGCCAGTGCTAACCCAATTCTATTTGAAATTATTTTATTGGTCTGTTTTAAGAAATTAAATTATATAAAACCTAAAGTAGTTGGACAAGTGGTTTCAGTCCTAGTTGATTATTATGTTTACCTGTGAATATTGTAAAATGTACTGGTGCCTCATCACAACCTAGCAGCAATTAAATAATAATATATACAGTTCTTAGTGGTAGTAACACTGCCTTAGAATACTACCAGGCACTTGGAAATTGTTCAATTAACCTTTATCTGTTATAACTATCATTAATATTAAAAATATAAGCATTAAACATTATTTGCTTCCAAATTCATGTTTTATCGAGATTTAAAACATTAGAATTTGTTTCCCTTAAATCCCTGTATGATGCCATTGCCCTGCACACTTGTCCTCCAAAAGCAAACATTGTTGTTAATTGATCACAGTAACAAAACCAAGGATATAAGTCAGATGATCCTATCAATAGATGCAAAAGAAGCATTTCACAAGGTACAGCATCCATTATAATTAAAACATTAAATAAAGTTCTTATAGAAGAAAAACACCTGAACATAATAAGGCCAAGTATGACAAACCTTCAGCCAATGTCATACTCAATGGTGAAAAACTGAAAGTTTTTCCTCTAAAACCAGGAATAAAACACTCTCACCACATTTACTGAACATAGTTCTAGAAGTCCTAGCCAGAGCAATCAGGCAAGAGAACTAAATAAAAGGCATTCAAATCGGAAAGGAAGAAGTAAACATGTCACACTTTACAGATGACATGATTCTGTATATTGAAAACCCTAAAGACTTCACCAAACACTATTAGAAACAACAAACGAATATAGTAAGTTTGTAGGATATAAACCAATGTATAAAAATCCATTGCTTTCCAATATATCACAACATCCACAATGACTAGAGGCTCGACTGAATGCCAGGCTGTGCACCCAGCCAGCAAGCGGGGTGAACTGCTGACCTCTTGGAGAGAGAGAGAGGTGGGGCTGATCAGAGCTGCAGCAGCTGCTGGAGAGGCCCATTTAGAGAAGCAGGGTGATCAGACCCTGCTTCTCTTTCCCAGCCTCACCAGCAGCCAAACTTCTTGCTCTCTCCCAGAAGTCAGCCATTCAGTCCACTCACCAGCAGCCTAGGGCAGCTGCTGATCAGCCCTGCCTCTATGATCAGGACCAGAGATAAGCCTGGAGATTCTGACTGGCATAGAAACTGACCAATCAGAATCAAATTTGGGTGAACTGCGAAGGTAGAACCTAAGGTGGGAGTTGAAGAGGGGTTTTAAGGGCAACAGTTGTTTGGTGTAAGATGTAAGAAAGTGATTCAATTTTTTTAATGACTGGTTTGGCATTATAGTGTATATGGCTGGCTATCAGTCCAGATACAAGGGTTATGTGTTTTTGTCTGCCAAGAGCATCTCCTCCTGCTGAAAAAGGCTCTTCCCCCCTGCCATTTAAGAAATACTATATAATCTACCTATACTAATAAAAGGGTAATATGCTAATTAGACCAAGTTGACCAGACATCTTCCAGACATCTGACTTCCTTCTGGACAAAGCCATGGTGGTGGGTGGGGGCCATGGCAGAGTCAGTTAGGGGCGATCAGGCTGGCAGGGGAGGGTAGTTGGGGGCAATCAGGCTGGCAAGCAGAGGAGTTAGGGGTGATCAAGGCAAGCAGGCTGGCAGGTGAGTGGTTAGGAGCCAGTCATCCTGGATTGCAAGAGGGATGTCCCAGATTGGAAACTGTGCAGGTTGGGCTGAGGAATCCCCCCCTCCATGCATGAATTTCATGCACTTGGCCTCTAGTCTATAATAATAATAAAAGCATAACATGCTAATTAGATGTCCTTCCAGACCACCTTCTTGACAAAGCTAGGGCTGCTAGAGAAGCCCAGTGCTGGCAGCCAGGAGAAGGAATGTCTACTCTTGCACAGATTTTGTGTACCAGGCCTCTAGTCTCTCTATATAAAAGCCTAAGAGATTGTTCAGAAGAACAACTGGAACGACCGGTAGCTATGACACACACTGACCACCAGGGGCCAGAAGCTCAATGCTGGAGCTTTCCCCAGCCCACTGGCTCCAATCACTGATGGAGCCCACCAGCTAACCTCCTGGTCCTTCCCCTGCTGGCAGGTTCTAATCCTCTGATCAAAGCTGGGTCCCCACACTGGAACAGGGAACTGGGGGTGGCAGCAGACATGGGCAGTGAGGGAAGGAGGAAGGAAAGCAGTAGGAAGGAGAGGAACCTGATTGGCCTAGATTGCCATGCAGGCCTAGGAAACTTACCCATGCATGAATTTCATGCACCAGGCCTCTAGTATACTAATAATAACACTTTAGAAAAGGAAATGAGTGACTGGCTTGGCTCTCAGGATATCATGGCATCTACCAGTGGAAAGGGATATAGGGCATCAAAGGCTCCTGGCTGTGGCCCCTTCCACTCGCCAGGGACCTGGTGGACTCAGTGGACGATGTGAAGGGGCTAGACATGGTGGTGGAACAGTGTCCTCTGTGCAAAAACCACCTGTGCCAAGTGCATTCAGAATGGCGATTTTGTCTACTTTGATGGTCGCGACTGTGAGAGGTTTATAGACAAGAAGGAATGGTTAAGCCAACTTAAGAACAAGCAGGAACAATTTAAAAAAGAAGTGTTAAAAGCTATGAGAGGAAAATGGATAACAAATCAATTGAGATGGGAAATAATGTTCTTCAATAACAGCTGAAACAAACAATATGCAAGGGAAATGAAGAAAAAGATCCGGCAGATGTGTTTTCAGAGAGGGACAGTACCATGACCTCCCAGCACCGTGAGCAAGCTTGCTGAAGCCTGGAGGATGACTTATCATCAGGGAGATGGGTCTGTAATGACCACAATGGGGACACCAGCATCAGCATCACAGGGCCTCGGAGTAGCCTTCCCAGCAATGGGGACTACTCTGCTTACGCTAATTGGGTGGAAGAGAAGAAAACCACACAAGGGCCTGATGAGAAGATAGTGTTTGGAAACTTTTATAAACAGGTGTTTTTTTTAATTGAGGTAAAATTTATAACAAAATGAACAGTTGTGAACAATTAAGTGGCATTTAGTATATTGACAGTGTTATAAAACCATCACCACTGTCTAGTTCTAAAACATTTTCAACACCCCACATGGAAATTCCAGGAGGGAAGCAGTCACTCCCCAGCATCCTCCTCAGAGCCGAGCCCTGGTAATCACTAATCTGCGCCCTGTTTCTATAATTGTGTCTATTCTGGGCATTTCATGTAAATGAGATCACACACAAAAAGAAAAGGAAATGAAAAGCAGCTATTCATTTTGTCATTTCAACAAAAAGAATAAAAAGCATAGGAATAATTTTTTAAATTTTATTTATTGGGGTGACACTGGTTAACCCTAGAGGTAAAAGTCACGATCACCCCACCAGGTAAGTCATTCATCACACAGATAATACTCAAGAGTGAGGAGAATTGAGAATGGATAACAAAGGAAAGAGACGCCAAGTATCAGTGTGGCTTAAATACCCCCCACAATAGCAGAAGCTATAATTCTTTCCACTGATCATCTTGTACTTTAATGCATCTCACTCAACCTCTCCCCTAAAAGAGGCCTACTGTAATCATGGAAGAGCTTCTCAAAAACTTACACAAGAAGTTGATTCAAGTACCAGTAAATCAAAGATGAAGCACACTCTGATTGTCAGTGACTTCAATTGACTGCATCCTATGGATTATGTAGTCAGCACTTCCTGTGTATTCAAATTCCTGCACTGAATTTGGCCATTCTCTTTTAAGCTGAACCTGTTCCATTTAATTTTTCTTAAGCCATCTCATGTTCCACACTATCTTTACACTATGTTTTACGCTCTCTCCTCCCCTTCCCCACAAACATGATAAGTGGTTTATATGTGTCACCTATTTTCTCGCAATTCTCACTCTAACCCCTCTACCTGGATTGTTTTGGTTTCTAGTCCTCTATTTAGAGGTAACATAAATGGACCCCTCATTAATGTCAATAGAAGATCCATCTTACCAGGAAATGTCAAGTACATTTTTCAGCCCTTATTTGGTTGATCTTTTCCATGGAACCAAACTATTTTACAACTCTGCTTCTCTTTTGAAAGGACCTTTTTGCTTTGTTGACATTGTGGACACCAAGTAATCCGTGAAATCTCCAAATGTTCTTCAAAGGAAAAACAGAAAAAATTAGCTTGTGAGACCATTAAACATTCCTTAGAAGACACTTTGCCACTTTTAAGTCAAATCAAAGAAAGAAATGTTTCTCCTCAGAGGAAATAAATTTATCTCTCCCTTTTGATGCTTGTACACACACTGCATCAGAGAAAAATTTTCCATTCTTTCATCTTTGCTCCCCAGGGGATCTGAATTGTTTGGAGAATGAAACAACAATACAATTTACTTAATGAGGAGCTCTGAGAATTCAACTCTTGGGGTACTGGAAACTTTAAACTTGTACTTTTTGCTGCTTTCCTTCATTCTCTGAACCCAGGCAAATAAAAACTCATCTGGGTTTTTCTGACCTTGGAGAACAGAAAGCTTCAGTAGTATCCTGCAGAGAAGGTCCTTGTATTCCAGTGAAGGCTGTTGGAATGAAAAGGAAATGAGACAAGTGGGTACCAGGCTTTACCTCTGGAATAATTAGACTGGGACAGTCCTATACTACATAGCTTACTACCATGAAGTCTCTGAACTTTGAAGGTATTTTAGTTTCTACTAAACCCTCTCTTTTTCAGCTTTTGTTCTGTTTCCTTCTTTCTCTTCAGAATCAAGAGATCTCTACAATGAGAATTGTTTTCCAGAGTATTTCCATTTTTTTTCTAATCTTTCCCATAATTGTAGGCTCTTCTTGATTTCCATGTTCAACCATTTATTCATTAAATACTCACTGGATATCTATGCATGAGGTGTTATCTATGCTGTTCCTAATGTGATTGAGTCTCTAATGTATTACTTAGCTATTTTGTAGCATATCTGACTCACTGATACCACTATTGATGCTATTGTTGTTTCACCTTAGTGTCCACAATATTATTTACAAGTAATATAATTATTTCTGATGTTCAGTACTCAGGAAAAATTTTTCCCCTCATTTTACCAATATCTTTAGATGTACAGAAGAATATCAAGTAATTGAAAATGAAGTTTACTACATTAGGCCATTCATGAATTTAGCACAATTATTCTAGTGAGTTAATGTAGAATATTCTGATGACCACCATACTATTGTCCATGTTTATAAGTTAGTTTTGTTTCTTTATTTGTCGATTCTATTGTCTGTAGTTTTAAAACAGCTGTTATTGAATTAAGAAAATGTCACTGGTTTCCTCATTAGCAAGAGGAAACCAATTATATGATGAACTGGAAGATTTCTCTTTTGTGTTATAGTTGACACTTTGGTCTCAAACTTTATTATACACCTAACATACATCGAGCACCTACTATATGCCAAATAGGTTCCTAAAAGAACAATGGTGACCAAAAACAGTTACAACTTATAACCCATAAATGAACTTAAAATTACCAACAGGAGAGGCACTTTAAGGAATATTGTAGAATGCTCAAACTGTGGGACTCATACATTCTGTCCCTCCTGACCCTAATGTCCTGTTCTCTATCTCATGATTCTCTCAAATCCTTTCTGATACCAAGTTCCATATGTTCTTAAAAATATATTTCTTTTCTTATTGATAATAACCATTCTAACAGATATGAGGTGATATCTCAATGTGGATTTTATTTGCATTTCCCCAATAGCTAGTGAAATGTGTCTCTTGGCTATTTGCATGTCTTCTTGGGAAAATTGTTCCTGTCCTCTGCCCATTTTTTAATTGAATTGCTTGAGTTTATTTTGTTGTTGTTGTAGTTGAGTTGAATGAATTCTTTATATATGTTGGATATTAGCCCCTTTATTGTGGTATTGCTTGCAAATATTTTCTCCCATTTGGCTAGTTGCCTTTTTGTTTACATATCTTAAATTTGCCTTTTAATTTTTAGGTTGAGTTCATATATAGGCACTTGGAATACTTTTACATGAATTATATTATTTTTTTCAATTAATTCTACTGATTTTAACAAACACATCTCCACTTGAGAGGACATATACATGCACACATGACCTCACACATGCATTCTATTTTTTTGAGGTAGTGTGGTTTTGTTGTTCTCTAGTATCTATGAGATCCATATGCATTCTCCTCTTCTTGGAAGAATTCACTTAGTAGGCAGTGTCTGAAATAAGAAGTCATAAGGATCTTCATTAATTAAAAGTGTTTTGTGGTGATAAAAATAAAGATAACAGATCTGTTGTATTTATAATGATGACTGCCTAGTTTAAGAGAAATACTAAAAATGATGACCATGCAAGACATGGTGATAGTGGAGAATCCAAGATGGCGGCATAGGTAAACACCTACACTGCTGCCTCGCACAACAATTTCAAAACTACAACTAAAAGACAGAATGGACATCATCCAGAACCACAGGAAACCTGGCTGAGTGGAAGTTCTACAACTAGAAGGAAAGAGAGGGGCTCACAGAGACCCAGAGGAGTTGCAAAAAGCCGAGGTACGAAGACGCGCGCGAGGAGAGAGCGGGTGCCGGAGTACCTGGCTGGCTTTCTCTGGCGGGAGGGAAACGGAGACTCTCAAAGGCATTGAACCCCTTATCTTACAACACTAAACCCCAGATCCAGCCAAAACTCATACGGGGGGAGTTTGGACTGTAAAAAGGGAGAGGTGCACGGAAATTTAGGGGAGTCACGAAAGATCAAAAGCCTGGTGGAGCACAAAGTACTGCGCGCAGGACAGACTGCTGATTGTGCCGCTGGCTTTCTCAAGTGGGCGGGAGACAGACCCTCCCAACCGTGCCACTTCTGACTCCACTGAGCCCGTTTCAGGTGAAACCCTGGGGACCTAGACTCGCGTGGTCCTTGTGCTCAGGGAAGCCGGAAAGGCAGCGGTTAGAGGCACTGCGGGTGCGCACACAAGGACCACTCCAGCGATTACCCAGTCACGTGAGACTCAGGGGCTGTGGAGGGCGGGGCCGACTGGAAGGCAAGGTGGTCCCTTAAGCCCTGAGACTCCACCCCTCCCAAGCTCAACAAAGGCTTCTGCGGCTTTGCACGGCTGGTATCATAAAGCTGAATTCAACACAGAAGTTTCCCCGGCATAGTGAAAATGCTGAGACAAGGGAAGGGATTACAAACAAAAGAAATGGAGGGGATAAAAACGACTGGATATAGAGTTCAAAACCACGCTTATAAGGTTTTTCAAGAATATGCTAGAAAAGTTGGATAAATTTAGTGAGACCCAAGATGAGATGAAAAAAGTCCAACTAAAGATGAAAAAGGACCAACTAGAAATTAAACATACACTGTCTGAAATAAAAACTATTATACAGAGTCCTAACAGCAGACTAGAGAAAGGCAAGAATCAAGTCAAAAATTTGAAATATAAAGAAGCAGAAAACATTCAACTGGAAAGCAAGAAGAGAAAAGAATCCAAAAATGTGAAGATAATGTAAGGAGCCTCTGGGACAGCTTCAAGCGTACCAACATCAGAATTGTGGGGGTGCCAGAAGAAGAGAGAGAGCAAGATACTGAAAACCTATTTAAAGAAATAATGACTGAAAACTTCCCACATCTGGTAAAAGAAATAGACTTACAAGTCCAGAAAGCACACAGAACCCCAAATAAAAGGAATCCAAAGAGGACTACATCAAGACACATCATAATTAAAATACCAAGAGCAAAAGACAAAGAGAGAATCTTAAAAGCAGCAAGAGAAAAACAGTTCATTACCTACAAGGGAGCACCCATACGACTGTCAGCTGATTTCTCAACAGAAACGATGCAGGCCAGATGGGAGTGGCAAGAAATATTCAACGTGATGAATAGCAAGAACCTACAACCAAGAATAATCTATCCAGCAAAGCTATCATTCAGAATTGAAGGGCAGATAAAGAGCTTCACAGAGAAGAGAAAGCTAAAGGAGTTCATCAACTCCAAACCAGTATTATATGAAATGCTGAGAGGTACTCTTTTAGAAGAGGAAGAAGTAAAAGGTAAAAGCCAAAAAATTATGAACAACAAATACATATCTATCAACAAGTGAATCTAAAAATTAAGTGAATTAAAAATTTGATCAACAAAATAAACTGGTGAATATAAAAGAATCAGGAGCACAGAAAGGGAGTAGACTGATAATTCTCAGGAGGACAAAAATCATAAAGCATCAAACAGTCTGTGACATTACAGCAGAAAGATTAAAGTTAGGTGAGGTAGATAAGAGATCAATCAAAGGACTTGTATACATGCATATAAGCATAACCAATGATCACAGACACCGGGGAGTTGGGGTATGCGTGGGAGGGAGGGGGGCAATGGGGAGATCTGTATAAAAATTAATAAAAATTAATAAATAAAATATGCCAAAAAAAAAAGACATGGTGATAGTAATAACAGAAATTCACTTTTTCTCAAGTGTCCAATGTATGTCACAGAAACTAAACTAGAAAAATTGTACACACACACAACCTCATTTAATCACTCATCTGTCCTATAATATAGAAAATATTTATTACTGTCATTGTGTAGGTGAGGTACCAGTAGCTAAAAGACATTAAATAACTTTGTCAAGGTTACAGAAATGTAACATGGTAGACCAAATTTTATTGCACAAATTTGACTCAAGTTCCTACTTTCTAAATCACAACTCTCTACTATACAAGCATTATATATTATAACTCTTTGAAAGAGTTATATATAAAAAATAATTGAGCCCTCACTGGTTTCGCTCAGTGATTACAGTGTTGGCCAATGGATTAAAAGGTCGCAGGTTCAATTCTGGTCCTGGTCACGTAACCTCAATTGCAGGAGGCTACCAAATAATGTGTGTCTCTCACATTGTTGTTTTTCTCTCGCTCTGTCTCTCCCCTTCTTTTTTACTCCTTCTAAAAATCAGTGGGGAAAAAAATATCCTCAGATGAGGCTTAACAAAAAAATAATAATTGAGATGAAGGAATGGATTAATAATGACAATTACAGCTATACTTTATCAAGTTATTACTGTGATTAAAGGCATTTTCGTACCTCAGAAAGATGGTAATAGTAGTATCCACATTTGAAAAAGAAACACAGTAAGGTACATGTAGAGTTAATTGTAACATCAATATAAAGCATCAGATTATAGAATTAAAGTTACATGAACTAAAAAAACATGTTTTAATCACTATTACAAAATGAAAGAAGTATAGATATTATCAAAGAAAAGACCTCAAATGCCTTTAGTTATTTTGTAAGGCTCATATGAAAGAAGAAATTGGTATATGTCCATAAATTTGGATAATAATAAAATTAGGGAGGAAAACATAAAGAGACAGAGAAAGATTTCTAAATTAAAGAAAGTTTGAATGATCACACATTTTAAAATAAAATTAGGTTACCATTTAAATGAGTGAATCACTGACATAGGAATGACTACTAGATCATGTAGGATGTTCATGCAAAGGTGAAATAAAAATGTGATAAGTAACAGAGATGTCATTTGGCTGTTTATTGAATGTTGCCTTGACTTTTTTCTTTATAAAACACACCAGCTACATAGAAGCAGAAAACCACACAGAAGTGTCACAATTCCTTTTCCTGGGTCTCTCAGATGATCCTAAACTGCAGCCCATCCTCTGTGGAGTGTTCCTGTCCATGTACCTGTTCACTGTGCTTGGAAACCTTCTCATCATTGTAGCCATCAGCTCTGACTCCCACCTCCACTCCCCCATGTATTTCTTTCCGGCCAACCTGTCCTTTGTTGACATCTGTTTCACCTCCACCATGGTCCCAAAGATACTGGTGAATGTCTAGGCACAGAGCAAAAGCATTACCTACATTGGGTGCCTCATTCAGTGTATTTTTTAATGATTTTTGGTGGAATGGACAACTTCCTCCTGACTGTGATGCCCTATGACCAGTATGTGGCCATCTGCCACCCCCTGTACTACACAGTCATCATGAACCCACGCTTCTGTGGTTTTCTGGTTCTTGTGTCATGGCTCATCATTTTCTGGGTCTCCCTGCTTCATATTCTATTGATGAGGCAGGTGACATTCTGTAAGGGCACAAGAATTCCACATTTCTTCTGTGAACTGACTCAGATCCTCAAGGTGGCCTGCTCTGACACCCTCATCAATAACATCTTCATGTATGTATCTGCTGTTCTATTGGTTGTGTTGCCTTTTACTGGAATTATTTTTTCTTACTTTAAGATTATTGCCTTCTTAATGAGAATGTCAGCTGCAGGAGGGAAATATAGAGCATTTTCCACCTGTGGATCTCACCTGGCCATGGTCTACTTGTTCTATGGCACAGGCCTGGGGGTCTACCTCAATTCTGCTCTGACCCATTCTACCCATTACAACTCAGTTGCTTCAATCATGTACACCCTGGTCACCCCCATGCTGAACCCCTTCATCTTCAGCCTGAGGAACAAGAATGTGAAGGGGGCCCTAAGAAGGCTCCTCAACCTAGCAACATCTTGTCTGTGATGGATCACTGGCCTCAGAACTAAGTGTACCTTGTGTACATTTCTCCAAAGATAAATGTTGCAAATTTTTTAAAATATATTTCTTTATTGATTTCAGAGAAGAAGGGAGAAGGAGAGAGAGATAGAAACATCAATGATGAAAAAGAATCATTGATTGGCTGCCCCTTGCACACCCCCCACTGGGGATCGAGCACACAACCCAGGTATGTGCCCTTGGTCAGAATTGAACCTGGCCGGCTAGGACAAATGTTGCAAATTTAAATATCTGGTTCTTTTTCACTCCTCAACTATAGGCTTGATTTCTTCTATTTCCAAAGCATGTGTGATTTCGCATTTGTTTCTTTTTGGGTTTTTTGTTGTTGTTGTTTCCTTTTTTATTGTTTAAACTGTAAAGTATTATGAATAGTAGTATATATGTCTTCTTTCCCCCCCCATTAATCTCCCCCAGCCCTCCCTACCTCCCAGTACATGCCTCTCATCTGCCCCTCCTGCCCCCCCGCAGTATCTTGTATCCATTGATTATGCTTACATACATGTACACAAGTCCTTCAGTTTATCTCTTACAGCCCCACCACCCTCAACCTCCCCTGTCTTCCCACTGTAGTATGACAGTCTGTTCAATGCTTCTTTGTTTCCCCACCGCCGCCCTGATTCTTTTCTTTAAAAACATCTTGCCTGTGCAGACTAGAAATAAACCTATAAGCACAAAAAATGTTTGAGTTCCAATTTTAATGTCCAACAGTTCTGAGTACCAGTTTCAATGTCAAACAGTTCCTTATGTGTACATGTTAGCAATGGTATCTGGATGGTGGACAAATGGTGGCGATGCTGGTCTGACCCTGTCTGGTTTGATCCTAGGCAACCTGTAACGATGCACTGCTGCTGACTGCTAGCACAGCAAGGCGTCGTCGCCATCTTCCATCTCTGGACTATTTCTCCTCCTGTCTTTGTGGTTGGAAAAGACCTGTCAGTTCTCTCTGTTGCAGGAGTCCACTTGGTCTTGAAATTGTTTTCTGAAAGTATATAAACATATTCTCAACCAAAAGTTAATAAAAGAGTCTTTTCTATAAAATTGACTTGGGGTCCTTTTTATTTTTGCTCCAACGATTTTCCTATGGCTTATTTTGACACCATGCTTGTTTTTCATGGGTGTCTTGCTGTTAGCATTACCAATGAAAATTAAATATTAGTTTCTTTTCAACAACTCCCTTGTGAAATTTTTTTTACTTTCTTCCTTATATGGTGTCCACAATGTTCTATGTTAAATCAGCATTTCTGCAGCTATTCTTAAACTTTAAGCACTTATCATATCAAGTGCTGACTTAGTTTCTCTAAAAGTTGTCCTCATTGTTGCTAATCTTGACCTTAATTGGGTTGTATGCTTGTTGTTATTGTGTTCAGAAGAAATGATATGAAAATTATACATTAATAGAACAACGTGCTTAGCATATCAGGGCTCTACTTGTCTCTTCACATGAATGACTTAATTTCTTTGAGGTTATTTTCTCATTTCACTTTCAAAAAAAAGAGGCTGAGATTGATTTTGATTAGAGCCTAGCAAGCTGACTTTACTATCCTACCTTAATAGGAACTGTGATGTGATTTTCAAGTTCATAGTAGGAATCTAGATTTGAAAGATGGTTTCTTCAGATGACATATAGTAATTTACTGCCTCAAACACTGAGATATGTCATACTTTGTGATTCTTCTTTCTGTCCATCATCCTTCTTTTCTTTTTTTATTTGACTTATATTTCCCTTTATTAGAATTTTGAGATACACACTATAAAATCCAAAATCAAATAATAATGAATACAGTTGTTTTCTCATGTGATTTAATTTATTTCTGGAACTCTGGTGTGGTGCATCAGGAACATTAGTTATAGATATGTGAAACATGTTTAGAACCTAATTCACTATGGAAGGAAAATGTTGATAGCATTGAGTCTGCAAGGAAGCATGGAGTAGCACATGCTGCCAACAGTCCCCCCACATTACCTGGGATCCTCTCACCATCTCTAGTGCATTACTTCCAACATCCAGCACGAGATGGAACCTACTTTTCCCAATATGAGAGAGCAGAAGTGACAGAGAAATATGTCCTGTCAGAGATAGTTCTTTTTAAATAGAACACATTTTTAATTGATTTCAGAGAGGAAGAGAGCAATAGAAACATCAATGATGGGAGAGATTCATTGATTGGCTACCTCCTGCAGGCCCCTACCAGTGATCAGGCAGGCAAACCAGACAGGTGCTTTGGAGTTCCATTTATCTTTTAAAAACTGCCAAACTGATCCAGCATGGCTCAGTGGTTGAGCATTAACCAATGAACCAGGAGGTCACGGTTCTATTCCTTGTTGAGGGACATGCCTGGGTTGTGGGCTCAATCCCCAGTAGGGTGCCTGCAAGAAACAGACAATCAATGATTCTCTCTCATCATTGATATTTCTATCTCTCTCTTCATCTCTCTTCCTCTCTGAAATCAATAAAAATATTTAAAAAATAAATAAACTGAAAAACTATTTTCCAAATTGGCTATACCAACTTATATTCCCATCAGGAATGTGTGAAGATTTCATTTTTCCACATCATTGCCAACACTTGGTATTAAGGAAAACATTCTACTAAGAGAATATGCTTGAGTGTTGAATAATAGAGTGTGAGTAAAAAATTAATAAAGAATAGATTTGGGTCATTTTCAAGAGACATTCAAGAGTGAGGCATATCAGAAAATATATGGAACTTATAGGTCAGTTATTAAAAATAAGGTTGCATACATAAATCAGAGACAGACCATTAATAGTATAATTTGATCTACTAAAGATTTTATAAAAAAAAACTAGAGGCCTAGTGCACTAAATTTTGCACTGATGGGGTCCCTAGCAGCTGCTGATGCCAACTGGGTATTCCCTCCCTTCCTACAGCCACCTCCTACTGTCCAGGGCTTCCTTCCCTTCCCTCAACCATCCCTGCCCCTGATTGAATTCCCAGTCGAGGGGAGAATTTGGATACTACACTTTTATTATATAGGATTAGCACCAGGGCCATGTTCTCATTGTTAACATAAAAACATTCAAACCTATAAAGGATTTTTGTGAGTTTATTTGAGCCAAACTGTTGACAATTGCCAAGAAACAGAACCTCAATGGATTAAGATAATGCTCCCAAGAATGGCGGGTTATATCTATATTTATACATTGCAATCAAAGGATGGAACTGGAGAGCAGTATGCTAAGCAAAATAAGCTAGTCAGAGAAAAATAAATATCACATGATCTCACTGATTTATGGAATATAATGAACAACATAAACTGACTAATGAAAACAGATCCAGACACAGAGAAGCATCAATCAGACCATCAAACCTCAGAGGGAAGGTTGGGGAGAGTGGAGGTAAGGGGGAAAGACCAACCAAAGGAATTGTATGCATGCATATAAGCCTAACCAATGGACACAGACACCAGGGGGGAGGACAAGAGAGGGAGCTAGCGGGGGAGGCAATGGGGGGATAAGGACACGTATGTAATACTTAATCGATAAAAAAAAGAAAATAATGAAAGAAAACTAAGGAAGGGACATAGGTGGGCTGTATGAAACCATTGGTGATAAACTAGAGAGGTGGGAGAGAGTAAAGTGAGGAAACCTCTGGGAATGGATAAAAAGCAAAATGATAGACACATACTTAGGTGGGTGTAGAAACAATTGACATAATTTGTGTTATCTGTCCTGGTGCCCAAACACATTAGATTGTGCCCCGAGGAGTTCAGAAAAAGGGAAGTTATAAGTTACCCAGACATTTCAAGGATATGTTATTATAGATGCAAAAAGACAGATAGGCTCAGCTAAGGTAAAGGTTGACCTTGTCAGTGTAGATACCGGCCTATGATGAAACTACCCACCATAATTACTTTTAGTTAAAGTTTAATTTCAGACCATCCTTTGTGGTTTCTTTAGATCTCTGAGTTTCTAAGACTGCCATGTAAGCCTCCCCTGAGCCTGTCAGGTCAGCATGTGGCCCCTTTCATCCACATCATCTTCAGTATAATGTGAGGAATTTATAATTTCCCTGACTAGGAAGAATATGAGGTACAGAAAACAATAAGGAGGCTACTGAAATAGTCCTGAGGAGAGATGATGGAGACCTGATCTAAGCCAGTGGCAATGAAATACATACATTTTTTTAAACAGGTGTATTAGTTTCCTATTGCTGCTATAACAAATTGCCATAGCTAGTGGCTTAAAAGGACTTAAAACCCTAGAGATCATAACTCTAACATGTATCAGCAGGGTTGCTTTCCTCCTGGGAATTATGGAGGAGAATCTCTTTCCTTGCCTTTTCCAAATTCTAGAAATGTCCTGCATTCATTAGCTTATGATGCCTTCCTCCATCTTTAAACTAAACAATAGAACATCTTCAAATCTCTCCCTAGTCCCTCTAACTTCCTCTGATAAGGACCCTTGTAAATTACATTGAACCCATCCAGATAATTCATGATACTTTCCCCATCCGAAGATCCTTAACTTAGTCACATTTGTGAAGTGCCTAGTGCCATCTAAGCTAACATATTCACAGGTTCTAGAACTTAATACATGAAAATCTTTGGGAGGTTATTCAACCTATGACAGGACATGTGTGATTTACAATCTGCCAATAATTGACCGATAAGTCTTGAGCTGAGAAGGTGGAAAATCTCTCTTGCCGATTTTCTTTGAGCATGGCCATTTCCTGATTCAGGCTCACATAGAGATGAGGCCACACTGGACAGATCTGCTTTGGTGGCAAATGAAAGATAATCTCCTGGTTCCTCTGAATCTAGCGAAGCAGAGGCTCAGCTGTACACTGCCACAACTGCACATAGAGGCTCAAACACTGTGAGGATTTCCTTTCAGATTATCAGCTTTATTTTCTCAGACTGGTTACCTCCACATAAAAAGAGACGTGTGATAGCTGCTATCACTATTCACATCTGGTAACATTGGTACTTAATAGAAACTAAATGCATTTAAGCTCCTTTGTATTAAAAGAAAAATACTTAGAAAAAGATTCTAATTGGCACAGACATATCTTCTTTCCCTGTTGAATAAACTACTGTGGTCAGGAGACAATGTTACTAGCAGCCTCATCAGAACCAGATTTATTTATCAAACATATATATACTGATCATTTACTATGTGTCAGTCATTATTTTAGGCTCAACTGCCATGGGATAAAGAGAATTAGGTGTATAGGAAGGAACAGGTGTCATATTTAAACCAGTGGTCATCATAAGCCTCATTGAGAAAGTTACATTTGTGAAGACAGTGAATGATGTTAGGAGAGTGCACATCAGCGGAAACAGTGCCCCAGGCAGAGGGTGAGGTTAATTCCAAGACTCTGAAGTCAGGAAGTAGAATGGAGTTTGCCAGGGTTCTCAAAGAGTGAAAGAACAGGAACTTAGTGTTCGATGTGTACCGAGTTTTCGTTTCAGAAGATGGAAAAGTTCTGGAGCACATGACGGTTGATGGTTACTTAACACTGCCAATCTACTTAAGGCCAGGGGTATAAACTGTACACTTAAAAATTGTTAAAATGCTACTGAAAGAAAGTAAAATACTTGGTTTCTGAGGCTGTTTTCCTGTCATCCTGCATTTCCCCTATGGTATTCTGGCTAATAGCTATAGATATGCTAATTCAGTAGAGGAATAATGCGTGAGACTTGAGTTTTTGGAAGAGTAGACCCTTGCCAGGTTCAGAGATTCTACTCTTTCTCAGGTCCCTGCATGTACTCAGCCATGTCTGCTGCCATCAATCACCTCCTATTCCCATTTTCTCTTCCCTGATTTAAAAGAAGCCTAAACTTGGGCCTGAGACAGGATGGATTTGAGGAACCTCTTAGGCTCCCATCTTCTCAATTGGGCAGCATCTTGATCAATAAACTTTTCCTTACTTCAAACTCAGACATTTTGAATATTTGCCTTTTGATGTGTTGGGCACATTAAGTTTTACACTGGTAACAATACATTATATGATATGCTAGAGGACTGGTGCACAAAATCATGCACTAGCTGACCAGGCTAGTGATCTAAACCGATCAGCACTGCCCTTGGCTCCCCTGGGAAAAGGGTTGTGTCTGCCTGCTGCCACCGACCCCTAGGTCCCCATTCCAGCCTGGGTGGGATCAAAGGAGGACACAACAGTCACTCGGCCAGGTGGGGAAGGAACTGATGCTGCCAGCCGGCCATGGGAGGTTGGCTGTGGGAATGCACTGACTACCAGGGGGACAGCTCCTGTGTTAAGCATCTGCCCTCTGGTGGTCAGTGTGCATCACAGCTACTACTAGTCAACTGGCATCCCAGTTGTTGCAGCAGTTCAGTCATAACAGTTGCTTAGGCTTTTATATAGAGAGATAAGTTTAGTCACAATAAAAATATTAAATAGAACAAAATAATGAAGAAAGATGAAGTCCTACAAATTTCTCTAGTGATAGGATTGATTCATTATTTGTGGTGCGGTAAATAGAGGACATTGTTGCATGTATGGTTATAGTTTGATGACAGCAGAGAAATATAAATATCACTTGCATGCATGCAAGTTCTTTCGTTGATCAACCATACCTGATAATTTATGCTAAAGAGATGATTCAAGAAAGAGATTGGTCATGCCAAAAAGACTAACCAGATAAATCAAGAGGTGGGACTTTAGGCCAAATGATGTCAGTCCAGTGTGGGGGAAAGCTGGAAACTGTGTTCAACCAAATGGATAATAATTCAGTGTATCACATCTAGCTAACAAAGCCTCATTAAAAACACTGGATAGGAGAATCCAAGATGGTAGCATAGGTAAACACCTAAACTGCCGCCTCGCACAACAATTTCAAAACTACAACTAAAAGACAGAATGGACATTATCCAGAACCACAGGAAAGCTGGCTGAGTGGAAATTCTACAACTAGAGGGAAAGAGAGGGGCTCACGGAGACCCAGAGGAGCTGCAAAAAGCTGAGGTACGGCCGAGACCTGTTTGGCTCAGTGGATGGAGCATCGGCCTTCGGACTGAAAGGTCCCAGGTTTGATTCCGGTCAAGGACATGTACCTTGGTTGCAGGCACATCTCCAGTAGGGGGCATGCAGGAGGCGGCTGGTCGATATCTCTCTCTCATCAATGTTTCTGACTTTCTATCCCTCTCCCTTCCTCTCTGTAAAAATTCAATAAAATATATTTTTTTAAAAAAAGCTGAGGTACCGAGACGTGCACGTGGAGAGAGCGGGTGCCAGAGTACATGGCTGGTTTTCTCTGGCAGGAGGGAAACGGAGACTCAAAGGCATTGAACACCTTATCCTACGACACTAAACCCCAGATCCAGCCGAAACTCATATGGGGGGAGTTTGGACTGTGAAAAGGGAGAGGTGCACAGAAATTTAGAGGAGTCGCAAAAGATCAGAGGTCTGGTGGCACGCACTGCACTGCGCACAGAGGACAGACTGCTGATTGTGCCTCTGGCTTTCCTGAGTGGGCAGGAGACAGACCTTCCCAACTGTGCCACTTAAGACTCCACTAAGCCCCTGTTTCGGGTGAAACCCTGGGGACCTAGACTCGTGTGGTCCTGGAGTGCAGGGGAGCCAGAAAGGCAGCAGTCTAGAGGCACTGTGCACGCACAAGGACTGCTCCAGCGATTACCCAGTTACGTGAGACTCAAGGGCCGTGGCGGGTGGGGCTGACTGGAAGGCAAGGCGATCCCTCAAACCCTGAGACTCCACCCATCCCAAGCTCAACAGAGAGGCTTCTGTGGTTTTGCAAGTCTGGTATCATAAGGCTGAATCCAACACAGAAGTTCTCCTGGCATAGTGAAAATGCCAAGACAAGGAAAGGGATCACAAACAAAAGAAATGAAGGAGCCAAGACCAGTTTGGCTCAGTGGATAGAGCATCGGCTTGTGGACTGAAAGGTCCCAAGTTCGATTCCAGTCAGGGGGCATGTACCTTGCTTGCAAGCACATCTCCACTGTGGGGCATGCAGGAGGCGGCTGATCGATGTCTCTCTCTCATCGATGTTTCTGACTGTATCTCTCTCCCTTCCTCTCTGTAAAAAATCAATAAAATATATTAAAAAAAAGAAATGGAGGAAAACAAATGACTGGATATAGAGTTCAAAACCATGCTTATAAGGTTTTTCAAGAATATCCTAGAAAAGTTGGATAAAGTTAGCGAGAGCCAAGAGGAGATGCAAAAGGACCAACTAGAGATGCAAAAGATGCAACTAGAGATGGAAAAGGACTGACTAGAGATGGAAAAGGTCCAACTAGAGATGAAAAAGGACCAGCTAGAAATTAAACATACACTGACTGAAATAAAAGATATTATACAGAGTCCTAACCGCAGACTAGAGAAAGGCAAGAATCAAGTCAAAAATTTGAAATATAAAGAAGCAGAAAACACTCAGCTGGAAAAGCAAGAAGTGAAAAGAGTCCAAAAATGTGAAGATAATGTAAGGAGCCTCTGGGACAGCTTCAAGCGTACCAACATCAGAATTGTGGGGGTGCCAGAGGAGAGAGAGCAAGATACTGAAAACCTATTTGAAGAAATAATGATTGAAAACTTCCCACATATGGTAAAAGAAATAGACTTACAAGTCCAGGAAGCACACAGAACCCCATATAAAAGGAATCCAAAGAGGACTACACCAAGACACATCATAATTAAAATACCAAGAGCAAAAGACAAAGAGAGAATCTTAAAAGCAGCAAGAGAAAAACAGTTCATTACCTACAAGGGAGCACCCATACAACTGTCAGCTGATTTCTCAACAGAAACGATGCAGCCAGATGGGAGTGGCAAGAAATATTCAACGTGATGAATAGCAAGAACCTACAACCAAGAATAATCTATCCAGCAAAGCTATCATTCAGAATTGAAGGGCAGATAAAGAGCTTCACAGATAAGAAAAAGCTAAAGGAGTTCATCAACTCCAAACCAGTATTATATGAAATGCTGAAAGGTACTCTTTTAGAAGAGGAAGAAAAATAAGGTAAAAGAAAAAATTATGAATAACAAATACATATCTATCAACAAGTGAATCTAAAAATTAAGTGAATTAAAAATTTGATCAACAGAATAAACTGGTGAATATACTAGAATCAGGAGCATAGAAAGGGAGTGGAGTGATAATTCTCAGGGGAAAGGGGTGAGGGTTGTACAGGGAGAGACTGGACAAAAATCATACACCTATGGATGAGGTCAATGGGAGGGAGTTAAGGGCAGAGGGAAGGGTGGGAGTTGGGTGGAGGGGAGCTATGGAGAGGAAAAAAGAGAAACAAATGTAATAATCTGAATAATAAAGATTTAATTAAAAAAAACTCTGGATCCTAGAGCTCAGGTGTGCTACATGGTTGACAATACTCTCAGTATTGTGTCAGGAGAAAGTAATGTGTCAGAACTTCATGGGAAGAGGACAAGACACTTTACATATGGGATGCTGCAGTATTCCCTATGTCTATCTTCTTTTCACTAGTCCTAATTTGTATTTTGTTTTGTTTTATGAATTTTTAATGAAGGTATTACATACGTGTCCTTATCCCTCCATTCCGCCCCCCACACACACACTCATGCCCTCAACCCCGTGGTGTCTTTGTCCATTCGTTAGGCTTATATGCATGCATGCAAGTCCTTTCGTTGATCTCTCCTCCTCACCCCCACTCTCCTCTACCTTCCCTCTGAGGTTTGACGATCTGATCAATGCTTCTCTGTCTCTGTATCTGGTTTTGCTCATCAGTTTATGTTGTTCATTATATTCCACAAATGTGGGAAATCATGTGATATTTATCTTTCTCTGCTGTAATCAAACTGTAACCATATATATATATAGCAATGTCCTCTAAGTTCTGTGGCTCATCCTGGTGATTCTTCAACCTGAGGAAATTTCCTCATTCTGAGTCACTTGAGCAAATTATTAAATGTGAGGGAGACCCTGAATGTGTGGCTTACTGATATAAAGTGAGGGTGGCCTTGGGGACTTCTGAACTTGTGGCTGGTGTTTTAAGTCAAAACAGTTTTGCAGGAACTGTTCTCTCAGACTCTGTGGTTATGCAAACTCTTTGTAACCAGGAAGGGCATTGGATGGAGTCAAGCCAAGTTGAAGCCCATTAAAGGCTTTCTAAAATCACCAGGAAGGTCTGGGTTGAGGATGATCCTTTGAAGTTGACTGGTATTGGTGATCAGATGTCAAATGTCATGGCATGTGAGCCGCTTCAGAAGGAGGCATGACCTTGGTTACCGTAGCTCTCTGCAACATCTGATGCAGATGCCTAGGGGACTGATGTTGAGGACTAACTGGTACACCAAACACTTGGAACAATATGTCCCTCATAATTAAAACAATATATTTTATTTTTTATTGTGGTAAAATAACATAACATAAATTTACCATCTTAACCATTTTTTTGTTATTATTGTTGGTCATCCTCACCAGAGGATATTTTTCCATTGATTTTTTAGTGGAAGAGACAGGGAAAGACAGAGAGAAACATTGATGTGAAAGTAACACATCAATTTATTGCCTACTGCATGAGCCCTAACCAGGGCCCTGGGCCAGGGAGGAGCCTATAATCAAGGTACAAGCTCAAACCCAAGATCCTTTCATCTACAGGCTCATGTTCTATCCACTGAGCCAACCCAGCTATTGCCCATCTTAACCATTTTAAGTTCAGTAGTTAAATACATTCACAGTGCTGTGAAACCATCACCAACATGTATCTCCAGAACTCTTTTTTCATCTTGCAAAATGAAACTCTATTTCCCCAAATAAACACTATCTCTCTATTCCTTCTTCTCCCAGCCTTTGGCAATCAAAATTCTACTTTATGTCTCAATGAATTTGACTACTTTATGTGCCTCATATAAGTGGAATTATACAATATTTGTCCTTTCATGTTGGGCTATATATAATTGATGGAGAAGATGTTGGATAGAATAGAAAAGAAAATATCATGATAATTGGGAATCATACATCCAGTTATCCTAAGAAGGTTCCAGTTGATAACTATTTATTCAAATTCAATATTAATACCATCACATTATAATTTCAAAATACCCTTGTATGCATAAGACATTGAATGGTAACCTATTTTCTCAAAAATATGGCCAAGGCCATGAATCAGGAAAATTATGGATAAATAGAGAAGAATCATGGGGAAAATATAAAAAGAATAAATAACAAGAAAGAGAGAGCTATAATTTCTTTTAAGAATAGAAACAAGACTGCTTATGACCAAGAGTCCTGAGTAATGCATAAGGAAAGTAAGAGGGGTAGACTGAAGTTCGATGCATAATCCTAAAGGGGTTATGATATAAATTGGGAGTCCAAAATAATCTCCTAATTCCATTACAGCTATTCTAAGAGGGAAAAAGGTATAAGCAGGAAGGAGAGAGCCCTGTAGGCACCTATGAATAGTGACTGCAGATTCAGAATATATGGTTGCCTATGTTTGATTTTGCTTCTTTTTCCAGCCTATGAACCAAAAATGATAGCACAGGGATAGAGATCAGATAATTCTTTGGATAATCCTGCATAAGGCACTCTTGATGTCTCTGTTCCTCAGGCTGTAGATGAAAGGGTTCAGCATGGGGGTGACCACACTGTACATCATAGAGGCCACCACATCCTTTCTTGGGGAAGATGAGACAGCAGAACTGAGGTACACACCAAGGCCTGTTCCATAAAATAAGCAAACAACTAACAGGTGAGAGCCGCAGGTAGAGAAGGCTTTATATTTTGAACCTGATGATGGCATTCTCAGAATGGAGGACACAATTCTATAGTAAGAGAAAAGGATCCCTGAGAGTGGGACACCTCCAAAGATAGTTCCAATACAATAGATAAATATGTCATTGGTGAAGGTGTCAGAACAGGCAAGATTGAAGAGTTGAGAAGGATCACAAAAGAAATTAGGGATTTCCACATCTGCACAGAAGCTAAGTTGTGACACCATCAAGTAGTGCAGCTGGGAGTCCAAAAGGCTGAAGAAAAATGACAGCAGGACCAACAAGCCACAGAGGCGAGGGTTCATGATGACCAGATAGTGTAGGGGCTGACAAATGGCCACCAACCGGTCATAGGCCATTATAGCCAGGAGTAGACTTTCCAAACATCCAAAAAGAAAAATGAAGGAAACTTGAGTTAGGCAGCCTGCATAGGTGATGGACTTGCTGTGTGTCTGGAGGTTCAGCAGCATCTTGGGAACTGTAGTGGTGCTGAAACTGATGTCAGCCAAAGACAAATTGGAAAGGAAGAAGTACATAGGTGTGTGGAGGTGGGAGTCAGAGATGACAGCCAGGATAATGAGTAGGTTCCCGAGCATGGTCACCAGGTATATGACCAGGAACAGCCCAAACAGAAGAGGCTGCAGTTCTGGATCATCTGAAAATCCCAGGAGGAAGAATTCTGTGCCACGTGTTCGATTCTGTGGTTCTATGCCGATAGGACACATTTTGAAAAAGAAGAAAGCACTAAATAAATGAAACAAGTGTAGAGGGAACTATATTTTGGATTCAAGCAATTTATAAATAAAGTATTTACACTTGAGAACCACATACCCTCTTCGTTTGTTATCTTCAGCAACATGACTTATTGATGTCTGGGCTATTCATCTGTTTCTATATACAACTACCTTAGAGTCACTGGGTCAAAGAATATTAGAGTAGAAAGGACATTTTGAGGTAACAAATCCATGAGCACATCAAAATATCAGCGCTTAACTTTTGAAGGAAAAATATATATAATATATATATACATACATATATATATTATTTTATAAGACAAATATAATTATAATTGAAAGAAACTAAGAAGCAGTTAAAAGTACTTTAATCTCACCCAAATGCAGTATAAAAAGTTTCCTTATTTTGAAATATAATCTAGAAAGAGCTGAAGCAACATTAACTCTATTCTAACCTAAAATAAAATGTTCATAATCAGATAACATTTTTACATTGCAAATATCTTTAAGGATTTTCTTCTTTATTTGGTTTTATGATATACATTTTTCTTGGAGATAAGTGCTCCCTCAAATGGGAGGGTTATCTGATAAAAGTTCTTCAAATATAACTCAAATATAAATATTTGGATTTGGTAGGCTACATATTTTGAAAAATATGTATGTGTGTTTTGTTTTGTTTTTCTTTGATTTATTTAATATATTTTTATTGATTTCAGAAAGGAAGGGAGAGAGAGAGAGAAATAAAAACATCAATGATGAGATAAAATCATTGATTGGCTGCCTCCTGCATGCCACCTATTAGGGATCAAGTCCACATACAGGGCCTTTGCCCTTGACCAAAATCAAACTGGGGACCCTTCAGTCTGCAGGTTAACGCTCTATCCACTAAGTGAAACCAACTAGGGAGAAAAATATGTTTTTGTTAAGTGAACAAAATCATACAAAATCACTGATCCTGAAGGTAATAGTAATTTACAATGCACCAATGATTAAATAATAACTAACTTTCATGAATACTCTGTATTTATTTTTCTTTTTGAACGTTTATTTTCTATCAGTGATACACAAACCAAGAAAAACATCTGAGCTTGAGTTTGTACTGTTTTGTTTTGTAGTGGATGGGTAACACTTCTTAAATTTGTCTTTAATCAGAAACATTTGTGAAGGGTTGATTTCTCATCAAAACCAAACTGCCAATGAACAGTGGAGAAATTTAGGGCCAAAGTTTCCTTAAACTTTAATTTGGCTTTCCAAGTCAGTTCTTCCTTACAGAGGGATTGCATTTCTTCTAAATCAGTCCCCTGAAGACAATTCAGATCATTTCTCTTGACAGGCCAAAACATGAGGCAATTACAAAGTATTATTTTGTCAAAATATTTATTTCTTTGTGTGACATGCTAGGTTCCTATGTATATAGCTGATTATTTCTATTTTATAAACACTGCCTAAATTTACATTCATTATATAATAAACAAAAACTATTTTTTTGCATTAAAAAATGATGTAATTTGAGAAAGATCAAAAGGGAAAAGAACAAAGACCACTATTATAAACACCAGGGTAGTTTGCCATCTGTAAAATGGGTATACTAATTAAACTGACCTTGTAGGATTGCTGTAAGAAATAGCACTAAATTATAAATATAAAATATGTAAACACTGGTTATCAATGCAAGTTGATTATTATAAATAGCTATCCATCTTTTAAGCTTAATGATGGGCTGACCATAACCTAGAACCAATTAAATCAGAATTTCTACACATAAGTATTTTGGGTATATTAACATGTAGCCAGTGTAAGGATCCATTGCCATGCTATTTATAAACGTTGTATTAAGTTATCAATTATTATCAATACCATTTACCCATTCTGCATGTAAACATATGAATAGTTAATAATATGTGCTGAAGAACTCATCTTTATTATTGATAAAACTTGAAGTTATTTTGCTATTCTTGCCTGGGCTTCCCCTGCACTTAGTTGTCCAAAGGCAAACATTGTCATGAATTTGCTGGATGCAGTCTCTTTTCAATATTTTTTAATGTTAGCGTTCAGCTATGCATACATAAGCAGTTTTCTTGAAAACTTATCTAAATACTCTCATGCTAAACATATTGTTTGCTAATTCTCATTTTTACATTGCACTTCGAGTCCTGTGAAAAGCATACATCACTTTCAGCACTTTAAATGATGAGTAGTATTAACTGATGGATAATCACTTTCTTTTTCAATTTTTTTATTATAACAGGCTAAGAAAATTCCTAAATTCCTCTCCATATAAAACAAGTGAGAATTTTCTAAAGATATATTTAAAAACATACAATGAATTGAGCTGTAAAAATTGATATATGTGCAATTTTGTTATTAATTACCTATACTTATTTTCCCAATAGAAGACTGAGACAAAATCAACTACATGCCAAGGTGTAAAACTAGAATGTTCCCTGAAGTCTGGCTAGCAATAGTCTTCATGATGGAGCCACAGGAAAGTGCACATCTTGTATAGGGAATTACATTTTTGTATCTCGGTTTTACAAATATGCTGAGAAATGCATTGCTAGCCACAGGAAACCTATGGTCCACAACATGAATGTGTTCAAGGTTCCAGGTAAACCACTTGGTGCATTTTGCTAATTCACAGGTGAACTCACCAAATCCCAAAGAAAAGAACTGGTGATTGTGCCTTCATCTGCTGAAGCAGGTTTGGAAATAGACAATCATTGTGCCACAGTGGAGGGGACAGAGACTGGAGTGGGAATCAGGAGGCCTGTGTCTAAGTCCTACAGCTGTTCACCCACTAAGTGCTAGTATCTCTCACATAGAAATGGGAGAATACACCCATCTCTGTGAAATGTGTGGCACCAAAAAAAGGTTTGCCCTTTATAAACATAAACTGATAGTCTTTAAAGCAGATTGGAAGAGTGGATTTGTTGATAAAAAATCAATCCCAGGAAAGGCTGAAGGGACATTTTATTCTATGATTCGATAGAGAAAGAGGTAAAAGTCTATTATGTCCCAGGCAATTCACTCATGGAATTGACTGGAAATTCTGAAATATGTCTCAGTCCACATAACAGGATTTACTTTCCTTTCTGTTTTCCTCTCGTTTTTTTATTTTTATGAAAATCTCTACTATTTTTCTTTGTATTTATATGTGTGGGTTCTATTAGATAGAAAATTAAAGGTTTCTTAGAAAATCTGTGACATAAATGCACACAAACACTGTTCTATCCTTTGCTATCCCAGGAGACATTACTGGAAGTGGAGGTGGGTAAGTGGGAGGCAGTACAGGAGAGAAAGCAATGAGCATGTGGAAGCCTTATCACCCATGCACTGTTTCTGAGATCTAAGGAAGAGTTTATTCAATATTTAGCAGAGACTCTTGTTCTCTGCCAAGCAGGGTATAGGCCAGGCGAGGCGGAGGGTGGGAAGGGGGGAGGTTCAGAAAGAATGAGACTCAGATGTTTCCCTCCAGGTATTCAGATTCTACCCTTTTAAAGACAAAAATATCTGAAACTTTCCATACTGGTTGTCCTCCCAGCTGTTTGTCTTAATCCCCTGTTTGTCCTAATGATGAAAAGGAAATGCTCCTGACAGTCCCTTCTCCATCCATCACCTCCACAGTACTCACGGGGCAGTTCTGTCTCTGCTGGAGTCTGACCAAGGAGTGGGAATCCACTGCCCCTGTCCTGCCTGGCAGGCAATGAAGGTTCAGGTTCCATCAAGAGAGGCATGACGTCAGAGTTAGTCATGGGCTCCTGATGCAGTGGATGCGAGAGGAGAAGACTCAGATGCGAAGCTGCCTGTACTGAGACCGGAACCTGAAGGGCTGGAGGTAGAGCTCAGTATCTATTGCTACATGGCCCTGGGAGCTCAATGCACAGAACGCATAATTAATCAAATGGGTCCAGGTTATCCCATCTCTTGGGCCTTGTTGTTACTAATAGAAGATGAAAAAGGAATACAGTTCTTAAGGTTTGGGGCCTTCCTCTTCTCAGGAGAAAGTTCCTGTGTAATTCTTGCTTCCTAGTTGCAAGAATTTTATAAATTTAAACAATTTTTTTTTTCACATTAAAAGCAGCAATGTGACTTGTCTGCACATTCATTGAATTGACCATCCTATGGAGGGATAATTATGTTTATATACCATTTCTATTTTCTCATTTATTATCTGTGTCTCTAAAGAGAAATTTCCTTTTCTTTCCATAGTCAGGCTTTGGGGTTTTGGATTATATGTGTTGAGATGTCGTTTTTCTTTTGTTATTTAGAGAGAAAAGAAAGTTCAACTTCTTCTGTGGAATTTATGCATATTGTTATATTAGACAACCATCTATTTTGATATACCAAATTTACAATTTTCTTAAATCCTATTAGGGGTTTCACAAATGTCTGTGTTCTCAATGTAGGGCTGCAGTCATCTCATCTTTTCTTTTTCTATTTTTTAAATTAAATCCATTGGGTGCCATTGATTAATAAAATTATATAGGTTTCTTTGTATAACTCTTAAAATGTATTTTTACTGATTCAGAGTGAAAGGTAGAGGGAGAGAAACATCAATGATGAGAATCACTGGTTGGCTAACTCCTATATGTCCCCTACTGGGGATTGACCCCGCAACCCAGACAAGTGACCTTGACCAGAATCTCAGACCCTTCACTCAACAGGCTGATTCTCTATCCACTGAGCTAAAGTGACTAGGGCTCAGTGTACAAATCTATAATTCATTATCTGTATACTAGGAGTCTAGTGCACTGGGAGGCTCCCTAGAACTGGCTGGAGATCAGGACAAATCAGGGCCTTCTAGGCTGCCAGCCCGTGGTGGTCAGCGCATATCATAGCAAATGATTGAACTTCCAGTCTCCAGGTTGAACTCCCAAGGGGACAATTTGCATATTAGGCATATATATATAGAGAGAGAGAGAGAGATTGTATTGTGTGCTCATTTCCCCAAATCAAGTCTCCTTCCATCACCTTTTATCCTGAAACCCTTTACCCTCATCTACCGCCCCCCATACCCTTTTCCTTCTGGTAATCATCATTCTGTTGCCTATGTCTATGAGGGGCTTTTATGCTTAATCTCTTCACCTTTTTCACCCAGCCCCCCAAACCCTTGCCCTCTGACAGCTGTCAGTCTGTCATCTGAATCTGTGAGTTGATTTCCATTTTGTTCATTAGATTCCACATATATGTGAAATAATATGGCAGTTTTCTTTCTCTGACTGGCCTATTTCACATAGCATAATACTCTCCAGGTTAAAAAGAATGTATAATAAAAACAAAATAAGAGAAAAAAAAGAAACAAAAAATAAAACCTCTCCAGGTCCATCCATTCTGTCATAAGAGATAAAACATGCTTCCTTTTTACTTATATCCTCACCAAGGGTGTTTTTATTGATTTTGGAGAGAGGATAGGAAAGAGTGAAAGAGATACTGATGTAAAATACATTGATTTTTTTACTTCCTGCATGCACCCTGACCAGGGATTGCACCTACACCCTAGCTATGCACCCTGGCTGGGAATCAAACTTATAACATTTTGGTGTATGAGACAATGCTCCAAACAAATCAACCACCCAGCTACAGCAAATTTTATTTTCTTCTTTTTTTTTTACTTTCTTTTTGTTGTTGTTGTTGAGGTGTGTTTGGCACTGCTACATCCTTTGGGGGATGTTAGACTGCTGATTTCGGCCCATTCCCTGCAGGCCAAAACCACCAATCTGACAGCCCCTGAGGCATCTCAGATTGTGAGAGGGCGAAGGTCAGGCTGAGGGACTTCACCTGTGTATGAATTTGTGCTCTGGGACTCTAGTAATGAATAATATGAAATGTAAACTGTAATTGAAAAATGAAAAATATATGTAGGAACTAGTAGCTAGGAAGAGTTGAGAAATAGAGGTATGACAGAGCAAGTTCTAGGAAAAAGAAGCATATTATCACATGAATAAGAATTTAATATTTATGTATATACACAAGTTGTAGATGTACTTGCTACCATAAACTTTGTACCTTATAATAATTCATATTACTCGTTGCATAATTACAGATTTAATATTCAAAATTACAAGCATTATTGAGAGAACAAATATACATAATCTAGCTTAATTCCAATAGTTCTCTTTGTAAATTAGAATAACATTATTGAGCTTTTCTATACTGTTCATGTTATGAAATATATTTGCAAATAAAATTCAATGATAAAATTTAAAAGTGCTATATTGCATATTTGAAAGTTACTAAGAGAATAGATCTTAAAAGTTCTCATGACAAAAATTTTATAACTATGTATGGTGACAAATGTTAACTTGATCTACTGTGATGATTATTTTGCAATAGATTCAAATATTTACTCATTGTGTTGTACATCTGAAACCAATATATGTTATATATAAATCATACCTCAATTTTATAAAGTCTAGGTCCTCCCTTTTTTGGCAACAAGGAGAAATTTGCATATGCAGGAACTCTCACTCTGAACTCACATTCTAACCAGAATTTTTAAAACCTGTTTTTCTTGACATCTCATGACATTTCAGATCAGTTTAGAAGGGCTGCTATGCTCACTACAGACATGGAGATCTTTATATGAGTATTAAAACAAAACCAAATTTTGGGTGGGAGTTCATCCTATTTCTGTAGCATGCTCACTACACTTGATGCTGTTAGTGAGGTATGGAGACAATGACCACCACCATCAGAGTCCTACACTGGCTTGAATGAGTGATGGTAACCATGCACTTTGAGCTACTGCCTGCTAGCAGGTTTGCATTCTAGACAGTCCTGCATTTGTTGACACTTTCCAATTCTTACTTATAGATATAACTGACCTAACTTAGAAGTTTCAATAATTACTTGGCTATTAGAGACAAGAGGATGGAATTGGATCTTTTGTTAATGTGGCTCTGGATCTTGTTTCTTGGCCCAGACCTATCTGTATGTCTTACAATGAGAGAGGAATGACTTTGGGTTCAGGGGAAAGATTCTTAACCTGATTGGTTGTGTTCTTCAACCAGGCATTGGCCTCTATGGGTGCTCAGGAGAAAAGATATAACCTGTATGCAATATAGGCCCATTTGGGAAGTTCCTCACAATAGTTTAGTCATTTGGAGAGAGAGAGAGAGATGGACAGAGAAGGGAAGGCAAGGGAAGGTAAGACAGGGCAGGGCAGG
>JAAGEH010000343.1:6401212-6424024 GCA_011751065.1 Lasiurus cinereus | reverse complement strand
AGGGGAGGGAAGGGAAGGGAAGGGAAGGGAAGGGAAGGGAAGGGAAGGGGAGGGAAGGGAAGGGAAGGGGAAAGGGAGGGGAGAAAAGGGGAGGGGAAAGGGAGGGGAGAAAAAGGAGGGGGAAGGGAAGGGCAGGGAAGCAAAGGGAAGGGCAGGGAAGGGAAGGGCAGGGAAGGGAAGGGAAGGGAAGGGAAGAATGGGAAGTGAAAAAAAAGAGAAGTGAATGGTCAGGATGGGAAGAAAAAAGTGAAGAGAGGAATGCAGACAGTACATGCCATGTTGAGGTCTGAACTCCTAAAAACAGAAGGCTCACAAAGACCTAAATATGTCTGCTACTAGTGTTGCCCATGCCTTTTGTCTCAAACAAGATATAAATCCTCAGAGTTTTGAAGAGAAACACGTATGGCACCTCTGTGGCACATTAAAGAGATGAATTCAAACCTAATTTAAGTACAAAGTACATAAACTCTATGAAGTCACTATTATCATGGAGAAGGATGAAACCTTAACATTTGTGACAACATTCATGGGTCTTGACTGGGATATTATGCTAAAATAAGTCAGTCAGAGAAAGACAAACACCATCTAGTTTCACTTACATGTGGAATTTAAAGAACAAAATTAAGAAACAAACAAAGCAGAAACAGACTTATAAATAGGGAGAACAAACTGATCAGAGGGGAGTTTGGGGGACTGGGTGAAGAAGGAGATGGAATTAAGAAGTACAAATTGGTAGTTACAAAACACAGGAATGTAAAGAACAGCATATGGATCACAGTCAATAATATTGTAATAATTATGCCTGGTACCAGGTTGGTACTAAACTAATCTGGTGAATCATTTCATAAATTATGTAAATGTTTAATTGTTATGCTATACACCTAAAACTAATATACAATAATATTGAATGTTAAGTACAGTGGAAAAATTTGAAAAGATTTTCTTTTAACTTTAATAACTTACTTTATTTAACCCAGTATATCCAGATATTATCATTTTAGCATGTAATCGATATAAAATTTATTAATAGATGTTATACATGTTTATTAAGTTCAAAATCTGAGGTGTATTTTATAATATAGCACATGGCAATTTGTGCTAGTCACATTTCAAGTACTCAATAGCTACATGCAGCTGGTGGTTCTTGCATTGACAATGCATGTCTACATGCAATACAGTATTAACAAATACATATGAAATCTAATCTAATCTAATTTTCTCCAAAAATATTTTATTTTATTTTCTTCAAATATTGTTGTTTTAAAACTTATATTATATTTTGAAAGTATTACAGATTTCCCCCTATCTCCCCCATTGACACCCCTCCAGCCTGTCCCTGCACTACCACAAGCCTTCATTGCACTATTGTCAGTGTCCATGGGTTATGCAAATATGCATATAAATTCTTTGGTTAATCTCTTCCAATCCACCCCCTTGTGATTCATCAGTCTATTCCAATCTTCCACTTCTCTGGATCTACTTTGTTCATCAGTTTATTTTGTTCATTAGTTTCCACATATGAGTGTGATCACGTGATACTTATCTATTTCTGACTGGCTTAAAGAATTTTTTAAAGTCCTGTGAGGCTAAAAAAAATTTTTTTTATTCATATGTCCCTAGGGATGGACTAGAGAATACTGTGCTCTTTGCTCAGATCCCCCTTCAGGGTTAAGGACTTATGATCCAGGTGCAGGGAGGGCAGCCATTAGTTAGCACTCGGGCCTCTTTGCAAGGACCCATCTGTTAAAGGAAGCTGCCTCACAGAGGAGACCCCACTCAGGTCTCTTGACATTTGCATTCACCACTGGACTTGCACTGTGGTTGCTCCTGAGCTGCTCCAGCCACTTATTGAGAACAGCAAAAGCCAGTGCATGCTCATTGCCATGATCACACAATGACACTGATGACCAGGATCACTTACACCTACCAGAAGGGTGATTGAAAAATCAAACTATTTGACAAACTTTGCTTTTCTTTAGAAAGGACCTCTTTGCCTCTGCATCACTGTAAACGCCAAGGGATCCATGACACCTGCAAAGTTGTTCAGGAGAAGAACACCACAGAAAGTGAGTTTCTGAGACAATTAAATATTCCTTGGGAGAGAACTTGTCAGTTTAAAGTCAAATCAAAGAAAGAAGTATTTCTCCTTAAAGGAAATAAATTTATCATCCCCCTTGATGTTAGTATAGAATAGCATCAAAGAAAAAAATCCATTTTTTCAGCTTTGCACCTCATGGGATCTGAATTGTTTGGAGAGTGCAACGACAATGGAACAATTTACTTAATGAGGAGCTCTGAGAATTGAGCATTTGAGATGTGGGCAACTTTAAATGTGTGCCTTTTGTCCATTTCCTTAATTCTCTAAACTGAGCCAAATAAAAACTCAATTGGGTTTGCCAGGGATAAACCTTGGAGAGCAGAAAGCTTCAGTGATAACCTTCAGAGAAAGTCCTAGTTTCCAGTAAGGGATGGTGGCATGAGAAGGAAATGAGACAAAGTGGGTACTAGGCTTTATCTCTGGAATAATTAGATGGGGACAGCCCAGTAGTTTATCATTTATGAAAATGAAGTCCCTGTACTTTAAAGGTATTTTTTGTTTCCTTTGAAACCTGTCTTTTCCAGCTTTTGGTCTGTTTCCTTCTCCCTCTTTTGGGGATCAAGAGATCTCTGCAGTGAGACTTGTTTCCCAGTTATCCCGATCTTTTTTCCCACACTGTAGGCTCTTCTTGACTTCCAGATGTTCAACAATTCGTTCATTAACCACTCACTGGAGATATACTATGCATGAGGTATTGTCTATGTTGTTCCTAATGGGATTGGGTTTCGTTATTATACTCCCTTCCTATTTTGCAGCAGATCTGACTCAACTGGTATCATTTAACAGTTCTATATGATGTTATTGTTGTTTCACCTCAGTGTCCATAATTGTACTTGCAAATAATATAATCATTTCTGATATTCAGTACTCAGGCAAATTTTCTCTCCTTGTTTTACCCATCTCTTTGGATGTTCAGCAGAATACCGAGCACTTGAAGATGGAATTGAGTGTGTTGTTCTGTTGATGAATTTAACAATACTATTCCAGTGAGTTAATGTAGAATATTCTCTTGTCTGCAGTTTTAAAAAGGCTGTTGTTAAGAAATTGCCATTGGATTCCTCATTTAGCAAGGGGAAAAAATAATATGATGAGCTGGAAGATTTCTCTTTTGTGTTATGGCTGACACTTTGTGATCTCAAACTTTATTATACATCTAATATTTGTATATGTTGAGCACCTGTGCCAGGCACCTGATAGGTTCCTGACATCACAATGATGAGCAAAAATAGTTACAACTTCTAACCAACAAATGAACTTAAACTTACCAACATGAGATGCAATTTAAGGAAGAGTACAGGATGCTCAGATAGTAGGACTCACACACTCTATCCTACCTGACACCAGTGATCCGTTCTCTTTCTCACTGGTTTCTCAAATCTCTTCTGATACCAAGCTCACCAACCCAAGTCCAACTGTAAATTCTCTTCTGTTAGTCCCAAGTGCTTACCCTTTTTCAGTTTCTCCTAATTCACAATTATCTGCTCATATTTCAGAAAAATCTTTTCTGCCAACCTTCACAGACAGAATAGTTCCTCAGTGATTTGTTTTTCTCTCCTTATTTAATTAGCCTTCTGTAAACATTAGGAATAGTGAAACATTTTATTGAGAACATAATAATTTATGTTCATTCTTTTTAAAATCAAATGTATTGGGGTAACATTGGTTAATAACACTCTGTAAGTTTAGATGTAAACATGCATACTACATCATCTGAATATTCTAGTGTTTTCTCACCACCACCCAAAGTCTAGTCTCCTTCCATCACCATATATTTGACCCCTTTTACTCTTTTATCCTCCCTCTACATCCTTCTTCACTGAAAACCACCATACTATTCTCTATATTTGTACGTTTATTTTGTTTATTCACTTATTGATTTCTGTTTTCTATCCAACATAGGAGGGAAATCATATGGTTCCTGCTTTTACTATCCGACATATTTCACTTAGCATGATATTCTCAAGATCCCTCCATGTTGTCACAAATGGCAGTATTTTGTCTTTTCAATGGCTGAGTAGTTTTCAGTAATATGTATGTACCACATCTTCTCTATCTAGTCATCCATTGAAGGAAATTTAGGTTGTTTCCATATCTTGATTATAGTGAATAATGCTACAATAAACATAAAGGTATATATATATATATGTATATATCTTTATGAATAAATGTTTTCAAATTTTTCAGGTGAATACTCAGAAAAGGAATTGCTGACTGATAATAGATTACTATTCTTCATTTTTTAATGAACCTGAATACTGTTTTACATAGAGGCTGCACCATTTTTCATTCCCAAAAGTGTTCCCTTTTCTCCACATCCTCTCAAAATCTTATTATCATTTGTTATTGATAATAGTAATGCTAAGAGATATGAGGTGATATCTCCTTATGGATTTTATTTGCATTTTCTCTGTAGCTAGTGAACTTGAGGTTTTCTTCATATATCTGTTGGCCTTCTGCATGTCTTTATTAAGAAAATTGTCTATTCAAGTCTTCTGTCCATTTTTAAATTGAACTGCTTGGTTTTTGTTGTTGCGTTGAAGGAGTTCTTTATATATTTTGGATATTAGCCCCTTTATTGGAGATGTTTGCAAATATCTTCTCCACTTTAACTGGTTGCCTTTTTATTTTCAAATCTTAAATCTGTCCTTCAATTTTTAGAGTGATTTCATAGATGGACACTTTGAATACTTTAACATAAATTATATCATTTTTCAATTAATTCCACTAAATTTAATACAACACATCTCCACTTAAGAGCATGTGCACTTAGGCACATGCCCTCACACATGTCTGTTTTATTATGATGGTAGTGTGCTTTTGTTTCCCCCTAGTATCTATGTAGTCCATATGCATCTTCCTCTTCTGGGAAAAATCCACTTGGCAGGCAGTCTCTGAAAGAGGAAGTCAAAAGGATTTTCACTAATTAGAAGTGATATGTAGTGATAAAAAAAAAGTTAACAGACCTGATATGTTTATAATGATGACTGACCCAGCTCAGTATTTTTTAGAAATATTAAAAATGGTGACTATGCAAGGCATATTTATGGTGATATTAAGAACAGAAATTCATTTTTATCAAGTGCACACTGTATGTCACAGAAACTACACTAGAAAAATTATATGCATCTTCTCATGTAATCATTCATCTGTCCTACAAAGCAAAAAATATTGACTATTTTCATTGTATAGGTGAGGTATCAGCAGCTAAAATAACTTTGTCAAGCTCACAGAGATATAACATGGAAGAACAAATTCTATTCCAGGATGTTTGACTCAAGATCCTACTTTATAAATTATAGCTCTATACTGTACTTTGAAAGAGTTATATCTAAAAAATAATTTAGCTCTGGCTGGTTTGGCTCACTGGTTAGGTCATTGGCTTATGGAATGAAGAGTCAAGGGCATGTACCTCAGTTGCAGGGGTGCATGTGGGAACCAATAAATCAATGTATCTTTCCCACATTGATGTTTCTGTCTCTCTCTTTCTTCCTCTCCTCTCCCTTCCGCTCTCTCTAAAAATCAAATGGGGGGGTGGTATTCTTGGTGAGGGTTAACAAAAAGAAAATAATTGAGATAAAAGATATAGATAAGTAATGACAATAATGTCTATAATTTATTGAGTTCTGATTGTAACTAAAGGCATTTTGGTACCTCAGAAAGATGGTATTAACAGTAATCATATTTTGAGGCCAACATACAATAAGGCACATGGAAAGTTAACTGTGACATCAATATAAAGCATCAGGTCATAGACAAAAGATTGTTTGAGGTGATAACCTATGTTTAAATTACTATTAT
The DNA here is from genome assembly GCA_011751065.1 of Lasiurus cinereus. NCBI lineage: Eukaryota > Metazoa > Chordata > Mammalia > Chiroptera > Vespertilionidae > Lasiurus > Lasiurus cinereus. The sequence continues at coordinate 6,418,128 of JAAGEH010000343.1, read as the reverse complement.
GAAATGAAACAGGTATTGAGATTATCAAAGAAAATACCTTAAATGTCTTCAGTTATTTTTGAAGGCTGGTATGAGAGAAGAAATTGACTTATATCCCAAAATTTGGATAAGAGAATTAGAACCAGTAAGTAGAATGTAAACAAGAGATAGAAAAATTACTGCTAAATTTTAAAAAGTCTGAATGATTACACAATTTAAAATAAAACCCCAAGCGGTTTGGCTCAGTGGATAGAGCATTGCCCTGCGGACTGAAGGGTCCCAGGTTCGATTCTGGTCAAAGGCATGTACCTTGGTTACAAGCACATCCCAGGTGGGAGGTGTGCAGGAGACAGCTGATCAATGTTTCTCTCTCATCAATGTTTCTAACTTTCTATCCCTTCTCTTTCACCTCTGTAAAAAAAAATCAATAAAATATATTTTTTTTAAAAAAAGAAAAGAAAGAAAACTGGGTTACGCTTAAATGAGTAAGTCACTGGCATTGTAATTACTACTAGATCATATAAGATGTCCAAGAAATGCTGAAATCAAAAGGTGCTGCATAGTCCAGGTGGCATGGATCAGTGATTGACCATGAACCCATGAACCAGGAGGTTGTGGTTTGATTCTCAGTCAAAGTTGCTCTACCCTCAGTGGGTGCGGGGGGGCGGGGGGGGGGAGGAGGGGAGTGGGGGAGCAGTGAGAGACAGGAGGCAGCTAATTTATGATTCGCTCTCATCATTAATGTTTCTATATCTCTACCCCATCCCCTCTGAAATCAATAAAAATATATTTAATTTTTAAAAGGTGATGACTAGCTGAGATGACATTTGACTTTATTGAATGCTGCTTCTGCCTCCTTCCTTCTTCAAAAAAACACCAGCTGCATGGAAGCAGAAAACCACACAGAAGTGTCACAATTTCTCCTCCTGGGTCTCTCAGATGATCCTAAACTGCAGCCCGTCCTCTGTGGAGTGTTCCTATCCATGTACCTGTTCACTGTGCTTGGAAACCTGCTCATCATTGTGGCCATCAGCTCTGACTCCCACCTTCATGCCCCGATGTATTTCTTTCTCATCAACCTGTCCTTTGTTGATATCTTTTTCACCTCTACCACAGTCCCAAAGATGCTGGTGAATGTCCAGACACAGAGCAAAAGCATTACCTACACTGGATGCCTCATTCAGGTGTACTTTTTAATGATTTTTGCTGGAATGGACACTTTACTGCTAACTGTGATGGCCTATGACCGGTATGTAGCTATCTGCCACCCCCTGTACTACATGGTCATCATGAACCCACGCTTCTGTGGCTTTTCGGTTCTGATGTCCTGGCTTATCATGTTCTGGATCTCCCTGCTTCATATTTTACTGATGAGGCGGCTGACCTTCTGTGTCAGCACTGAAGTCCCACATTTCTTCTGTGAACTGGATCAGATTCTCAAGGTTGCCTGCTCTGACACCCTCATCAATAACATCATCTTGTATGTGTGTGTTGCCTTCCTAGGTGTGATTCCTCTCACAGGAATTCTGTTTTCTTACTCTAGGATTGTCTCTGCTTTAATGAGAATGTCATCTGCTGTGGGGAAATATAAAGCGTTTTCCACCTGTGGGTCTCACCTCTTCGTGATCTCCTTGTTCTATGGGACAAGCCTGGGGGTCTACCTCAGTCCTGCTCTGACCCATTCTTCCCTACAAAACTCAATTGCCTCAGTCATGTACACTGTGGTCACCCCCATGCTGAACCCCTTCATCTACAGCCTGAGGAACAAGGATGTGAAGGAGGCCCTGAGAAGGCTCATCAAACTAGCAGCATCTTGTCTGTGATGGATCACTGGCCTCAGAACTAAGTGTACATTGTGTGCCCAGAGGTAAATGTTTTTCAAATTTAATATCTGGTTCTTATATTCTCCTAAAAGATGTGGTTTATTTCTTCTATTTCCAAAGCATGTGTGATTTCGCTTTTGTTTGTTTTTGAATTAGTTTCTTCTCATCAACTCCCTCAGAAATTCCTTTTTCACTTTTCTTTCATATATGCTGTCCACAATACTCCATGTGCGGTCAGCATTCCTACAGCTGTTCTGAAAATTTGTTACTTTAAATTTGAAGCACTTATATCAAGTGTTAACTTAGTTTCCCAAAAATGTTGTCCTCATAGGTTGTTGATCTTCACCTTAACTGGTATGCCTTTCCCCCGCCCCAGAAGAATGGAATGAAAGTCATACAGTAATCAGAACAAGATACTTACAACTTACCTTGAATAATTCCTTTTTTCTTCAATAAATTATTTAATTTCATCTTAAAAACATTTCTTTGAGATATTTTCTTTCATTCACTTCACTTTTCAAAAGAAGGAACTAAGATTGAGCTGGACTACAAGCAGGCTAGCTGACTTTGCTATCCTACCTATCACAAGAACAGTGATGTGATTTTATACTTCAAAGTAGGAATTTAGATTTGAAAGAGAGTTTCTTCAAAAGATGTACAAGAATTTACTGCCTCGAAAACTGAGAAGTGTCATTCTTTATTATCCTTTCCTTTATCCATCTCCATTCCTTTCCTTTTTTATTTGACTTATAATTCCCATATTGCAATTTTGAGATACATGTTCTAAGATCCAAAAACATGTAATAGTGAGTATAATGAAATAAGAGTTGTTTTCTCAAGTGATACAATTTGTTTCTGGAACCCTGTTGTGTTGCATCAGGAATATTAGTTAGATATGTGGAACATGTTTAGAACCTACTTTACTTTAGGGGACAGAAGTTGATAGAACTGAGTCTGCAAGTAAGCTTGGAGTAGTACATACTGTCAACATTCCTCCCCCATATTCTGGGATCCTCTCACTAACTCTGTTGCATGAATGCCACATCCAGCACTAGTTGGAATCTACTTTGCCCAATATGTGAGAGCAGAAGTGACAGAAAATTGTGTTATATCAGAAACAGCTTTTTTATTTTAAAAAAATCTATATTTTTATTAATTTCAGCGAGGAATAGAGAGGGGGGGAGAAAGGTAGAAACATCAATGATGAAAGAGCATCATGGATCAGCTGCCTCCTGCATGCACCCGACTGTGGATCAAATCCACAACTTGGGCATGTGCCCTTACTGGAAATCCAATAATAACCTTCTGTTTCACAGGTCATGCTCAACCACTGAGCCATATCAGCCAGGCCAAAGATAGCTCTTAAAGGAGAGGTATGGAGTTTACCATATCTCTCATCCCTTAGTCGGGAATATGCTAAGATTTGGATGTTGTACTCTTTCCCAGAATTTCTCCACAGGATAGTAACTCAGCTCATTCATTGTTGGAATTGAATTAATGCAAACTTTGTTAGATGTGTATTCTCCTCTTACTCACTGTCCTCTTTCCTATCTATGTTCCTTGCTTTATCCAATAAAGTGCTGAGCATCTCCTTCTGCAGGAACAAAAAATAACACAGGTTATAAAGACAGAAGAGGTATTAAGATGATACATGAAAGAAGGTGGAAACTTTTGAGAGAGAAAAAAAGAGAATTAATTATTACAGACACAGTAAGGACTGAAAAGTGACTCAATAATTTTCTAAATAGAAAAGAGTTATCTGTCGCTTTAATTCACTTTGATTCCATTAAGTTTAATCCAATATGCATTTATTGTCTACTGTATTCAAACTGTTTTAGGGGTAAATTTATTGCAATGTACATTGTTAAGTATAATAATACTGGTTTGTAGTAAATCCTGTTGAAATTTAAGGGAAAAGTCTTCACCTCACCTTGAATAATTCCAGAAAAATCTTTTAAACATTTTATCACTTTTATTGAAGTATAACTTATATACATGAAATTCACCCAGTGATGATGTACATTCATTGATTTTAGTAAATTTATGGCGTTACTCAATCATTATCACAATCCAGTTTTAAAATATTGGTTTCACCTCAAAAAAGAATACTTGTGCACATTTTGTAGTTCATTCCTTTTCATACCTCAGCCTAAGGAAACCACTTACTGTTTTCTGTCTTTACAAGATTGTCTTTTCTAAATGTGTTGTTTTGAGTGTTGTTGTTTTTTCAAGTAAATGTAATATACAATATATATATATATACTTTTCCCCCAGTGTCTTTCACTTAGTACATGTTTTGAGGGTCATCGATGGTGCAGCATCAACATTTTGTTCTTCAGGAAAAAGACAGGGATGCCCACTCTCACCTCTCCTGTTCGACATAGTTCTGGAAGTATTAGCCATTGCAATTAGACAAGAAGAAGAAATAAAAGGCATCCAAATTGGAAAAGAAGAAGTAAAGCTGTCCTTATTTGCAGATGACATGATATTGTACATAAAAAACCCAAAGGACTCCATTCCAAAACTAATTGACTTAATTAATGAATTCAGCAATGTAGCAGGATACAAAATTAATGCTAAGAAGTCTGTGGCATTTCTATACACTAATAGTGAAATTACAGTAAGAGAGACTAAAAAAGCAATTTCATTTACCATCGCACCAAAAAAATTAAGATACCTAGGAATAAACCTAACTAAAGAGGTAAAAGACCTTTATGCAGAAAACTACAGGACACTGAAAAAAGAGATAGAGGAAGATGTTAACAGATGGAAGAGCATACCCTGCTCATGGATTGGGAGAATCAACATCATTAAAATGTCCATACTACCCAAAGCAATGTACAGATTCAACGCACTATCCATTAAAATACCAACGACATATTTCACAGACCTAGAAAGAATTCTTCATAGATTCATCTGGAACAAAAAAAGACCACAGATAGCTACAGCAATTCTGAGAAGGAAGAGTAAAGTAGGTGGGATCTCAATACCAGACTTCAAGCTATACTACAAAGCAACTGTTCTCAAAACAGCCTGGTACTGGCACTAGAACAGACATATAGACCAATGGAATAGAATAGAGAACCCAGATATCCACCCAAACCACTATGCTCAATTGATATTTGACAAAAGAGGCATGAACATTCAATGGAGCCAAGATAGTCTCTTCAATAAATGGTGTTGGGAAAATTGGACATATACATGCAAAAAATTGAAACTGAACCACCAACTTATACCAAATACAAAAATAAACTCAAAATGGATACAGGACTTGAACATTAGAAAGGAAACCATAAGAATACTAGAGGAATCCACAGGCAGCACAATCTCAGATATATGCCGAAAGAACTTCTTCACTGATACTGCTCCAAAGGCAATGGAAGCTAAAGAAAAAATAAACAAATGGGACTACATCAAAGTAAAAAGCTTTTGCACAGCAAAAGAAAGCATCAACAAAACAACAAGAAAGATCACTGTATGGGAGAACATATTTGCAAATGTTATCACTGATAAAGGTTTAATCTCCAAAATCTACAGCCAACTTATACAACTTAATAAAAGGAAGATGAAGGATCCAATAAAAAAAAAATGGGCAACGGACCTAAATAGAACCTTTTCAAAAGACGACAGAAGGAAGGCCAAGAGACACATGAAAACATGTTCAAAGTCATTAATCATCCGAGAGATGCAAATCAAAACGACAATGCGATTCCATCTTACACCTGTCAGAATGGCAATCATCAACAAATCAACAAACGACAAGTGTTGACGAGGATGCGGAGAAAAAGGAACCCTTGTGCACTTTTGGTGGGTATGCAGACTGGTGCAGCCACTGTGGAGAACAGTATGGAGTTTCCTCAAAAAACTAAAAATGGATCTCCCATTTGACCCTGTAATCACACTCTTAGGAATTTATCCTAAGAAATTACAAACACCAATCAGAAAGGATTTATGCACCCCCATGTTCATAGCAGCACAATTTACAATAGCTACAATTTGGAAACAGCCTAGTTGCCCGTCAGCAGATGAGTGGATCAGAAAACTGTGGTACATCTACACAATGGAATTCTATGCTGCCATTAAAAAGAAGGAATTCTTACCATTTGCAGCAACCTGGTTGGAACTGGAGAGCCTATGCTTAGTGAAATAAGCCAGTCAATGAAGGAGAAGCATCACATGATCACACTCATTGGGGGATAATAAAGAACATTATAAACTGATGAACAAAAGGATAGATACAGAGATAGTAAAGCATCAAACAGACTGTGAAATTACAGCAGGAAGATTAAAGTTAGGTGAGGTAGATAAGAGATCAATCAAAGGACTTGTAGGCATGCATATAAGCATAACCAATGAACATAGACACTGGGGGGTTGGGGTATGCCTGGGAGGGAGGGGGGGCAATGGGGAGATATGTATAAAAAATTAATAAAGAAAAAACAAAAACAAAAAAAGAAAAAAAACATTTTGTTCTTTTTCATTGGATAAAAGTGTTATATTGTATTTATACATAACAATTTCCTTATTAATTTACCAGTTAAGGATACTTGAATATTTCTAGTTTTGGGTTATAATGAATAAATGCTGCTATGGACATTTGTGCATTTGTCTTTGTATTGACATGGGATTTTATTTTTCTTGAGGAGCTAGAGTACACTCTAAGTCATAGAGTAAACTAATTTTTAATTTTTAAAACTACCAAACTATTTTCCAAAGTGTCTGCACCAATTTACATTCCCACCAGGAATGCATGAAGACTGAGTTTTCCACATCTTTGCCAACATTTTGTATTAAAGAAAATATTCTAATAGGAGAATATGCTTGAATGTTGAATAACAGGTAATGAGTAGAAACTTAATGGAGAATAGGTTTGGGTCACATTCAACAGTGAGGTATGTCAGAAAATATATGGAACTTGTAGGTCACTTATTAAAAAGTAGAGGTCCAGTGCACGGAATTCATGCACAGGGTAGGGAAAGTAGAGTAAGGATTGGAAGTGGTCAGTTATGCTACATTTTGCCAGAGGAGCCACCAGAATTTGTTGTCAGTCAGGGTGTGAGAGAGGAGAAAAGCCAAGAATGTATCCAGGGTTTGAGGGTTGAACAATTGGAAGAATGGAATGGCATCCACTGGGACAGGGAGGTCTGTGAGTGGAGCAAATCTGGGAGGAAAGAGAACATTAGAAGTTGACATTTTGAAATGTCCAAATAGAGATATTCTGAATGGGTAAATACTATATTATTTTACTTACATAAGTTATCAAGAGCAGTAAAATTTATAGACATAAAGTAGAATGAAGTTTGCCAGGGTTCTGAAAGAGTGCAAGAATGAAAACTCAGTGTTCAAGGTGTACAGAGTTTCCGTTTGGGAAGATGGAAAAGGTCTTGAGACACATGGTGGTGATGGTTACATAACACTGCCAATATACTTTATAACAATGGTATAAACTGTACACTTAAAATCATCAATCTGGTACTGTAACAGAGTAAAATACTTGGTTTCTGAGGCTGCCTTCACTTCAGCTTGCATTTCCCCCATGGTCTTCAGGCTAATAGCTCCTGCTGTAAATATGCTAATTCAGTAGAAGAATTCTGCTTGAGACTTGAGTTTTTGGAAAAACAGCTAAAAGGTGTTTACAGAACATCCTATTGGTGCCATTATCTCTGAAGGAGATGGGAAAATATGTGCAAAATAGTGAGTGTTTATCAAGTATCAGCAGAACTCAGCAGAGAGATTTAGAAATTTCTTGCTCTTCCTCAGATCCTTGCAGGTCTCCAGAGATGTATGCTGTCCTGAATCACCACTTGTCTCCCCATCCTTCCCCCCATTTTTCCCTTCCCTGATTTAAAAGAAGTTGAGGGACGATGAATTTGAGGAACCTCTAAGACCCCCATCTTCTCAATTGGGCACCTTCTTGATCAATAAACCTTACCTTACTCCAAACTTTGACGTTTTGATTATTGGCCTTTTGAAGTGTTGGGCACATTAACTTTCAAACTGTAACAGTACATTTTATGATCTATAAATTTAACCATAGTGAAAATATTAAACATAACAAAATAATGGAGAAAGATGAAGATTCCTTTTAGATAATGTTATTAATATCATTATACAATAATAGAGAATGGTTGGGGGGGGGTTAGGTAAAATATTTAATATTATTTTTCAATAGTTTACACCAGGACTTCACAACCTCAACAATATTGAAATTTTGGATTTGAATAATTTGTTACAGGGGTCTGTTCTAGATCTGTAAAATGTTTCACAGATCCCTGGCCTCTACCCACTGGAAGCCAGCACCAAATTGTGATGATCAGAAATGTCTCTAGACTTTGCTAATTGTCTTAAGAGAAGACAAAATCAGCCTGATTGAGATCCCCTGGAGTAAAACAATTCCATGGGTACTAAAGTGGACAATGTTGGGACAGTAGAAAAAGCAACTCTTAAAAAGTGTAAAGTATCAGTTTAATCTTAGAAAGGTTGAGTTGAAGGGCCTATAGAACATCCCATTGGTACCATTATCTCATAAGTCACATATATTGAGCTGGCATTTATCAGTCTACACTGCCATCAGTATAAATTAGCTAATTATACAAAAAGAGGGAGAAGTTCCTGTTGAAAGAGTTAGAAGTTAGAAAGACAAGCTGATAGCTAGCTGAATCCTACTCCTGATCTTTTAGTTCTCTGTTATGGGGGCCCTATCTGATACAGTGTGAGTCTGAGAAACACAGGGTTTATTCTTGTATTATTATCTACTAGAGGCCTGATGCACGAAGATTCATGCAAGAATAGGCGGTCCTTCCCCTGGCTGCCGGCACTACCATTGCTCTAGCCGGAGATGCCTTTCCTCCTGTCGCCTGTCACATCAATTTGCATATTTCCTCCTTATTGACTGTGGGCACCAACATCTTTGTTGTGGAGTTACAATTAATTTGCATATTTTGTCCTTATTAGATAGTATTATTCATTGCATTATTTTCTTTTTCTTTTAATTAAATCTTTATTTATCAGATTATTACATTTGTTTCTCCTTTTTCCCCTCCATAGCTCCCCTCCACCTGGCTCCCACACCTCCCTCTACCCTTAACTCCTTCCCATTGACCTCATCCATAGGTGTATGATTTTTGTCCAGTCTCTCCTTGTACATCCCTCACCCCTTTCCCCCTGAGAATTATCAGTCCACTCCCTTTCTGTACTCCTGGTTCTATTATATTCACCAGTTTATTCTGTTCATCAAATTTTTAATTCACTTAATTTTTAGATTCACTTGTTGATAGATATGTATTTGTTGTTCATAATGTTTTATCTTTTACCTTATTTTTCTTCCTCTTCTAAAAGAGTACCTTTCAGCATTTCATATACTACTGGCTTGGAGTTGATGAACTCCTTTAGCTTTTTCTTATCTGTGGAGCTCTTTATCTGCCCATCAATTCTGAATGATAGCTTTGCTGGATAGAGTATTCTTGGTTGTAGGTTCTTGCTGTTCATCACGTTGAATATTTCTTGCCACTCCCGTCTGGCCTGCATTGTTTCTGTTGAGAAATCAGCTCACAATCGTATGGGTGCTCCCTTGTAGGTAATTAACTGTTTTTTTCTTGCTGTTTTCAATATTCTCTCTTTGTCTTTTGCTCTTGGTATTTTAATTATGATGTGTCTTGGTGTAGTCCTCTTTGGATTCCTTTTATATGGGATTCTGTGTGCTTCCTGGACTTGTAGGTCTATTACTTTTACCAGACGTGGGAATTTTGCAGTGATTATTTTTTTAAATAGGTTTTCAGTATCTTGCTCTCTCTCTTCTTCTGGCACCCCCACAATTCTGATGTTGGTACGCTTGAAGCTGTCCCAGGGGCTCTTTACATTATCTTCACATATTTGAATTCTTTTTTCTTCTTGCTTTTCCAGTTGAGTGTTTTCTGATTCTTTATATTTCAAATTTTTGACTTGATTCTTGCCTTTCTCTAGTCTGCTGTTAGGTCTCTGTATAATATTTTTTATTTTAGTCAGTGTATGTTTAATTTCTAGTTGGTCCTTTTCCATTTCTAGTTGGTCCTTTTTTATCTCCTCTTGGGTCTAGCAAAATTTATCCATGTTTTCTAGGATATTCTTGAAAAACCTTATAACCGTGGTTTTGAACTCTATATCCAGTCATTTGTTTTTCTCCATTTCTTTTGTTTGTGATCTCTTCCTTTGTCTCTGCATTTTCACTATGCCAGGAGAACTTCTGTGTTGGATTCAACCTTATGATACAATACTTTCAAAACTGCAAAAGCCTCACCGTTGAGCTTGGGATGGGTGGAGTCTCATGGCTTAACAGACCACCTTGCCTTTCAGTTGACTCCGCCCTACACAGCCCCTGAGTCTCACATGACTGGGTAATTGCTGGAGCGGTCCCTGTGTGCACTTACGCTCTCTTGTAGTGCCTCTAGACTGCTGCCTTTCTGGCTCCCCTGTGCTCCTGGACCACATGAGTCTGGGTCCCCAGGGTTTCACCTGAAACTGGGGTTTAGTGCAGTTAGAAGTGGCTCAGTTGGGAGGCTCTGTCTCCTGCCCACTTGTGAAAGCCAGCAGCACAATCAGCAGTCAGTCTTCTGTGCGCAGTGCTGTGAGTGCCACCAGACTGCTGCACTTTCACAACTCCCCTAAATTTCTGTGCACTTCTTCCTTTTCACAGTCCAAACTCCCCCCATATGAGTTTTGGCTGGACCTGGGGTTTAGTGTCGTAGGATAAGGGGTTCAATGCAGTTGGGAGTCTCCGCCAACTGCATTTCCCGCCAGAGAAAGCTAGCCAGGTACTATGGCACCCGCTCTCTCCACGCACGCGTTTCCATATCTCAGCTTTTTGTAGCTCCTCTGGATGTCTGTGAGCCCCTCTCTTTCCTTCTAGTTGTAGAATTTCCACTCAACCAGCTTTCCTGTGGTTCTGGATGATGTCCATTCTGTCTTTTAGTTGTAGTTTTGAAATTGTTGTGCGAGGCAGCAGTGTAGATGTTTGCCTATGCCACCATCTTGGATTCTCCTCCTCATTGCATTATTTTCCATACAAACAACTGTAACCCTACTTTTGTCCCAACTTGGTCAATTCCTACTGGGAAGGTCATGATGGGAAGACCTGTCCCAAGCCTGTAACTCAGTGAAAGGTTTAACTGTGCCTATATGAGTGCTGTCCATTGTTCTTGTGCACCTAGGTTAACACACCTTTGAAATGCCAGAGGACTCTTCTTTTCTCAGATACCTCATGGGAGCACGTCATTTTGTTAAATATTCTGTAAGCCAATCATAAAGAATTCCTGCCTGCCTTTCTCCTACCTTTATAAAATCTTCCTTACATTCCCTGCTTAATTCCAAGTATATAAAGGAACTGAAAAACTCAATTGCCTGGAGCATTTTTTCAGATCTTGTTTCCCAGCAATTATCAGTTGATCTCAGATAAACTCATAAAAATTCTCTGTAGCTTTGGATGTTCTTACATTGACAACCATTGTAATTAAATAATTATGTGCATAATTATTTTATTGAGGACTGCCTCTTAATACCCCCACTGGAGCTTTGAATCCCAACTTTTTCTAACTTTTAAGGAACTTACACATTCACTTTTCTTTTCATTCACTTTTATATTCCAATGTCTGCAATGTATCATATTCAATATTATGAGAATGACCCACATTCCCATTTCTATTGATGAAAATGAAACTCACTCCTAGAACCACACTCTCCTTTCAGTATTGCTCCAAACTTTTGGAGAGTTGGTCTACATTTGTTACTTTAATTTTCATTCTGCTCACTCTCCCTTCAACCACTCATCTGGAGTCTTTCCACCTCTATCACAATTGCTCTCTCTGCAGTGACTTCTTGTAACCAACAAGTCCTAAGAGATATTTCCATTCTCCAAAATGCTCGTTTTAGTAGTGATGGTTCTAATGGCTGAAATCCTTTTCTTAAAATAGGGACCTTTCCCATGCACTTCATTTGTTACAATAGATTTGGAGGGTCATCACTGTGTGGGTCTTTTCAAACTTCTAACTTTGAAATGAAATGCCATGAAGGTAAATCAAGAATAAGTACATTATCTGTTTTTAAAATATTTAATTATAGTTGATACAATGTACAACATAGGAAATACAGTCAATAATATTGTAATAACTATATGTGATAAATTATGAAGGGGGTCACTTTATAAATTATGTAAACTACACTATGCACCTGAAACTAATCTATATCTTACCTAATAATAAACATGTAAATTGACCATATCTCCACTACATCCACAGCCAGAGTATGCAAATTAACCCACCAAAGATGGCATTTAATTTTCATACATACCTGGATCTTGGGAACCTTCTTGGCACCCAGGTCACTCCCAGCCAGCCCTCAGATGGAGACTTTAGGCTTCGGAAGGGGCTGAGCCTGCGATCAGATGGGCAGGGGAGTCCCCTTCCCAAGACTAAAGCCTGGGACAGAGGCTTTAGGCTTGGGAAGGGGCCTAGTTTATGATCAGAGGGGCGGGGGAGGGGTTCCCCTTTCCCAAACCTAAAGTCTGTGTCCCAGGCTTTAGGCTTGGGAAGGGGCAGGGCCTGAAATTAGAGGTGCCAGGAGTCCTCCTTTCCAAGCTTAAAGCCTGCGGCAGAGGATTTAGGTTTGGGCAGGACCCGAACCTGGGATCAAAGGGAAGGGGGGAAAAAAATCAATGGAAACATATCCTCAGGTGAGGATAAAAAGAAAAATAAAGAAAGAAATGTCATATCCTATAAAAGAAAAATGCTTAAGGAAAGTTGTCATTTTTTCATGGTGAAAGGACTGGAGTCCAAGTTGATGAAAATACCTTGGCACCTGCGGTGACTGGCAGTGGCTATAGCAGTGGGGTGATGGGGCTGGCACCTTCCCCTGATAAGCCTGGTCATCTCCGAAAAGGGAGGCCAAACTGCAGCTTAGGTCTGCTCCAAATAAGGAGCGGGCTTAAGCAATCAGTAGGACATCCCCTGAGGGTTCCTAGTATGTGAGAGGGAGCCAGCTGGGCTGAGGGACCCTTCGCCAGTGTACTAATTTCATACACCAGGCCCCTAGTATATATATAAAACCCTAATATGCAAATAGACAGAATGGTGGAACAAACAACCAGTTGCAATGATGCGCACCAGCCACCAGGGGGTGCAAGCAGAATGTGGCAAGTGTCAGTAACAGGGGCAGAACACAGAACCTGGTAGGCATCGGCTGTGGCGGGATGGTGGAGCAGGTGAGCGGGAGCGCCAGAACAAGGCAGGCACCAATCACTCTCATCAAGGCAAGCCTCTGGTGGTTACTGAAAACTCTTTACTCCCACACATCACGGTTTCTGTCAGGTGAACTACCCAATGCTAGCACCAACCCTGCTCACACCTGCTGCTGGCTCTGGAGCCACCACTCGCACACATTGCCAGCACCTGGCGCAGGTCCCAATCACTTGGTGCCATCAGCGGGTACAAGCAGTGGCTGCTGATCCTGATCACGCCTGAAGATTTCTCCACCTCTCTCTGCTCCTGAGAGGCCACACGCATCCACTGACAATGCCGGTTCTGCTCACACCCACTGCCAGTGCTGGCCCCAATCATTCCACATCATCAGCAGGTGTGAGCTGAGCCAGGGTCACCAGCATGTGGGAGGAGCAGCAACAGAGAGGGTCTACTGGCAGACAGAGGGCTAGGGGACACAGCAGGAGGGGCCAGGTGGGGGCACAAAGGATGGGCTGAGACCTGCAGCCTCGCCATCCACAGTTTCTTTCAAAGTGCACGAATTTGTGCACTGGGCCCTTAGTAAAAAAATAATATTAAATGCTAACTGTAATTAACAAATTTAAAAAGTCACTCCCTGTTACCCACACCCCCATACACTGGCAGGTCATTCACGTATGCATTAATCTGTTTCTATGCATTTGCCTATTCTGGATATTTCAATTTTAAAAATCCTCCTGCCTTATTTTTCAATGGAGTTGAGTTCAATATCTCTTCCTTATTATAATAGTTTTGACCCCTATTTCAATAATCCTAAATAAAGTCTTACTTACAGGTTTAACTATGTCTCATGCAAGTTTTCTTTGCTACAATAAATATCTTTTCTAGAAATGTCTTTATAACCAATTTCTATCAAAGTTTTTTGGCATTAAATGTGAGCAATGCCTTGTTTGTTTATACCAATAATATCACAATTCACAAAAATCTTTGCACTGGAAGGGGAGTAAAGCTCACTTTCTTGAGAATTTCATCAATTTAACTTGGAACAAAATAGTTGAAACAGCCTGGTACAAAGACGGTCTTTCATAATACTCAAAATCTGTTAGTTCACTCAGAAGGCAATGATAAAAGAGATATAGAAACTAACTTGCTGGAGAGAGTATCAGGAGAATTTATGTGGATGATGAGGCATCTTTAAGTGCTGATATTTAAGTGGAAAGTTGAGTTAAGAAAGGGAAAGAACATTCCAGACATAGGTAATTAATTTTAATGGTCCTCAGGTGGCAAAGAAATCTGCTTGAAGAACTACTAGGAAGCCAGTATGTCTAGACAAACTTAGCATGCAATAGAATCACCCATAATGGGTCTGTTGCAGAGGTTCTGATTCAGCAGGTAGTGTAGGGCCGGAACATTTGCATTTATAAGCTCCCAAGTGAAGCTTACATTGCTGGTCCAGAGACCAGTGAGGGAGTTAGAAAGGGATAAAAGAGACTAGATTATGAAGGGTTTAGAGATCTTGGCAATGAGTTCAAATTTCATTCTAGGACTAATAGAAAATGATTGGAAGGTTCTAAGCAGAAAAGTCACAAGTTCTGATTACACCTAAAAAAATCAATCTGGCTGTCAAATAAAGGTGGGGATAGTGAACACTAAGAAACTATTTAGGATATTCTTGTCAGAGCAAAATGTTTATATGAGCTGCTTTTGAAGGATGTGACAATAATCATATAACTAAGGTTCAGATCATTTAATTACTTTGGTGTAGGGGAAAATGAAAAGAAAAAGAAAAATGACTAACTCAGGGGATGACATAAGTGACCCAAAGATTGGAGATTTCTCACCTGAAAACATGTGTGCAGCTATATGTTAGTGAATGTTGGCAGAGAAAACAAGAAGAGAGTTAAGTAAGATGTGTGCCAGCATGCAGTTAAATCTCCTTCCACTAGTAGAGGTCATCTATCTGTGTATCTCGTGTGTGTGTGTGTGTGTGTGTGTGTGTGTGTGTGTGTGTGTGTGTGTGTGTCTATTCTAATGGATAAGTTTTGGAAGTTTCCTGTTTTACAGGAACCTCCTCTTGCCAGGAGAACAGGAATATCCTTAGTGTTAGACACTGTCATTAACCCAAATCTAAAAAACAGAGGAATCAGGGAAATCTGATCAAACTTGAAATAAAAATCAGTGGCAGATGGGTGCTTATTATTGGACCACAGGGCCTCTAGAAATTTAAAGAGGATGATAGAGGCCTAAAAATTACCATTTTTAACTCATATTTATTTATACCCTAGGGTTTCAGATTTTAAAATAAATGCATATTTTTAAAGTATGATTCTATATCCATTAAGATTTTCTATGAGGAAGTCCCTATTGCCCCAATTTTCAATACTTCATCTCCTCTACTTAAATTTTCCCATCACTGAATCCAACACTGGGTTTGTAATTTGTAGAACATTGCTGAATATTTAAAGAACTGCTTTGGAATTGTCTTTAAAAATCTCCCCAAAATAATTTTATTAGTAAGAAGATATCCCAAGTTGACTTCCTTGCTAAGCAGGATCTGAAACACTGATTAGCATGCACGAGGCTTACCAGGTGCTTCTGGAATCAACACCTGTGGCAGAGCAGATGTATAGTCATGAATTTGGCCTCAATTAAAAGAGAGATATGAACTTAATCCAAGGCCTGAGGGTAAGCATTAAGCGTTTTATTTTTTTTCCCAGTAAATTTTTTTTCTCTTTCTTTTTTTTTAATATTTTTTTATTAATTTTTTATACATATCTCCCCATTGCCCCCCTCCCTCCCCAGCATACCCCAACCCCCCAGTGTCAATGTTCATTGGTTATGCTTATATGCATGCATACAAGTCCTTCGATTGATCTCTTATCTACCTCACCTAACTTTAATCTTCCTGCTGTAATTTCACAGTCTGATGCTTTACTGCCTCTGTATCTATCCTTTTGTTCATCAGTTTATAATGTTCTTTATTACCCACAAATAAGTGAGATCATGTGATGCTTCTCCTTCATTGACTGGCTTATTTCACTAAGCATAAGGTTCTCCAGTTCCAACCAGGTTCTGCAAATGGTAAGAATTCCTTCTTTTTAATGGCAGCATAGAATTCCATTGTGTAGATGTACCACAGTTTTCTGATCCACTCATCTGCTGACGGGCACCTAGGCTATTTCCAAATTGTAGCTATTGTAAATTGTGCTGCTATGAACATAGGGGTGCATAAATCCTTTCTGATTGGTGTTTGTAATTTCTTAGGATAAATTCCTAAGAGTGAGATTACAGGGTCAAATGGGAGATCCATTTTTAGTTTTTTAAGAAAACTCCATACTGTTCTCCACAGTGGCTATACCAGTCTGCATTCCCACCAACAGTGCACAAGGGTTCCTTATTCTCCGCATCCTCGCCAACACTTGTCGTTTGTTGATTTGTTGATGATTGCCATTCTGACCGGTGTAAGATGGTATCGCATTGTCGTTTTGATTTGCATCTCTCAGATGATTAGTGACTTTGGACATGTTTTCATGTGTCTCTTGGCCTTCCTTCTGTTGTCTTTTGAAAAGGTTCTATTTAGGTCCGTTGCCCATTTTTTTATTGGATCGTTTATCTTCCTTTTATTAAGTTGTATAAGTTGGCTGTAGATTTTGGAGATTAAACCTTTATCAGTGATATCATTTGCAAATATGTTCTCCCATACAGTTGTTTGGTTGATGGTTTCTTTTGCTGTGCAAACGCTTTTTATTTTGATGTAGTCCCATTTGTTTATTTTTTCTTTAGCTTCCATTGCCTTTGGAGCAGTATCAGTGAAGAAGTTCTTTTGACATATATCTGAGATTGTGCTGCCTGTGGACTCCTCTAGTATTTTTATGGTTTCCTTTCTAATGTTTAAGTCCTGTATCCATTT
>JAAGEH010000343.1:6367042-6400812 GCA_011751065.1 Lasiurus cinereus | reverse complement strand
CATTGGTTATGCTTATATGCATGCATACAAGTCCTTCGATTGATCTCTTATCTACCTCACCTAACTTTAATCTTCCTGCTGTAATTTCACAGTCTGATGCTTTACTGCCTCTGTATCTATCCTTTTGTTCATCAGTTTATAATGTTCTTTATTACCCACAAATAAGTGAGATCATGTGATGCTTCTCCTTCATTGACTGGCTTATTTCACTAAGCATAAGGTTCTCCAGTTCCAACCAGGTTCTGCAAATGGTAAGAATTCCTTCTTTTTAATGGCAGCATAGAATTCCATTGTGTAGATGTACCACAGTTTTCTGATCCACTCATCTGCTGACGGGCACCTAGGCTATTTCCAAATTGTAGCTATTGTAAATTGTGCTGCTATGAACATAGGGGTGCATAAATCCTTTCTGATTGGTGTTTGTAATTTCTTAGGATAAATTCCTAAGAGTGAGATTACAGGGTCAAATGGGAGATCCATTTTTAGTTTTTTAAGAAAACTCCATACTGTTCTCCACAGTGGCTATACCAGTCTGCATTCCCACCAACAGTGCACAAGGGTTCCTTATTCTCCGCATCCTCGCCAACACTTGTCGTTTGTTGATTTGTTGATGATTGCCATTCTGACCGGTGTAAGATGGTATCGCATTGTCGTTTTGATTTGCATCTCTCAGATGATTAGTGACTTTGGACATGTTTTCATGTGTCTCTTGGCCTTCCTTCTGTTGTCTTTTGAAAAGGTTCTATTTAGGTCCGTTGCCCATTTTTTTATTGGATCGTTTATCTTCCTTTTATTAAGTTGTATAAGTTGGCTGTAGATTTTGGAGATTAAACCTTTATCAGTGATATCATTTGCAAATATGTTCTCCCATACAGTTGTTTGGTTGATGGTTTCTTTTGCTGTGCAAACGCTTTTTATTTTGATGTAGTCCCATTTGTTTATTTTTTCTTTAGCTTCCATTGCCTTTGGAGCAGTATCAGTGAAGAAGTTCTTTTGACATATATCTGAGATTGTGCTGCCTGTGGACTCCTCTAGTATTTTTATGGTTTCCTTTCTAATATTTAAGTCCTGTATCCATTTTGAGGTGGTTTTTTTTTTGTATTTGGTGTAAGTTGGTGGTCCAATTTCATTTTTTTGATGTATCTGTCCAATTTTCCCAACATTATTTATTAAAGAGGCTATCTTTACTCCATTGAATGTTCTTGCCTCCTTTGTCAAATATTAGTTGAGCATAGTGGCTTGGGTGGATATCTGGGTTCTCTATTCTATTCCATTGATCTATATGTCTGTTCTTGTGCCAGTACCAGGCTGTTTTGAGAACAGTTGCTTTGTAGTATAGCTTGAAGTCTGGTATTGAGATCCCACCTACTTTATTCTTTTTTCTCAGAATTGCTGAAGCTATCCGTGGTCTTTTTTTGTTCCAGATGAATCTATGAAGAATTCTTTCTAGGTCTGTGAAACATGTCGTTGGTATTTTCATGGGGAGTGCATTGAATCTATAGATTGCTTTGGGTAGTAGGGACATTTTAATGATGTTGATTCTCCCAATCCATGAGCATGGTATGCTCTTTCATCTGTTAACATCTTCCTCTATCTCTTTTTACAGTGTCCTGTAGTTTTCTATATATAGGTCTTTTACCTCTTAGTTAGGTTTATTCCTAGGTATCTTAATTTTTTTGGTGCGATGGTAAATGGGATTGCTTTTTTAGTCTCTCTATCTGTAATTTCACTGTTAGTGTATAGAAATGCCACAGATTTCTTGGCATTAATTTTGTATCCTGCTACATTGCCAAATTCATTAATTAAGTCAATTAGTTTTGGAATGGAGTCCTTTGGGTTTTCTATGTACAATATCATGTCATCTGCAAATAAGGACAGCTTTACTTCTTCTTTTCCAATTTGGATGCCTTTTATTTCTTTTTCTTGTCTAATTGCAATGGCTAATACTTCCAGTACCATGTCAAACAGGAGAGATGAGAGTGGGCATCCCTGTCTTGTTCCTGTTCTTAGGGGAAATGGTTTTAGTTTTTGTCCATTGAGTATGATGTTAGCTGTGGGTTTATCATATATGCCTTTTATGATGTTAAGGTATGCTCCTTTTATTTCAACTTTGCTGAGAGTTTTTATCAAGAAAGGGTGTTGGATTTTGTCAAATGATTTTCTGCATCAATTGATATGACTATGTGATTTTTATCTCTCAATTTGTTTATGTGATGTATCATGTTTATTGATTTGTGGATATTGTACCATCCCTGAATTCCTGCGATAAATCCTAATTGGTCATGGTGTACGATCTTTCTGATGTACTGCTGGATCGGATTTGCTAGAATTTTGTTGAGGATTTTGGCATCTATGTTCATGAGAGATACTGGCCTATAATTCTCTTTCATTGTGTTGTCTTTATCTGGTTTTGGTATTAGGGTGATGCTGGCTTCATAGAAGGTGTTTGGAAGTGTTCTTTCTTATTGAATGTTTTTGAATAGTCTGAGGAGGATAGGTTTTAATTCTTCCTTGAATGTTGGTAAAACTCTCCTGTGTAGCCTGCTGGTTCCGGGCTTTTATTTGCTGGAAGCTTTTTGATGACTGCTTCAATTTCTTTGATAGTTACTGGACTATTGAGATGTTTGGATTCCTCCTCATTGAGTTTTGGAAGGTTATATTTTTCTAGGAAAATGTCCCTTTCTTGCAGGTTGTCCAGTTTGTTGGAATAGAGTTGTTCATAGTATTTTTTTAACAATCCTTTGTATTTCCACGGGGCCTGTTGTTATTTCTCCTCTTTCATTTCTGATTTTGTTTATTTGGGTGTTCTCTCTTTGCTTCTTGGTGAGCCTGGCTAGAGGTCTATCAATCTTATTTATCCTTTCAAAGAACCAGCTCTTGGTATTGTTGATCTTTTGAATTGTTTCTTTGGTCTCCAAGTTGTTTATCTCCCCTCTGATCTTCACTATTTCCTTCCTTCTGAGTACACTAGGCTTTTCTTCTTGCTCTTTTTCTAGCTCTTTGAGTTGTAGGGTTAGGTAATTTGTTACCATTGTTTCCTGTTTTTTGCAGTAGGCTTGTAGGGCTATGAACTTCCTTCTCAAAACTGCTTTCACTGTGTCCCATAAATTTTGTATTGTTGTGTTGTCATTGTCATTTGTTGCCATGATGTTTTTTATTTCTTCCTTGATCTCTCTGGTTACCCAGTCCTTGTTTAATAGCATGCTGCTTGGTCTCCATGTGTTTGATTTCTTTCTATTGTTTTTATTATAGTTGATTTCCAGTTTTATGCCACTGTGATCTGAGAAAATGCTTGATATGATTTCTATCTTCTTGAATTTGAAGAGACTATTCTTATGACCCAACCTATGATCTATCTTTGAAAATGACCCATGTGCACTGGGGAAGAATGTATATTCTGTGGCTTTGGGTGAAATGTTCTGAAGATGTCAATTAGTTTTATCCGGTCTAGTGTGTCATTTAGGATTGATGTTTCTTTGCTGATTTTTTGTTTAGAGGATTTGTCCAGTGGTGGCAGTGGGGTATTAAAGTCTCCTACTATGATTGTATTGCTGTCAATCTCTCCCTTAATACCCTCCCAGAGTTTTTTTATGTATTTAGGTGCTCCTATAATGGGTGCGAATATGTTTACCAGAGTTATTTCTTCTTGTTGGATTGTTCCCTTTAGTATTATGAAGTGGCCTTCTTTATCTGTTGTTATGTCCTTCATTTTGAGATCTAATTTGTCAGATATAAGTATTGCAACCCCAGCTTTTTTTTCATTTCCATTTGCCTGAAATACCATCTTCCATCCCTTTACCCTCAATCTGTGTGCATCTCTTTTCCTGAGGTGGGTTTCTTGTAGACAGCAGATATATGGATCATATTCTCTCATCCAATCAGTTACCCTATGTCTTTTGATTGGAGCATTTAATCTATTTACATTTAAAGTTATTATTGATAGGTACTTATCTGTCGCCATTTTTAGTCTTTACCCAAGAGTTCCTTCTTCGCTTCCTATTTCTTTTTATTACAGCAGACCCTTTAACATTTCTTGCATTGCTGGTTTGGTGGTAATATATTCCTTTAGTCCTTTTTTGTCTGTGAAGCTTCTGATTTCACCTTCAATTTTGATTGAGAGTCTTGCAGGATAGAGTATTCTTAGATTCAGACCCTTGCTTTGCATGACTTTGTATATTTCATTTCATTCCCTTCTGGCCTGATGAGTTTCCATTGAGAAATCAGTAGCTAGTCTTATGGGGGTTCCTTTGTAGGTAACTTTCTGTTTCTCTCTGGCCGCATTTAAGATTCTTGCTTTGTTGTTGCTGTTTGCCAATTTAATTATAATGTGCTTGGTGTTGGTTTTGTGGGGTTCATTTTGCTTGGGACTCTGTGAGCTTCTTGGATTTGTGGGGGTTTTTCCTTTCCTATATTGAGGAAATTTTCTGTCATTATTTCTTCAAACACGTTCTCTAATCCTTGTTCAGTTTCCACTCTTTCTGGAGCCCCAATTATGTGGATGTTGGTTTTTTTTTTTCGTGTTATCCCAAAGTTCCCTTAGGCTCTCCTCTTGCTTTTTAATTTTTTTTTTCTAGAAGCTGCTGTATTTGGGTATTTTTTCCTACCATGTCTTCTAGCTCACTGATGTGGTCCTCTGCTTCTTCTAGTCTGCTTTTGATGTTTTCTATTGAGTTCTTTAAAGCAGTGATTTCATTTTTTATTTCTTTGTGCATTTCTTCATGCTTCTTCTTCCTTTCCTCTTGGCTCTTACTCACAATGTCGATTTTGTCTTCCATTCTTTTCATCCACCTTATGATCATTTCTCTGAACTCTTTCTCTGGCAGGCTTATTTCTGCTTCTATTTTGTTTACTTCCTTTTCTGGTGATACCTGCCTATCTGTCGTATGTGGGCTGTTTCTTCTTCTGCCCATGGTTTTTCTTCTCTGGGTGTTTGGTTATGTGGTTCTCTCTCTTATGTTGATTCAAAGGCACAAACTATAACACGACCCGATACAGCACACAAGGCACTGAACAGAAATGTATTCACGATGTTAATAATCACCAATAAGGTGACCACCAATGAAAGACAAATTAGGGATAAGTAGAGAAAGAAGAAGAGGAAAATGAGGGAAAAAGGAAGGAAAGAAGGGCCCAAATCAGATTGGCAGAGGGAGAAAAAAAAATAACTAAATGAACAAAAAAATAAAATAAAATAAAGGAGAAGAAGAAAAAGAAAAGAGAAAGAGAAACAAAGTCAGAGAGAAAAGAAAATGGATAAGAGAGAAAAGGGGCACTAAATATAGATGTCAGGAGAAAAGTCCAATAGAACAGTCACTAATCCCAATAAAGGCAAGCAACCAGTACCTAGAGATTAATACAAACTGCAAATAACAACTGGTATCGAGGGATGCAAGGGAAAAGAGAGGTAAAAAACAAAGCAAGCAAAAAGCAAAATAAAACAAGTAGAATAAGCTAAAACAATTTCACAAACAAAGTTAAAAAAATCGATATAATCACTGTTCAGGCAAATAGGAAAAAAGAACATAGAGAAAAAACAACTTGTTGGCTAGTGAAGACAAGAAGGGAGAGGTTTGTTTGGACTTATAGAAGGGGATTTGAAATTAGATATCAAAGTGGGGTGAAATTTTAACCAGGTAATGAGAAAGAATAGGGAGAATCTAAAGTTGGAAAAGGGAAAGAGAAACAAGACAACAAAATGGAGAAAGTTAGGTGGAAAGTGTTGGCATAAAGGTAGAGTTGAGTTGGAGTAAAATTATGCTAAAGGAAAGATGAAAATAGAATATAAAACTCTAATCCTGAAGTAAAATAAAGAGAAAACAAAATGACACTTGTTTTTTTCCAAAAAAGTAAAAAACTAGTAGTAATAATACTAGTTGAAAACAAAAATGTAATAATTAAAAAGGTAAAATCAATTGAGGTGGAAAGAAAAAAAAGTCTTTTAATTAAAATATGTAAAAAAAATTTTAATAAAAAAAAAAAGAAAAAGAAAAAAAAATAGAATGGTCATTCACTTCCACTATTATTCTGCTTGGCACTCCTTGTTTCCCAGTAGGGAAGGTATTGCAGTTCCCTGTGTTGCACTGTTGACATTTTAATCTCTTTATTCTTTTGTGGTTATGCGAGAGTCAATTTGTGCATCATCCACTGGGTGGCAGTGTTTCGGAATTGATCTCTGAGCTGAAGCACAGGACCTCTCTAGGCTGTGCTCAGATCCTGCTACTCTGTGGTTCTCAAAGCTGGTTTGTGGGGATTTTGCAGCCGGGACACTGTAATAACTCCCAAGCTATCCCTCTGCCTCAGATAAAAACGAGTCGCCTTCCAGAGCTCCCCTCTGTCAACAGCTCGGAGAGTTTGCCTCCACACTTAGGGATCATGCCCTGCCCACCTCCAAAGACCTCTCCAAAGGCAACTTTCCCACAGCCTGGCTCCCACAGTGTGCGAGTCTCTGTTCTGAGGGGCAGGAGATCTCACCTTATCTCAGGCGAAATCTGACCTTTCTGTGTGCCGTGTGGATCTCTGAATCCGCCGCCCATGTGTCTGCGCCGATTGGAGAGTAGTGTTCTGGGTCCCCCGCTGTTCGGTGAGTAATTCAGCCTCGGTGTTCAGACTGCCGCAGACATCCACCTCCTTTGGCAAGATGGCGTGGTCTCCGCGTTCGCGCTGGTGGCTCCGGCCGACAAAAACCCCCCAGCAGTGGGGCTGCCTGGCCAGGAGAGCCCCTTGCAGCAGTTCTCCGCCTTCTCCTGGAGGATAACTGACTCTTAACTTGCCAACAAACACTCCCCATGCAACTCTCAGCTGCTCTCTCTCCCTCTGCCCAGCGACAAAGCTCCAGACACGTCCATCTATTCCGCCACCATTTTTTTCTCCCTCCCATTATGTGTTTTAAATTTCTCTAGTGATAGGACTGATTGGTTATTTGTGGTGAGCTCAACCAACCTTACCTTATATTTTATTCAAGATGAGGATTGGTCATGCCAAAAAACTAACCAGGTAAATCAAGGGATGGGGCTTTAGGGCAAATGATGTCAGCCAACCTGTGTGGAGGAAAGCTGGAAATTGTGTTCAACAAAATGGGCAATAATTCAATTTATCACAGCTATGTAACAAAGCTTCAATGAAAACTCTAGACACAGAAGCTCAGGAGTGCTACCTGGTGGCAATAATCTGAGTAGTTTGTCATATAGTGAACAGGAGGAGGTGACGGATCAAAACTTCATGAGGAGAGGACAAGAAGCTTTACATAGAGGAAGCTTCAGAAATTCCCTCTGTGTATCTTCTTTTCACTAGTCCTAATTTGTATTCTTTGGCTGTAATCAAACTCTAACCATATGTATAGCACTAATCTGAATTCAGTGGCCCATGATGGTAAATTCTTCAACTTGAGGAAATTTCCTCATTCTGAGTCACTGGAGCAAATTATTGAATGTGAGGGAGATCCTGAATTTTTGGCTTACTGGTATGAAGTGAGGGTGGCCTTAGGGACTTCTGAACTTGTGACTGGTGTGTTAAGTCAAAACAGTCTTGGAGGAAAAAAAAATGGCAGCAGAATAGACAGATATGTCCCAAGCCTTGTCCCAGAGCAGATAGAAAGAACAGCGGAGGGTTGCACAGGGTGTGTTTTTTGGTGAGTTAAGGGACAGTTATACTCCAGGAGAAGGTGGGGGACTGCTGGATGGGACTCCCCTGACCAGGCAGCCCACACTGTTGCTGGGTTCCCTCCTGGAGCTACCGGCTCAGACATGGAGACCAAGCCATCTTGAAGGGGAAACTGGATGTTATTGGAAGCCTGAAAATCTACTACAGCACCCACAGAACAGCTGCAAACCCTAGAACACTGGTCCCCAATTGGCACAAACACACGGATTCAAAGGAGCTCTACACTCCAACACAGAAAGGTCAGATTTCACCTGGAATAAGGAGAGGTCTCTGGTCCCAGCAGGACAGAGAAATGTGTGCACTGTGGGAGCTGGAGACAGGGAGAAGTCTGCATCTAGAAAAATCCATGACTGTTGAGGCTGGCATGACCCATGAATGTGGAAGGGGGTCCTCAGAGCTGCTAACAGGAAGGAATCTCTAAAAAGCAACTGATTTTATCTAATGCAAAAGGAAAACCTAAAATTTTTTAAAGTGTGCCGGCTGCTTAGACACAGGGGGGGGAAAGACTGCACAGACTTGAACACAGCCCTGTCGTTCACACACTTATGATTTTTCCTCTTTACATCCTTGCTTCTGATTACTAAGGCCAATACATACAATCCCTGGTTGGGGACACTCTAAGAGACTGCAGGGGAAAGTTGTTTTTCTGGAACCTGGGGATCAGAGCAGGAAATACTTATTAGAGAAACATCTCTGGGGCAATCCACTCCCACAAACCGGTATTGAGTGCCACAGGGAAAGCAGGAACTAAGCACAGGCTAGAGAGGACCTATAGACCCAGAGGTCAATCCAGAAACATTGCCACCCATGGGTTGAATCACAAAATGACTCTTAGGTAATCACAAATAAAGGAATACAAGAAATTAAGACACACTGCCTGCTTAAAAATCAGGACTGACTTATAACACTGAGGAGCAGTGGAACATAGGGAACTACAATACTGTCCTGACTGAGAAATAGGCACTCCCAACAGAACAATAGAAGAAGTGAATGACCTTCACTACTACACATTTCTTTTAGTTTATATTTTTTTATTATTTTCATCTTTTACTGAAGAAACATTTTTTTCTTTTTTATCACTTGATTTTACCTTTTCATTATATTTTTATTTTCAATCAGTATTATTACTACTAATATTTTACCTTATTTTGTACGTGTCATTTTATTTTCTTTTTATTTTACTTTGGAATTAGTGTTCTACATTCTATTTTTATCTTTCCTTCAGCTTCATTTTACTTTGGCTCAACTCTACCTTTATGCCTCTACTCTCTTCCTAACTTTTCCCCTTTTGTTGTCCCATTTCTCTTACCCTTTTCCTGTTTTAGATTTTCCCTATTCTTTCTTTTTACCTACTGTTAAAATTTCACCCTACTTATATATCTAATTCCAAATCCTCAGCTCCAAGTCCATGCACATTGTTTTGCTTATTTTTTTTGTTTTTGTTTTTGTTTGTTTTTTGCTTCTGTTTTTCCTCACCTTGCTTGATATTTGTTGTTGTTTGTAGTTTGTATTCATTTCTGGGTACTTTTGCTGGCATTTGTTGGGATTAGTCGCTGTTCTATTGGAGTTTTCTCCCCGTATACATAGTTTGTTGCCCTTTTCTTTCTTATTATCTTTCCTTTCTCCTTTACTTTTTTTTCTTTTCCCAATTTCATTTTGGAACTCCTTGCTTTTCTCTCTTTCTTTTTCTTCTTCTTTCTCTCTTTTCCTCTAATTTGCCCTTCTCTGGTGGTCACCTTTAATTGGGGTTATTAATTTCTCTTCAGTGCCTTGTGCATAATACCTGGTTGTGTTATATTTTGTGCCTTTAAATCAATGCAGAAGAGAGAGAACTACATAACCAGACACCTGGAGAAGAGAGACCATGGAGAGACAAAGAAATAGCCCGCATATGAAAAAAAGCAGGTATCACAAGAAAAGAGAGTAAAGGAAATGGAAGCTAGCAACCTACCAGAGAAAGAATTCAGAGAAATGGTCATAAGGTGGCTGTAAAGAATGAAAGACAAATTCGACAATATGAGTAAGAAACAAGAGGAAATAAAAAAGAACCAAGAAGAAATAAAAATGGCATTGCTGTTGTAAAGAACTCAATAGAAAGCATCAAAAGTAGACTAGAAGAAGCAGAGGACCACATCAGTGAGCTAAAAGACATGGTAGGAGAAAATACACAAGTAGAGCAGCTTCTAGAAAAAAATAATTAAAAAGCAGGAGAAGAGCCTAGAGGGACTTTGGGAAAACACAAAACAAAACAACAACCACATAATAGGGGATCCAGAATGAGAGGAAACTGAGCAAGAAATAGAAAACCTGTTTGAAGAAATAATGACAGAAAACTTCCCTGATGTAGGGGGGGGAAAACCCACATATCAAAGAGGCTCACAGAGTGCCAAGAAAAATGGACCCCAAAAGAATGATGCCAAGGCACATTATAATTAAAC
Source organism: Lasiurus cinereus (assembly GCA_011751065.1). NCBI lineage: Eukaryota > Metazoa > Chordata > Mammalia > Chiroptera > Vespertilionidae > Lasiurus > Lasiurus cinereus. The sequence goes on along the minus strand of JAAGEH010000343.1, from coordinate 6,390,715 downwards.
TGGAAAATACCCAACAACAACTTAAGAATCTTAAAAGTGGCCAGAAAGAGACAGAAATTTACCTACAAAGGAAGCCCCATCAGACTAGAGAGTTATTTCTCAACAGAAACTCATCAGGCCAGAAGGGAATGGAATGAAATATACAAAGTAATGCAAAGGAAGGGTCTGAATTCAAGAATACTGTACCCAGCAAGGCTAATAATCAAAACTGAAGGTGAAATCAGGAGCTTCACAGACAAAAAAGGACTAAGGGAGTTTATTACCACCAAACCAGCAATGCAAGAAACGCTAAAGGGTCTGAAGGAAAGAAAGAAAGAAAGAAAGAAAGAAAGAAAGAAAGAAAGAAAAAGGATGGAAGGGGAAGCAAAGAAATATAGGGGTAAAGAATAAATATCGTGACAAATAAGTACCTATCAATAATAACTTTAAATGTAAATGGGTTAAATATCCCCGTCAAAAGACATAGGGTAATGGATTGGATAAGAAAACATAACCCATATATCTGCTCTTTACAAGAAACCCACCTCAGTAAAAAAAGATGCACACAGACTGAGAGTAAAGGGATGCAAAATGATTTTTCAGGCATATGGAAATGAAAAAAATGCTGGGGTTGCAATACTTATATCTGACAAATGAGATCTCAAAATGAAAGACATAACAAGAGATAAGGAAGGGTACTTCATAATACTAAAAGGAACAATCCAACAAGAAAAAATAACTCTGGTAAACATATACACATATGGGAGCACCCAAATACATAAAATAAACTCCAGGAGGATATCAAGGGAGAGACTGACAGCAATACAATCATAATAGGAGACTTTAATACTCCACTGTCACCATTGGACAAGTCCTCTAAACAAAAAATCAGCAAAGAAACATCAGTCCTGAGTGTCTATAAGGGAGGAGAATCCAAGATGGCGGCATAGGTAAACACCTACACTGCTGCCTCGTGCAACAATTTCAAAACTACTACTAAAAGACAGAAAGAACATTATCCAGAACCACAGGAAAGCTGGCTGAGTGGAAATTCTACAACGAGAAGGAAAGAGAGGGGCTCACAGAGACCCAGAGGAGCTTCAAAAAGCTGAGGTACGGAGACACGCACATGGAGAGAGTGGGTGCTGGTGAACCTGGCTGGTTTTCTCTGCTGGGAGGGAGATGGAGACTCAATGGCATTGAACCCCTTATTCTATGACACTAAACCTCAGATCCAGCTGAAACTCATATGGGGGGAGTTTGGACTGTGAAAAGGGAGAAGTGCACGGAAATGGAGGGAAGTCGCAAAAGATCAGAATTCTGGTGGTGCGCATGGCACTGTGCACAGAGGACCGACTGCAGATTGTGCTGCTGGCTTTCACGAGTGGGCGGGAGAGAGACCCTCCCAACTGCATCACTTCTAACTCCACTAAACCCCGTTTCAGGCAAAACCCTGGGAACCCAGACTCATATGGTCCCGGAGTGCAGGAGAGTTGGAGGGGCAGCAGTTCAGAGGCACTGCGAGAGAGCATGCACACACACAGGGACCATTTCAATGATTACCCAGTCACGTGAGACTCAGGGGCCATGGAGGGCGGGGCCGACTGGAAGGCAAGGCAGTTCCTTAGGCCCTGAGACTCAACCCATCCCAAGCTCAACAGAGAGGCTTTTGTAGTTTTGAAAGTATTGTATCATAAGGCTGAATCCAACACAGAAGTTCTCCTGGCATAGTGAAAATGCCCACACAAGGGAAGGAATCACAAACAAAAGAAATGGAAAAAAACAAATGACTGGATATAGAGTTCAAAACCACACTTATAAGGTTTTTCAAGAATATCCTAAAAAGGTTGGATAAAGTTAGCGAGACCCAAGAGGAGATGAAAAAGAACCAACTACAGATAGAAAACATCCAACTAGAGATGAAAAAGGACCAACTAGAAATTAAACATACACTGACTGAAATAAAAAATATTATACAGAGACCTAACAGCAAGAATCATGTCAAAAATTTGAAATATAAAGAATCAGAAAACACTCAACTGGAAAAGCAAGAAGAGAAAAGAATCCAAAAATGTGAAGATAATGTAAGGAGCCTCTGGGACAGCTTCAAGTGTACCAACATCAGAATTGTGGGGGTGCCAGAAGAAGAGAGAGAGCAAGATACTGAAAACCTACTTAAAGAAATAATGACTGAAAACTTCCTACATCTGGTAAAAGAAATAGACTTACAAGTCCAGAACATGCACAGAACCCCAAACAAAAGGAATCCAAAGAGGACTACACCAAGACACATCATCATTAAAATACCAAGAGCAAAAGACAAAGAGAGAATATTAAAAGCAGCAAGAGAAAAACAGTTCATTACCTACAAGGGAGCACCCATACAACTGTCAGCTGATTTCTCAACAGAAACGATGCATGCCAGGTGGGAGTGGCAAGAAATATTCAACGTAATGAATAGCAAGAACCTACAACCAAGAATACTCTATCCAGCAAAGCTATTATTCAGAATTGATGGGCAGATAAAGAGCTTCACAGATAAGAAAAAGCTAAAGTTCATCAACTCCAAGCCAGTAGTATATGAAATGCTGAAAGGTACTCTTTTAGAAGAGGAAGAAAAAAAGGTAAAAGATAAAACATTATGAACAACAAATACATATCTATCAACAAGTGAATCTAAAAATTAAATGAATTAAAAATTGATGAACAGAATAAACTAGTGAATATAATAGAACCAGGAGCACAGAAAGGGAGTGGACTGAGAATTCTCAGGGGGAAAGGGGTCAGGGGTGTACAGGGAGAGACTGGACCAAAATCATACATCTATGGATGAGGTCAATGGGAGGGAGGTAAGGGAAGAGGGAAAAGTGAGAGCCAGGTGGAGGGGAGCTATGGAGGGGAAAAAAGAGAAACAAATGTAATAATCTGAATAATAAAGATTTAATTAAAACAAAAAAGAAACAGCAGTCCTAAATGACTCACTAGACTAGATGGAATTAATTGACAACTTCAGGACATTTTATCCCAAAGGCATAGAATATACATTCTTATCAAGTGCACATGGGTCATTTTCAAAGATAGACCATATGTTGGGTTATAGGCAAAGTCTCTTCAAATTCAAGAAGATAGAAGTCATATCAAGCATCTTCTCAGATCATAGTGGCATAAAACTGGAAATCAACTACAATAAAAACAATCCAAAAATATTAAACACCCAGAGACTAAACAGCATGCTATTAAACAATTACTGGGTTACCAGGGAGATCAAGGAAGAAACCAAAAAACATCATGGCAACAAATGACAATGAAAACACAACAATTCAAAATCTATGGGACACAGTGAAAGCAGTCTTGAGAGGGAACTTCATAGCTCTACAAGCCTACGGCAAAAAAACAAAACAAAACAAAACAAAACAAAAACAAGAAACAATGGTAATAAATTACCTAACCTTACAACTCAAAGAGTTAGAAAGAGAGCAACAAGAAAATCTCAGTGTAAGCAGAAGGAAGGATCAGAGTGGAGATAAACATTTAGAAAAAAAGAAAAAAGAATACAAAAGTTCAACAAAACCAAGACCTAGTTCTTTGAAAGGATAAACAATATTGATAAATCTCTAGCCAGGCTCACCAAGAAGCAGAGTGAGAGGACCCAAATAAACAAAATCAGAAATGAAAGAGGTGAAATAACAACAGACTCCACCAAATAAAATAAAATTGTTAAAAAAAAATACTATGAACAACTCTATTCCAACAAACTGGATAACTGGGAGAAAATGGACATATTCCTAGAAAAATATAACCTTCCAAAACTCAATCAGGAAGATCTAAACATCTCAATAGGCCAATAACTATGGATGAAATGGAGCAATCATCAAAAACCTCCCTGCAAGGACCAGTTTGACTCAGTGGATAGAGTGTCAGCTTGCGGACTGAAAGGACCCATGTTCGATTCCAGTCAAGGGCATGTACCTTAGTTGCAGGCACATCCCCAGTGGGAGGTGTGCAGGAGACAGCTGATCAACGTTTCTTTCTCATCAATGTTTTTAGCACTCCATCCCTCTCCCTTCTTCTATGTAAAAAAATCAATAAAATATTTTTTTTAAACAAAAAAAAGCTTCCAGCAAACGAAGTCCAGGGCCAGATGATTTCAGAGGGGAGTTTTACCAAATATTCAAAGAAGAACTAAAATCTATCCTCCTTAGATTATTCCAAAAATTTCAAGATGAAAGAACACTTCCAAGTTCCTTCTATGAAGCCAGCATTACCCTAATACCAAAACCAGATAAAGAAAACACAATGAAAAAGAATTATAGGCCAATATCCCTCATAAACATAGACACCAAAATCCTTAACAAAATTCTAGCAAATAAGATCCAGCAGGACATCAGAAAGATCATATACCATGACCAAGTAAGATTTATCCCAGGAATGCAAAGATGTACAATATCTGCAAATTAATAAACGTCACATAAACAAAATGAGAGATAAAAATCACATTGTCATATCAATTATGCAGAAAAAGCATTTGACATAATCCATCACCCTTTCTTGATAAAAACTCTCAACAAGGTGGGAATAGAAGGATCATACCTCAACATAATAAAAGCTACATATGATAAACCCACAGCAAACATCATACTCAATGGGCAAAAACTAAAACTATTTCCCTTAAGATCAGGAACAAGACAGGAATGCCTACTCTCACCACTCCTATTCGACATAGTACTGGAAGTATTCACCATTGCAATTAGACAAGAAGAAGAAATAAATTCATCCAAATTGGAAAAGGAGTAAAGTTGTCCTTATTTGCAGATGACAGGATATTGTACATAAAAAATCCGAAAGACTCCATCAAAAAACTAATAGACTTAATAAATGAATTTGGCAATGTAGCAGAATACAAAATTAATGCCAAGAAATCCATGGTATTTCTATACACCAATATTGAACTTACAGAAAGAGAGACTAAAAAGCAATCCCATTTACCATCACACCAAAAAAATTAAGATACCTAGGAATAAATTTAACTAAGAAGGTAAAAGACCTATACACAGAATACTACAAGACACTGAAAAAAGAGATAAAGGAAGATGTAAACAGATGTAAGAACATAGCATATTCCTGGATTGGTAGATTCAACATCATTAAAATATCCATACTACCCAAAGCAATCTAAAGATTCAATGCATTTCCCATTAAAATACCAATGGTATATTTCACAGACCTTGAAAGAACTCTCCAATGATTCATCTGGAATAAAAAAAAGACCCCAAGAAAAGAACAAAGTAGGTGGGATCTCAATACCAGATTTCAAGCTGTATTACAAAGCCACTGTTTTCAAAACAGCCTGGTACTGGCACAAGAACAGACATATAGATCAATGGAATAGAATAGAGAATCCAGATATTGACCCAAACTACTATGCTCAATTAGTATTTGACAAAGGAGACATGAAAATACAATGGAGTCAAAACAGTCTCTTCAATAAGTGGTGTTGGGAAAATTGGACAGATACATACAGAAAAATGAAACTAGACCATCAACTTACACTATACACAAAAATAAACTCAAAATGGATACAGGACTTAAACATAAGACAGGAAACCATAAAAATACTAGAGTAATCCACCAGCAGCAAAATCTCAGACATATGCTGAAGGAACTTCTTCACTGATATTGTTCCTAGTGCAATGGCAGATAAAGAGAAAATAAACAAATGGGACCACATCAAAATAAAAAGCTTTTTCACAGCAAAATAAACCATCCACTAAACAACAAGAAAGCCCACTGTATGGGAGAACATATTTGTAAATGTTATCACTGATAAAGATTTAATTTCCAGCATATACAACCAACTTATACAACTGAATAAAAGGAAGATAAATGATCCAATAAAACAAAAATGGCAACAGCTGAAACCAATTTGGCTTAGTAAATGGAGCATCGGTCTGTGGACTGAAAGGTCCTGGGTTTGATTCCGGTTAAGGGCATGTACCTTGGTTGCGGGCACATGCCCAGTAGGGGGCGTGCAAGAGGCAGCTGATCGATGTCTCTCTCTCATTGATGTTTCTAACTCTCTATTACTCTCCATTCCTCTCTGTAAAAATTCAATAAAATATATTTTTTTTAAATGGGCAACAGACTTAAATAGAATCTTTTTGAAAGAAGACAGAAGGAAGGCCAAGAGACACATGAAAACATGCTCAAAGTCACTAATTATCTGAGAGATGCAAATCAAAATAATAATGCAATACCATAATGGCAATCAACAAATCAACAAATGACAAGTGTTGGTAAAGATGAGGAGAAAAAGGAACCCTCATGCACTGCTGGTGGGAATGCAAACTGGTATAGCCACTGTGGAGAACAGTATGGAGTTTCCTCAAAAAACTAAAAATGCAACTCCCATTTGACCCAGTAATCCCACTTCTAGGAATATATCCTAAGAAACTAGAAACAACAATTAGAAAGGATAGATGCACCACTATATTCATGTCAGCACAATTTACAATAACTAAGATTTGTAAATAGCCTAAATGCCCATCAGCAGATGAGTGGATTAGAAAACTAGGGTACATCTACACAATGGAACACTATGCTGCTATAAAAAAGAAGGAATTCTTACCATTTGCAACAGCATGGATGGACCTGGTGAGCATTATGTTAAGTGAAATAAGCCAGACAATGAAAGAAAAATACCACATGATCTCACTCATTTTTGGAGAATAAAGAATATTATATCCTGACGAACAAAAAGATATATACAGAGGCAGTAAAGCACCCAACAGACTGTCAAATTACAGCGGGAAGGGTGGGGAATGTTGGGGTAGAGGGAAATAAATCCACCAAAGGACTTGTATGCATGCATATAAGCACACCAATGGACACAAGACACTGGGGGTGGTGGGGATAAGGGCTTGAGACAGGAGGTAGGGGAGGTCAAGGGGGGGGGGAAAGAGATATATATTCTAATATATGTAATACTTTAAACAATAAATAAAATTAAAAAAGAACAGTCTTGCAGGAACTGTTCCCTCAGACTCTGTGGTTATGCAAACTCTTTGTAATAAGGAAGGGCATTGGAAGAAGTCAATCTAAGTTGAAGCCCATCAAAGGCCTCCTAAAATCACCAGGGAGGTTTTGGTTGAGGATGATTCTTTAGAATTGGCTGGTATTGGTGACCAGATGCCAAATGCTATGGCATGTGAACTGCTTCAGATGGAGGTATGACCTTGGTTATAGTGGCTCTCTGCAGCTGAAGCAGATCCCTATGTGGACTAATACTGAGGGCTAAGTGACACACCCAAAAATTGGAACAACATGTCCCCTATTACTAAAAGGATATCTTTTGTTTTTATTGTGGTAAAATCACCTAACATAAAATTTTACCATGTGAAATATTTTAAGTGTTGGGTTCAATAGTATTAAGTACATTCCCACTGCGATGAAGCCATCACCAACATTCATCTCCAGAACTCTTTTTACATTGCAAATTAAAATTTATTTCCCAATTAAACACTAACTCCCCATTCCCTGACAAACAAAATTTTACTTCATGTCTCTATGAATCTGATTACTTCAGGTGCCTCATATAAGTGGAATTATATAGTATTTGTCCTTTCATGTTGGGCTATGTAATTGATAGAAATGTTAGAGTGAGGGAAACTTATCAGGAAAATTGGGAATTATACATCCAGTTTTCCTAGGAAACTCCCCGTTATTCTCAAGAATATGAACAAGATCATGAATGAGAAAAAAAATATGGAAAATAGAGAAGAATTATAAAGAAAGTATAGAAAGAATAAATAACAATAAAGAGAGAGCTATGTTATTTTTAATAATAATAAAAAAAGACTGCTCATGACCAAGACTCCTGTTTAATGCATAAGGAAACTGAAAAGGACATATAATCCTGGAGGGGTTGTGACTTAGGTAGGGAATCAAAAAAAATCTCCAATTCAATTACAGCTGTGCTAAGTGTAAACAAAGAGCATAGAGCCATATAGATACATATGCACAATGTGACTGCAAAATCAGAATTTCTTATTGCACATGTTTGATTTTGCTGCTTTTTCCACTCTATGAACCAAAAATGATAGCACGGGTTTAGAGATTAGACTATTTTTAGACTATTCTTCTGACCATCCTCCTTAGGGCACTCTTGATGTCTCTGTTCCTCAGGCTGTAGATGAAGGGGTTCAGCATGGGGGTGACCACGGTGTACATCACTGAGGCCACTGCATCCTTCCTTGAGGAAGATGAGACAGCAGAACTGAGGTACACACCAAGGCCTGTTCCATAAAATAAGCAAACAACTAACAGGTGAGAGCCGCAGGTAGAGAAGGCTTTATATTTTGAACCTGATGATGGCATTCTCAGAATGGAGGATACAATTCTATAGTAAGACAAAAGGATCCCTGAGAGTGGGGCACCACCAAAGATGGTTCCAATACAATAGATCAATATGTCATTGGTGAAGATGTCAGAACAGGCAAGGTTGAAGAGTTGAGAAGGTTCACAAAAGAAATGAGGGATTTCCACATCTGTACAGAAGCTAAGTTGTGACACCATCAAGTAGTGCAGCTGGGAGTCCAAAAGGCTGAAGAAAAATGACAGCAGGACCAACAAGCCACAGAGGTGAGGGCTCATGATGACCAGGTAGTGTAGGGGCTGACAAATGGCCACCAAACGGTCATAGGCCAGTACAGCCAGGAGTAGACTTTCCAAACATCCAAAAAGAGTAAAAAAGGTAACCTGAGTTAGGCAGCCTGCACAGGTGATGGACTTGCTGTGTGTCTGGAGGTTCAGCAGCATCTTGGGAACTGTAGTGGTGCTGAAACTGATGTCAGCCAAGGACAAATTGGAAAGGAAGAAGTACATAGGTGTGTGGAGGTGGGAGTCAGAGATGACAGCCAGGATAATGAGTAGGTTTCCAAGCATGGTCACCAGGTATATGGAGAGGACCAGCCCAAACAGAAGAGGCTGCAGTTCTGGATCATCTGAGAGTCCCAGGAGGAAGAATTCTGAGTCACCTGATCGATTCTGTGGTTCTATGCAGATAGGACACATTTAAAAAAAGAAGAAAGTGCTAAATAAATAAAATAAGTGTATAGGCGTCCATATTTTGAATCTAAGCAATTTGCAAAGAGTTACACTAGTGGGCCACATACCCTCCTCGCTCATTACCTTCAGCAACATGTCTGAATTGTTAACTCTTTTTAGAACTCTGTGCTTATTAGTGCCTGGGCTATTCATCTGTTTTTATAGACACTTTAGAGTCACTGGATCAAAGAATATTAGAGTAGAAAGGACATTTTGAAATAACAAATCCATGAACAGAACTAAATATCAGCCTTCTACTTTTGAAGGAAAAACATAGAATGAAAATATTCTTTTATACGACAAACATCATTATATTTGAAAGACACTAAGAAGCAGTTGAAAGTATTTTATCTCATCCAAATGCAGTGTAAGAAATTTTCTTAATTTGGAATGTAGTGTGGAAGAGCTAAAACCACATTAACTCTAATCTATCATAAAATGGTAATAATCACATAGCATTTTTACATGGCAAATATCGTTATGAGTTTTCATTGTTTGTTTTATGACATTCATCTTCCTTGGAGATAAGTGCTCACTCAAATGTGTGGACTGTCTGACCAAAGCTCCCTCTAATAAAACTCACATATAAATATTTGGTCTTGGTAGACTACACATTTTGAAAAATAAGTTTTTGTTAAATGCACAAAGTCATACAGCATCACTGATCCTGAAGATGATAGTATTTTACAATGTACCAATGATTAAGTAATAACTAACTTTCACAAATACTCTGTACTTACTTTTCTCTTGGAAAGGTTATTTTCTATCAGTGATGCATAATCCAAGAGAAACATCTGAGATTCATTTGGCATTTTGCTGTTTTGGTTTGAGATGGATGCGTACTTCTTAAATATGTCTCTAATCAGAAACATTTGTGAAGGGTTGATTACTTATCAAAACCAACCCTTCAATGAACAGTTGAAAATTTTAGGAACAAACAGGGCCGCAAAACTTAAATTGGCTTTCTTATGCCAGCTTAAGAGCTTTCCAAGTCAGTTCTTCCTGATAGGTGAACTTTATTTCTCCTAAATCAACCCCTAAAGGCACCTCAGATCAAAATAGAGGTGTTACTTTGTCAAAATAGTTTATTCCTTTGTGTGACATGCTAGATTCCTATGTATATAGCTGGTCATTTCTATTTTGTAATATACCTAAACTTTAGACTCATTATATTATAAAAAATTATTTTTGCATCAAAAACTTTATGTACTTTGGGGGAAATCAAATGGGAAAAGAACAAAAACAGCTATTAAAAACACCTGGTTAGCTTGCTCATCTGTAACAGGGATATATTAATTGACCTGATCTAATAGGTTTGCTGTAAGAAATAACATTAAATGATAAATATAAAACACTTAAACATTTGTTATCAGTGCTAATTGATCATTATAATTACTTATCCATCTTTTAAAACTTAATGATTGGGTTGGCCATAACCTAGAATCAGCTAAATTAGAATTTCTATACATAAGTGACTTGGGCATATTAACATGTAGTTAGGGTAGAGAATCATGGCCAGGTTATTATTAAATGTTGAATTAATGTTATCAATTATTATCAATAGTTTTTCCCACTACCCATATTAAAATATGAATATTTAATAATATGTGCTATAGAATTCATACTTATTATTGGTAAAACTTAAGGGTATATTGTGATCCCTGCCTAATCTTTCTCTGCACTTCAGTTGTCCTAAGGCAAACACTGAATGCATTTTCCTTTCAATGTTTTTATAATGTTAGCGTTGAGCTTTGTACTCATAAGCAGTTTTCCTAAAAATTTATCTAAATGCTCTCATGTTACTCATATTGTTCCCGGAGTTCTTATTTACCACAGAATTGCATTTCAAGTCTCCCTGTGAAATACATACATGGATTTCAGCACTTTGAATGATGCTCAGTATTATCTGCTAGGTCAACTTCATTTTATTTTTCATTTTTTTATTGGGACTGGGCTAAGAAAATTCTTAAGCCCCACTCCATATCATACAAAAAGGAATTTTTTAAGGATATATTCAAAAAAGATAATTGGTTGAGTTGTAAAATTAATATGTGAAATTTTACTATTGCTTTCCCAATAGAAAAATCAGACAAAATCATCTACATGCTCCTATTGCCAACATATAAAATTAGAAAGTTCCTTGAAGTCTGACTACCAATAGTCTTCATGATGGCGCCACAGGAAAATGCGCATTTGTAAAGGGAATGATGTTTTCATATCTCAGTTTTACAAATATGCTGAAAAATGCATTACTATCCTTGAGAAATCCTAAGATCCACAACATTCATTCAATAAAGGTCCCTTCGAACAGCACATGACCTCACCAAATCCCAACAGAAGGAATTGGCGTGGTGCCCCTGTTTAGAAAGAAACAATCACTGTGCTGCAGTGGAGGGGACCAGAGCCTGGAAATCAGGAGACCTGTGTGTGAGTCCCACAGCTGTCACCCACTAAATGGGATGTGTGAGTAAAGCTTTTCACCTCTCTGTACATAGAAATGGGATAAAAACCCCCATCTCTGGCAAATGAGTGACACCCAATTGTCTTTAAATCAGATTGGAAGAGTGTGGGATTATTGATGAAAATCAATCCCAGGAAGGCTGAAGGATGACATTTTATTCTATGATACAGAAGAGAAAAGCAGAAGCCTATCCTGTCCCAGGTAATTTGTTCATGGAATGAGTGGAAATCATGAAATGTGTCTCAGTTTACACAAAAAGATTTACTTCCCTTCTCTTTCCTTCGCTTTTCCATATTTTGTACTTTTATGAAAATCTCCACAAATTTCTCTTTATATTTAAGTATTGTAGCCTTATCCTGTTTGGCATAGTGTACAGTATTGGCATGTTGAGAAGAGTCTCAGGTTAGATTCTGGTCAAGGGCATGTATCCTGGTTGCAGGTTCCTCCCTGGGCCCAGGGCCTGGTCAGGAAGCATGCAGGAGGCAATCAATCAATGTGTTTCTCTCACATAAATGTTTCCTTCTGCCTTTCCCGGTCTCTTCCACTCTCTCTAAAAGGTCAATGGAAAATGTTCTTCTGTGAGGAATAACAAAACAAAAACAAAAACAAAATATCCTAGCCAGTTTGGCTTAGTGTATAGAGCTTCCACCTTTAGTCAAGGGCACATGCCCAGATTGCAGGTTCCATCCGAATAGGGGGTATGCAGGAGGCAGCTGATCAATGATTCTCTCTAATCATTGAGGTTTCTATCTCATTCTTCCTGTCCCTTCCTCTCTGAAATCAATAAAAATATTACATACACACACACACACACACACATACACACACACACAATTACATGGAAATGGATAGGTTTCTTAGAAAATCCATGACATAGATGCACACAAATACTTTTACTTCTGCTGACCCCAGGAGACATTGCTAAAAGGTGGGAGATTACTGGAAAGAAGCACTGGTCGTGTAGAAGCCATGTCACCCACACTCTGTTTCTAGACCTAAGGAAAAGTCTATTCAATATTTAGTAGATTGTTGTTGTCTCTGCTAAGCAGAGGATAGGCCCTGGGGATCACAAATCAATGTCACTCAGATGTTTCCCTCCAGCTACTCAGATTCTACCCTTTTAAAGACAAAAATATCTGAAACTTTCCGTACTGGTTGCCCTCCCGCCTGTTTGTCTTAATCCCCGTGTTTGTCCTAATGATGAAAAAGAAATACTCCTGACAGTCCCTTCTCCATCAATCGCCTCCACAGTACTCACTGGGCAGTTCTGTCTCTGCTGGAGTCTGACCAAGGAGTGGGAATCCACTGCCCGTGTCCTGCCTGGCAAGCAATGAAGGTTCAGGTTCCGTCAAGAGAGGCAGGACGTCAGAGTTAGTCATGGGCTCCTGATGCAGTGGATGTGAGAGAAGACTCAGATGTGAAGCCCCCTGGACCGAGATGGCAACCTGAAGGGCTGGAGGCACAGCTCGTTATCTATTGCTTGCATGGTGCTGGGAGCTCAATGCACAGAGCGCATACATAGTCAAATGGTTCGGCATTATCCCAATCTCTGAGGACTTCCTGTTACTAATAAAAGAGGAAAAGGGAATGAAGTTTTTAAGGTTTGAAGCCTTCCTCTTCTCAGGAGAAAGTTGCCCTGTAATTCTTGCTTCCAAGTTGCAGGAATTTTATAAATTTAAATAATTTTCTTTCAAGTTGAAAAGCAGCAATATGTAATTTGTATGTCTACACATTCATTGAATTGACTATTCTATGGAGGGATAATTATGTTTTCTATACCAAGAATATGATCTCATTTCTATTTCCTTATTTAGTACAGTATTTATGTCTCTAAAGCAATGGTTCTCACCCTTTCTAATGCTGAGACCCTTTAATACAGTTCCTCATGTTGTGGTGACCCCAACCATAAAGTTACTTTCGTTGCTACTTCATAGCTGTAATTTTGCTAGTTACGAATCATAATGTAAATATCAGTGTTTTCCGATGGTTTTAGGCAATCCTGCTAGCGGTTCTCAACCTGTGGGTCACGACCATCAGAAAACACAAATATTTATATTACAATTCATAACAGTAGCAAAATTGCAGTTATGAAGTAGCAACGAAAATAATTTTATGATTGGAGGTCTCCACAACATGAGGAGCTATATTAAAGGGTCATGGCATTAGAAAGGTTGAGAACTACTGCTCTAAAGAGAAATTTCCTCTTTTTTTCCATAGTCTAGCTTTGGGGTTTTATGTGTTGAGATGTGGTTTTTCTTTTGTTATTTAGAAAGACAATTAAAGTTCTACTTTTTCTGTGGAATTTATGCATATTGTTACATTACACAACCATCTATTTTGATATACCAAATTGACCATTTTCTTAAATCCTATAAGGGGTTTCACAGATGTCCATTCCGAATGTAGGGCTGTAGTCATCCTGTCGTTCCTTTTTCTATTTTTTAAATTAAATTTATTGAGGTGACATTGATTAACAAAAATTATGTAGGTTTCAGTTTACAATTATTTTTTTAAATATGTCTTAAATGATTCAGAGGGGAAGGTAGAGGGAGAGAGAGAAACATCAATGATGAAAATCATTGGCCGGCTACCTCCTGCACATCCCCTAATAGGGATCAAGCCTGCAACCCGGGTAAGTGACCTTGATCAGAATCCAAACTGGGAACCTTCAGTCTGAAGGCTGATGCTCTATTCACTGAGCCAAACCAGCTAGAGCTCAGTGTACCATTCTATAATACATTATATGTATATTGTATTGTGTGCTTACAATCCCGTCACGTCTCCTTCATCACCTTTTGTCCTGAATCCTTTACCCTTATCTACCACTCCCCACACCCTTTTTCTTCTAGTAATCACCATTCTGTTGTCTGTGTCTATGATGGGGATTTTTATACTTAACCCCTCACCTTTTTCACCCAGCCCTCCAAACCCTCGCAGAGCCTCTGACAACTGTCAGTCTGTCATCTGAATCTATGAATCTATTTCCATTTTGTTACTTTATTTTGTTCATTAGATTCCACATATAAGTGAGATACTATGGTAGTTTTCTTTCTCTGACTGGCCTATTTCACATAGCATAAGACTCTCCAAGTTAAAAAATGTATAATAAACACAAAATAAAAGAAAATACTCTCTAAGTCCATTCATTCTGTCAGAGGAGATAAAACTTACTTTTTTTTTCTCCTTAAACCCCCACCAACAGTATGTTTTTATTAATTTTAGAGAGAGGACAGGAAAGAGTGAGGGAGACACTGATGTGAGACACATCAATTGGCTGCCTCCTGCATTCACCCTGATCTGGGATTGAACCCACACCTTAGGTATGTACCTTGGCTGGGAATCAATTTTGCAACTTTTTAGTGTATGGGACAATGCTCAACCAACTCAATCACACAGCTATGGCAAATTATCTTTTGGTTTCATGGCCTTTATTATGCTGAGGTGTGCCCCCTCTATTCCCACTTTATTGAGTTCTTAATCATAAAAGGGTGCATCATTATATCAAATACTTTTTTTGCTCCCATTGATATGATCTGGTGGTTTTTATCCTTTATTTTGTTTATGTGATGTCCCAGTTTTATTGACTTGTGACTGTTGTACCAGCCTTGCATCCCTGGAATAAATTCCACTTAATTCAAGTACATAATCTTTTTAATGTGTCTCTGGATTCCATCTACTAATATTTTGTGGAAGAATTTAACATCTATGTTCATCAGGGATATTGGCTATAATTTTCATTCATTGTATAGTACCTGGATTTGGAATCAAGATAATGCTGGCCTCTTTAAATGAGCTAGGAAGTCTTCTCTTTTCTTTAATTTTTGGAATTGTTTGAGAAGAATAGGTTATAGTTCTTCTTTATTTTTTAAATTTTTTATTGTTTAAAGTATTACATATATTAGTACACTATCTCCTTTATTTCCCCATTGATCTTCCCCATCCTCCCTTAACCCCTATCCAATGCCCTCATCCCACCCCCCAGTATCTTGTGTCCATTGGTGTGCTTATATGCATGCATACAAGTCCTTTGGTTGATCCATTTCCCTCCCTCCCCAACACTCCTCAGCCTTCCCACTGTAATTTGACAGTCTGTTGGGTGCTTTACTGCCTCTGTATCTATCTTTTTATTCATCAGGTTATAATGTTCTTTATTCTCCATAAATAAGTGAGATCATGTGGTATTTTCCTTTCATTACCTGGCTTATTTCACTTAACATAATGCTCTACAGGTCCATCCATGCTGCTGCAAATGGTAAGGATTCCTTCTTTTTAGTTCTTCTTGAAATGGTTGGCAAAATTCACCTGTGACATAATTGAGTCTAGGACCTTTATTGTTGGGAATTTTTTGTTACTGCTTCAATTTCATTAGTTGTAAACTGTCTATTCAGGTTTTTTTTTTTCCTGATTCAGTTTTGGAAAATTGGACATTTCTAGGTATGTGTGCATGTCATCCACATTGTTTTATTTGTTGGGATATAGTTGTTCACATTATTTTCTTAGTATCCCTTATATTTATGTGGAGTAACGTGTTATGTCTCCTCCTTAGTTTCTTATTTTCTTTATTTGGGTCCTCTCTTTATTTCTTCTTTGTTATTGTTAATTTATTTTATTAATTTTTTATACATATCTCCCCATTGCCCGCTGTCACTCCCAGGCACACCCCAACCCCCCAGTGGCTATGTTCATTGGTTATGCTTATATGCATGCATACAAGTCCTTTGATTGATCTCTTACTACCTCACCTAACCTTAATCTTCCTGCTGTAATTTCACAGTCTGTTTGATGCTTTACTGCATCTGTATCTATCCTTTTGTTCATCAGTTTATAATGTCCTTTATTATCCACAAATGAGTGAGAGCATGTGATGCTTCTCCTTCATTGACTGGCTTATTTCACTAAGCACAAGGCTCTGCAGTTCCAACCAGGTTGCTGCAAATGGTAAGAATTCCTTCTTTTTAATGGCAGCATAGAATTCCATTGTGTAGATGTACCACTGTTTTCTGATCCACTCATCTGCTGACGGACACCTAGGCTGTTTCCAAATTGTAGCTATTGTAAATTGTGCTGCTATGAACATAGGGGTGCATAAATCCTTTCTGATTGGTGTTTGTGATTTCTTAGGATAAATTCCTAAGTGTGGAATTACAGGGTCAAATGGGAGATCCATTTTTAGTTTTTTGAGGAAACTCCATACTGTTCTCCACAGTGGCTGCACCAGTCAGCATTCTCACCAATAGTGCACAAGGGTTCCTTTTTCTCCGCATCCTCGCCAATATTTATGGTTTGTTGACTTATTGATGATTGCCATTCTGACCAGTGTAAGATGGTATTGCATTGTCGTTTTGATTTGCATCCTTCGGATAATTAGTGACTTTGAACATGTTTTCATGTGTCTCTTGGCCTTCCTTCTGTCGTCTTTTGAAAAGATTCTATTTGGCCGTTGCCCATTTTTTTATTGGATTGTTTATCTTCCTTTTATTAAGTTGTATAAGTTGGCTGTAGATTTTGGAGATTAAACCTTTATCAGTGATAACATTTGCAAATATGTTCTCCCATACAGTGATCTTTCTTGTTGTTTTGTTGATGCTTTCTTTTGCTGTGCAAAAGCTTTTTACTTTGATGTAGTCCCATTTGTTTATTTTTTCTTTAGCTTCCATTGCCTTTGGAGCAATATCAGTGAAGAAGTTCTTTCGGCATATATCTGAGATTGTGCTGCCTGTGGACTCCTCTAGTATTTTTATGGTTTCCCTTCTAATGTTTAAGTCCTGTATCCATTTTGAGTTTATTTTTGTATTTGGTGTAAGTTGGCGGTCCAGTTTCATTTTTTTGCATGTATCCGTCCAATTATCCCAACACCACTTATTGAAGAGGCTATCTTGGCTCCATTGCATGTTCATGCCTCCTTTGTCAAATATTAGTTGAGCATAGTGGTTTGGGTGGATATCTGGGGTCTCTATTCTATTCCATTGGTCTATATGTCTGTTTTTGTGACAGTACCAGGCTGTTTTGAGAACAGTTGCTTTGTAATATAGCTTGAAATCTGGTATTGAGATCCCACCTACTTTATTCTTCTTCCTCAGAATTGCTGTGGCTATTCATGGTCTTTTTTTTGTTCCAGATGAATCTATGAAGAATTCTTTCTAGGTCTGTGAAGTATGTCGTTGGTATTTTAATGGGGAGTGCATTGAATCTATAGATTGCTTTGGGTAGTATGGACATTTTAATAATGTTGATTCTCCCAATCCATGAGCATGGTATGCCCTTCTATCTGTTAATATCTTCCTCTATCTCTTTTTTCATTGTCCTGTAGTTTTCTATATATAGGTCTTTTACCTCTTTAGTTAGGTTTATTCCTAGGTATCTTACTTTCTTTGGTGCGATGGTAAATGGGATTGCTTTTTTAGTCTCTCTTTCTGTAATTTCACTGTTAGTGTATAGAAATGCCACAGAATTATTAACATTAATTTTGTATCCTGCTACATTGCCAAATTCATTAATTAAGTCAATTGGTTTTGGAATGGAGTCCTTTGGGTTTTTTATGTACAGTATCATGTCATCTGCAAATAAGGACAGCTTTACTTCTTCTTTTCCAATTTGGATGCCTTTTATTTCTTCTTCTTGTCTAATTGTATTGGCTAATATTTCCAGAACTATGTCAAACAGGAGAGGTGAGAGTGGGCATCCCCGCCTTGTTCCTGTTCTTAGGAGAAATGGTTTTAGTTTTTGCCCATTGAGTACAATGTTAGCTATGGGTTTATCATATATGCCTTTTATGATGTTGAGGTATGATCCTTCTATTTCCACTTTGCTGAGAGTTTTTATCAAGAAAAGGTGTTGGATTTTGTCAAATGTTTTTCTGCATCAATTGATATGACTATGTGATTTTTATCTCTCAATTTGTTTATGTGATGTATCACGTTTATTGATTTGCGGATATTGTACCATCCCTGCATTCCTGCGATAAATCCTACTTGGTCATGATGTATGATCTTTCTGATGTACGGTTGGAACCGATTTGCTAGAATTTTGTTGAGGATTTCGGCATCTATGTTCATGAGAGATACTGGCCTATAATTCCTCTTTCATTGTGTTGTCTTTATCTGGTTTTGGTATTAGGTTGATGATGG
Source organism: Lasiurus cinereus (assembly GCA_011751065.1). Classification (NCBI taxonomy): domain Eukaryota; kingdom Metazoa; phylum Chordata; class Mammalia; order Chiroptera; family Vespertilionidae; genus Lasiurus; species Lasiurus cinereus. The sequence continues at coordinate 6,372,046 of JAAGEH010000343.1, read as the reverse complement.
ATTCATAGAAGTGTTTGAAAGTGTTCCTTCCTCTTGAATGTTTTTGAATAGTCTGAGGAGGATAGGTTTTAATTCTTCCTTGAATGTTTGGTAAAACTCTCCTGTGTAGCCATCTGGTCCCGGGCTTTTATTTGCTGGAAGCATTTTGATGATTGCTTCAATTTCTTCCATAGTTATTGGACTATTGAGATGTTTAGATTCCTACTCGTTGAGTTTTGGAAGGTTGTATTTTTCTAGGAAAATGTCCATTTCTTGCAGGTTGTCCAATTTGTTGGAATAGAGTTGTTCATACTATTTTTTAATAATCCTGTCTATTTCCTCAGGGTCTGTTGTTATTTCTCCTCTATCATTTCTGATTTTGTTTATTTGGGTGTTCTCTCTTTGCTTCTTGGTGAGCCTGGCTAGAGGTCTATCAATCTTATTTATCCTTTCAAAGAACCAGCTCTTGGTTTGTTGATCTTTTGAATTGTTGCTTTGGTCTCCAAGTTGTTTATCTCCCCTCTGATCTTCACTATTTCCTTCCTTCTGAATACACTGGGCTTTTCTTGTTGCTTTTGTTCTAGCTCTTTGAGTTGTAGTTAGGTAATTTATTACCATTGTTTCCTGTTTTTTGCAGTAAGCTTGTAGGGCTATGAACTTCCCTCTCAAGACTGCTTTCACTGTGTCCCATAAATTTTGTATTGTTGTGTTGTCATTGTCATTTGTTGCCATGATGTTTTTTATTTCTTCCTTGATCTCTCTGGTTACCCAGTCGTTGTTTAATAGCATGCTATCTAGTCTCCATGTCTTTGATTTCTTTCTATGGTTTTTATTATAGTTGATTTCCAGTTTTATGCCACTGTGATCTGAGAAAGTGCTTGATATGATTTCTATCTTCTTGAATTTGAAGAGACTATTCTTATGACCCAACCTATGATCTATCTTTGAAAATGTCCCATGTGCACTGGGGAAGAATGTATATTCTGTGGCTTTGGGGTGAAATGTTCTGAAGATGTCAATTAGTTTTATCCAGTCTAGTGTGTCATTTAGGATTGATGTTTCTTTACTGATTTTTTGTTTAGAGGATTTGTCCAGTGGTGACAGTGGGGTATTAAAGTCTCCTACTCTGATTGTATTGCTGTCAATCTCTCCCTTAATACCCTCCCAGAGTTTTTTTATGTATTTAGGTGCTCCTATATTGGGTGCGAATATGTTTACCAGAGTTATTTCTTCTTGTTGGATTGTTCCCTTTAGTATTATGAAGTGGCCTTCTTTATCTCTTGTTATGTCCTTCACTTTGAGATCCAATTTGTCAGATATAAGTATTGCAACCCCAGTTTCTTTTTCATTTCCATTTGCCTGAAATACCATCTTCCTTCCCTTCACCCTCAATCTCTGGGCATCTCTTTTCTTGAGGTGGGTTTCTTGTACACAGCAGATATGTGGATCATGTTTTCTTATCCAATCGATTACCCTATGTCTCTTGGTTGGAGCATTTAACCCGTTTACATTTAAAGTTATTATTGATAGGTATTTATCTGTTGCCATTTTTTTCTTTACTCTAGAGTTCCTTCTTCGCTTTCTATTTCTTTTTATTACAGGAGACCATTTTAACATTTCTTGCATTGCTGGTTTGGTGGTAATATATTCCCTTAGTTCTTTTTTGTCTGTGAAGCTTCTGATTTCACCTTCAATTTTGATTGAAAGCCTTGCAGGGTACAGTATTCTTGGATTCAGACACTTCCTTTGCATGACTTTGTATATTTCATTCCATTCCCTTCTGGCCTGATGAGTTTCTGTTGAAAAATCAGTAGCTAGTCTTATGGGGGTTCCATTGTAGGTAACTTTCTGTTTTTCTCTGCCCACTTTTAAGATTCTTACTTTGTTGTTGGTGTTTGCCAATTTAATTATAATGTGCTTTGATGTCGGTTTTGTGGGGTTCATTTTGCTTGGGACTCTCTGAGCTTTTTGGATTCGTGTGGGTTTTTTCTTTCCTATATTGGGGAAATTTTCTGTCATTATTTCTTCAAACAGGTTCTCTAATCCTTGTTCAGTTTCCACTCTTTCTGGAACCCCAATTATGCAGATGTGTTTTTTTGTTGTTGTTTTTTTATCCCAAAGTTCCCTTAGGCTCTCCTCTTGCTTTTAAATTTTTTTTTTCTAGAAGCTGCTGTACTTGGGTATTTTTGCTACCATGTCTTCTAGCTCACTGATGCAGTCCTCTGCTTCTTATAGTCTATTTTTGATGCTTTCTATTGAGTTCTTTAATGCAGTGATGTCATTTTTTATTTCTTCTTGCATTTCTTCTTGCTTTTTCTTCATTTCCTCTTGGGTCTTCTTCATTTCCTCTTGGCTCTTACTCATATTGTCGAATTTGTCTTCCATTCTTTTCATCCACCTTATGATCATTTTTCTGAACTCTTTCTCTGGCAGACTAATTTCTGCTTCTATTTCGTTTACTTCCTTTTCTGGTGATACATCCTATCTGTCGTATGTGGGCTGTTTCTTCTTCTGCCCATGGTCTTTCTTCTCTAGGTGTCTGGTTATGTAGTTCTCTCTCCTATGTTGATTCAAAGGCACAAACTACAACACGACCCGGTACTGCACACAAAGCATTAAACAGAAATGTATTCACAATGTTAATAGTCATCAATAAGGTGAACACCAATGAAAGACAAATTAGGGGTAAGTAGAGAAAGAAGAAGAGGAAAATGAGAGGAAAAGAAAGGAAAGAAGTGCCAAAATTAAATTGGGAGAGGGGAAAAAAATAAATAAATAAATGAACAAAAAATAAAATTAAATTTAAAAAAAAAAGGAGAAGAAGCAAAAGAAAAGAGAAAGAGAAACCATGTCAGAGAGAAAAGAAAGTGGATAAGAGAGAAAAGGGGAACAAAATATAGATATCAGGAGAAAACTCCAATAGAACAGTCACTAATCCCAATAAAGGCCAGCAACCAGTACCTAGAGATTAATACAAACTACAAATAACAACTGGTATCGAGGGATGCAAGGGAAAAGAGAGGTAAAAAACAAAGCAAGCAAAAAGCAAAATAAAACAAGTAGAATAAGCTAAAACAATCTCACGAAAAAGTACAAAAATTGATATAATCACTGTTCAGGCAAATAGCAACAAAAGGACATAGAGAAAAACAACTTTTTGGCTAGTGAAGACAAGAAGAGAGAGATTTGTATGGACTTGGAGTAGGGGATTTGAAATTAGATATCAAAGTGGGGTGAAATTTTAACCAGGTAAAGAGAAAGAATAGGGAAAATCTAAAGTTGGAAAAGGGAAAGAGAAACAAGACAACAAAATGGGGAAAGTTAGGAGGAAAGTGTTGGCATAAAGGTTGAGTTGAGATGGAGTAAAATTATGCTAAAGGAAAGATGAAAATAGAATGTAGAACTCTAATCCCTAAGTAAAATAAAGAGAAAACAAAATGACACATGTTTTTTCCCAAAGAGGTAAAATACTAGTAGTAATAATACTAGTTGAAAACAAAAATGTAATAATTAAAAAGGTAAAATCAATTGAGGTGGAAAGAAAAAATAGTTTTTTAATTAAAATATGTAAAAATGTAAAATAAAAAAATTTTTTAAAGAAAAAATAAAATGGTCATTCACTTCCAATATTATTCTGCTTGGCACTCCTGTTTCCCAGTGGGAAGGTATTGCAGTTCCCTGTGTTCCACTGTTGATGTTTTAATCTCTTTATTCTTTTGTGGTTATGCAAGAGTCAATTTGTGCGTCATCCACTGGGTGGCAGTGTTTCAGAATTGACCTCTGAGACAAAGCACAGGACCTCTTTAGGCTGTGCTCAGATCCTGCTACTCTGTGGTTCTCAAAACCGGTTTGTGGGGATTTTGCAGCCGGGACACTGTAATAACTCCCAGGCTGTCCTGCCTCAGATCAAAATGAGTTGTTTTCTAGAACTCCCCTCTGTCAACAGCTCCGAGAGTCGGCTTCCACGCTCAGGGATCATGCCCTGCCCACCTCCACGGACCTCTCCAGAGGCAGCTTTTCGGCAGCCTGGTTCCCACAGTGTGCACATCTCTGTTCTGTGGAGCAAGATACCTCACCTTATCCCAGGCAAAATCTGACCTTTCCGTGTGCCCTGTGGATCTCTGAATCTGCCCTGTGTCTGTGCCATTTGGAGAGCGGTGTTCTGGGTCCCTGGCTGTTTGGTGGGTGCTTCAGCTGCAGCTTTCAGACCACCGCAGACATCCACCTCCCTCTGCAAATGGCGCCGTCTCCACGTTTGCACTGTTGGCTCCAGCCGACAAAAACCCCGTGGCAATGGGGCTGCCTGGCCAGGAGAGTCCCGTACAGCAGTTCCCTGCCTTCTCCTGGAGGATAACTGACTCTTAACTTGCCAACAAACACTCCCAGTGCGACTCTCAGCTGCTCTCTCTCCCTCTGTCCAGGGACAAAGCTCCAGACACGTCTGTTTATTTTGCCACCATTTTTTTTCCCTCTCTTTATTTCTTGATAAATCTCATTAAAAGTTTGTCAATCTTGTTTATCTTTTCAAAAAAAGCAGAACAGCATTTGATGTCATTGATCTTTTGTATTTTTTTAGATTTGATTTAATCAGTTAATATGCTCTATTCTATATTATTTCCTTTCTTTTACTCAATTTGGGTTTTACCTTTTGTTCTTTTTCTAATTCCCATAAGTGTAAAGTTAGATTGTTTATATCAGATTTTTCTTGTTTCTTGAAATAGATCTGTAATGCTATGAGTATATCCTGGGACAGCTTTTGCTGTTTGTTTGCAGGTATTTTTTTTATTTCCTTCTTGATCTCACTGTTAAACCATTCATTGTTTACTAACATTATTTAGCATCCATGTCTTTCTTTGTTTTGCTTTTATTTTTTCTTTGTTATTAATTTCTAGTTTTATACCATTATGGTCAGAAAAAAAGTGCTTGATATGATATCAAACTTCTTAAATTGATTGAGACATCTTTTGTTTTTTGGGAGTTTTTTTTTCTGCTTCTATTTCATTACTTGTAATCTGTCTATTCAGA